>VXAD01009824.1:682187-747803 GCA_013399195.1 Dicrurus megarhynchus
AGCAGTTGTGGGGAAAGCTGCAAGTTGAGGGAAGGGACTTTCACAGGCAAGGAGAAACCATCCCAGGTGGCTGCCTTTCTGTGACACTGAAGCCACGAGAGAACTGTATAACTTTTCTTGTGGAGATGTCTCCATAGCATGAGCAAGAGAGACTCCTCTCCCTAAGTGGACTGAGAAAGGTTATTATAGAGATGGTAAACTGACTGGAAAACTCTCGAGGGTTGTTTTTTTTTATGTTGTCGGTGGGAGGAGGGAAGAAGGTGGGGGGAGGAGAAGTGTTTTGAAGGTTTAGTCTAGTTGGTTTAGTCTAATTTTTTTTTCTGCCTTTTATTTCTGTTAATAAACTTCTTTATTCTTTTAAGGTTTAAGTTTTGTGCCTGCTTTGCTTTCTCCTAATTCTTATCTCACAGAAGGAAAATAAATAAGTAATGGGTATTTTGAACCAAACCACTACACAAAAATTGGTGTTTCTGCCCAGTTACCCAAACTGAACCCGCTACAACTTGTTTTTTAATTGCAGTACTACAATACACATTTGGCCAGCATTAGGTAGGAAAACTTAAATAAACTGTAAACATTTTGAAACAGACTGTTTTTCATTGATCACTGAATTAGAAATGAGATAAATGTAACAGCAAATAATGTTTGGCAATGATACAGCTGCAAGGAAGACCCATTGACCTATTCACTGAAAAAACCCCAAAACAACAAAACCAACCAAAAAAACCCCAAACCACCACACAAAAACTATAGGCTGTTATAGAGAAGAAATTATTACTTTTCCAGCTTTAAGTATGAAACTAGGAAGCTCCAGAGGAACTGAGAAAGTATATTAAAGTGAAATGTTGAAACCAAGGTACTGCAGGTGTTACAACAGAGTGAGGAGACACATTCCTTCTGGGGAAGAGATTTTATATTAGCATGTCAAGCAGAATGCAGAAAGTAGTTGAGGAGAAGTTAATGGAAAAAAAGGCTATATTTTGATCAGAAAAAATCTTATGTAGACATGATATTGTAATTACGAGTATTTTTGAAAAGGGATAATTGTTCATAAATTCCACAGATTTTAAGATAGCATTTTGCAATCTTTAATCTTATTTTTAACCATAATACCTTAGCAACAACAACAACAACAAAGCCTCAATAAAAACAACACCCTCCACTTCAAAATCCACCCTTGTTATAATCAGAAGGGCAAAGCTTTTTTTTTCTGCTAACTTCACTTTGAGCAAAGGATTCTTTATGATGACTGTTATGTTGTTAATCAAGTGCTCACTCACACTTATCATTGACGTAAATTGCAATAAAAGGAAACATTCAGCTGCTTAAGATGGTATTATGCTGTGTACAGTGCAGTTCATTTGATGTTTGAGGTTTTTCTGCTTCATATAATTTCTTTCCGGGTTACCTAACTCAAAGGAAAAGACAAACAATTACAGATGTGAGTGAATATAAATAAGAAATGGGAGGTCAACTAGAATAGGTATCCATATGGAAAAAAATTACCAGTATGTGTGTTAGTAGGTGCATTTGTTAAACACCAGTTTAATCTTTGATAACCTAAAATAATAGGTTCAGATTACAATAAAATAAATACTTAAATTACTCGAGGAGAAAAGACCATCTCTTATCATTTCAAAAAGAAAAAATAATTTTTATGAATCTGTCAGAACATATGTCTTGAGTGTACCTGTGTGGAAGATCTGGCCTGAGTAAATTAAAATGTCTTTTCTTCAAGGGTGACAAAATCCCTTATTACAATTTGCAAGCTTAAAACAATCCAAATAAACAAGTAAATCAATAGTTCCAAAATTACCACTCTTACACACAGAGCCTGTACCATCCTGATACACCTGCCATTCTCATTTCCCTACAATGAAATTTTCTCATCTGGCCTTCCATAATAATTGTAACAATATATGTCTCCCTCCCTGTCTGGCCTGTCACAGCCAGCTGTTACTCCTTGTCAAATAGAAAAAGACTTTATCAAAGAAAAGATTGAAGCAAGCAATAGACAGAGATAAAGGGAAATCAGGAGACAGGAAGATCATCTTTACTGTCAGATTCATATCAAAGTAAGTCACATCCTGACACCATGTCCAGAATTATCACAATACAAGCAATGTCACACAAGCATTCAGCAGAGTGGCTACGGCAACACTGCCCCCAAACTTAGGAAGAAGAGGTGCTAATAATAGAACAGAGATTTACTCAGTAGGTTACTATTTAGATTGAAATTTACAGCTCAAAATGCCCTCTTTTGTGCTTGTGAAACATACGTGAACAGCATGTTCACGATGCTGAGCAGCTGAAGGCACTGAACACTAAAAGATGCCCTGGCAGAATTTACCCAAATCACACACTGAATCAAAACTACCCTGTTAAGATGCCAAGTCAGCAACAGAATTCTGTATGGGAGGCATTGCAATTAATTAATGTATTTATTTCTTATAAATATTATCACATGCTTATACTGAGTTAAGTAAATTATGTAGAGATGGGGTTCTTACATTATTAATCCAATTCTGAATATTTCAATTTATTTCACATTTAATTTTTTTTTTTAGCTTTCAGTCAAAATTTGTATACTGCTCTAGAATTCTGGGAGCAAGTAATGCCACTAAATAGAAACTGGAATTCTGATCTCTTCATCCGTTTGTATCCATCAGGTCAAGGGTTTCCGTATCTTCACACAGTGGACTATGGTACACTGTGCTCCATTTACCTCATATCTACCACAGGCCATAATTTCTATAAGTAAATTAAAAATGTTAGGGTTGGTGTTTTTTTCTCCCACAATAATATAAAAAGGAACAGAATTAGGAAATATGTATAATTTTAAATTCCTGACTGACATAGTCTTTTATAAGAGCATAATTATTTTTGCTAATAAAAAAAGCAATACTGGGTGTCAAACTGAGGGCTGTGTCAGATTTCTACATGGTGGAGCTACTACTCTGAACAGTGTTCTAGTAGCCATTTCTAGTAAGTGATCTGTCCTCATTTTGATGCTGTGACCATTTCTAACAATTGATACTAGAGTAGACAATTCTAGTTCATCTTTGATAAAAACCACTACATGTTCTAAAAAAATTAAACATCTTTTAAATATTCTTTTCCTAATTTTCAGGCCTTCTCCCTGTGATTACATTTTTAATTTCATTCCAAAATATTTTGCTGATACTTTTCCCCTGACTTTTAAAATTACATTAATCGTTAACAATTACCAAGTAAATGGAGTCTCCCAACTAATGTGCCAGTTGTTAGACTGCACATGATTTAGCTTTTTAAGTAACATTGTACAGGTAACATAGTGAAAGGGAGTCAAAGAACAATCTATCTACAGTCTAATATCCTGAAATGGTACAGGCAAGAAATAATCTCCTCTAGTTAATTTGACTGGTTTGTAGTAAATAAGTTGAGGTCTGACCTAATCTCTACACTAGTTTGAGAAAGATTCAGTATTTTATGTATACTGTTTACTTTTACAAAGTCAGCATTTCTTTGCTCTGCTGTGAGTTTCAGTTCTGTGTTCTCTTGCTACCTTCTTTAGTGAGCCATGACTATTACTACTTTTTATACTGTAACAGCTGACTGCTGCCCAGCAGCCCCTGACCTCGCCAATTCCCTCTGCTTTCCAAGGCATAAGATTGGAAGCTGACATTGCTGCAACTTTCACAAGCTCAATGAACCTGAAAGGCTAAGAAAACCTAGTTAAATGCCTCAGAAGTAGACAAAAAAAATATATATAAAAAATCAGAAATGTAGCACATAATCCTTGATCAACCAATGCCCTAAGACAGCAATCAAACCAGAACTATGAAAGAAAAAGAAAAGTAACACAGTGCAAAAGTTATTACACTGTTTTTATGTATGGAAACCTAAGGGTAACAATAGTCTGAAAGCTGTGAAAGGAAAAGAAAACTGGGTATCTTGAAATTTCCATAAAATATATCATCCTCAGACAGTTACGCAATTTCAATATTTGGAGAAGAAGCTCATAAAAATAATTATAGATGTGATTTTTTGGTACAATTACATAAACTGTTGTTACATTAATGATTGAATTTCTTCCCATAGCAACATTGATTTTTTAGCAAAAGGCAACAGACACTTTTTGAATTATTTTTATCTGTTGTTGGAAGTGAAGTACAAAGCTGGGATATTTTATATATATATGTCTAGAGCCTGTCCTGAAAGACTTACTGGTAGTGGTTTTGGCTTCATCTGGGGATACAAAACAAACAGATTCAGGACTCTCTATTCCAGTCTCTACAGTGCATTGCAGATTGAAGTTCCCTTTATAGACAATAAAGGGCAAATGGCTGTTAAGATGGACAGTCTTCTATACCCCATTGACTTGGTCAAGGTATTTGAATATAACATTCCTAAAGTTGTTGAGACAAATATTCTAATACAAAACTTTCACAAGTTCCTATGCAATTATTTAATAATTTTTTTTTTTTTTTTTTTAGTATTTTATGCCTATATCTCTGTGCACAAAATAAAGCTCAGAGATTACTTGAAACTTCTGCTTGCCTTCTGTCTTATTAGGGTCTGTCAGAGTATACTTGTATCACTCGTGAATGGAAAGAACTCAATTTCCGCTTGTTAATTTGTTAATTTGTTAGTTGTTACTAAAGCAGAACATAAAATATTTCAAATTGCCCCAAAAAATTAATCATTAAAGCCTCACAAATCTTTGGATTTGTTCCACAGGGCTGAAGTAATTATGTCCAAATTTCCAAGGACAGTTGTCATATTACTCTTTATATAATATATCATATCTTAGAATAAAGTTCACAGTGATCTGAACATTTTTTCTGTGAATCAAATTTCCTGCTCTACAGGTATTTCCATTAGACTGATTAGAATAAAAAGCTATAGCATTCCTGTAATATTCCCCACTCATTTTTGATATGAGAAATCACAAGCATGTTTTCTCATAGGAGCAATAAAATACAACCTTCATATTCATACTTAACCCCGATACTAATATTAATAAGTGTTTATGCTGTGTTCACAGTTTTTTAGCATATCTACTTTAGCAAATTTCCCAAAATTTTAGTAGTCAGAAAAAACTCAAGACTGTTAATCAAAAATTATAGAAGTTGAAGGGGACTTCCTTACTGTATCATTCTTTAGTAGACCAGATTCCAATACCAGGCAGAGTTCCTTCAAAACTGTTCAGGAATATAAAATGCCAATCTATGGCAACTTATTTTCTTCAATATAACAAGAAAAAGATATTAATTTTGGCCCTTTGAGATGTTTTTCAGCTTATTTAACATGAAAACCGTTGCACAAAAATATCAGAGGGAAATTCTCTTTTTTTCAAGGAACAGGAAATTACATATAAACTCTTATGCTATGTCTATTAATTATTCAGAGTACTGGGAATCTTTTATTTTAATTCCAAGATTCATTTCAAATTGTAAATTCTAAAGATAATTACTTTAAAACACATTATTTTGTGTCCAAGTATATGTTAAAGAAAATATCTAACATATAAGTAAGACTTCTCTGGTCTTCAGCTTTCCCTAGACATTTACACATACTGTACTGTATGATACTGACTTTGTTACCTGTATGGATGCTTAAATTAAGTCCATTAAACAAAGAACAAGGAATTTTCTCCCTAGGAAAAAAAAAAATGCTACTGGAAAAAAACGCTACCACTGAACAAGGATTTAAAATTTGTCACAAATTAGCATGGGACTCAACAACCAGAAAACAAACAAACAAACAAACAACTCCCCAAAAAGTCACAGAATTTATCCAATACTTGTGGGAATCTTTGAAGGAATTTAAGGAATTTAGTTTTGCTTCAGTTCATAGTCATTACATGCAAGGCTTTTATGTTGATTTTGTTTAATTAAAAAGATGAACTTGAAAAGTAATGGTGTGCTTTATTTTTCCCAGCTATTATTTCCTCACTGAAAAATATGCAGGTGCTTATGCTTAGACCATTTACATTTTAGCACGGTTGTCACACATACTTGATTGCTGATTCAGATATATTTATAACTGTTAGCTTTTTTACTTTTTATTCCTTTTACTAATGATGTCAACACATATGCTTATCGTGCACTTTTAGACTTTTTTTATTAAATTATTGTTTCTTAATATACAATGTCAGAGCAGGAAAAGTAGGCACACATTATCTTAGTGAGGTAAACCACGGTTGGTTGAAATCTTAACAAACCTTAAGCTATAGCATGTTTGTGTTTATCTCTTTCAGAACTTAGTTTTATTCCTTAGGGAATTGTCTCTAAAAATTATTTTTTTTTTTTTACCAAATTCTAATTAACAGCCCTGATTTCAGACACCAATAAAAAGAAGGGGGGAGAACATAATAATTAAGGCAGTGTCTCAATAAGAAAGAAATAAATTTGTTTCTCATACAACATTAACAGAATTTAATTGAAACTGAAAATTTATTTTAAAAAGTAGTAAGAATTCAAACATTCTTTTGGAAAAATGTCTGTGTAATCCAATATATTTGCATGATTCATATCTTATTAAACATAACAGAGATGATTTTTCCTCCCAGTAGACTGAACACATCTATTCATTATGCAATTTTCTTTCTTTTTGCCTCATAGCCAAACCTTCTAGGAAGAAAAGAACACAAACAAACAAACAAAAAAACCAAAAAACTCGTGCCTCGATATCCTGAAGATAACCTGATAGACATAAAAGTTAACAATGTTCAGAACAAATTCCTGGCATATTATTTTGAAGTTGTTTGTCTTAGAGTTGCTAGCCTTGCCCAAGCAACATACACAGTTATCTGAACTGCTAATGGATTTCATATCTTCATTGTAAATTAAATGAACTTTTTAATTTCTGTATTATTTATTTTGTTAGCTCTAAAGTTACTTGGTTGCTTTAAAAAAAGTGTGCTCATCAAACTAACAAAGGAAGCACAAACATTACAAACATTACAAATATATTTAAGGTACATTTAGATATATTTATCTCCTCTTTTTGTAAATCATTTCTAATGTAGATAAACCAGTATAAATACCAACATAGCTTGAAAAATCATGTAATAACTATCTACTTATATTTTATTTTTTTGTGGGGGGAAGGGTGTTTTTATTGTACAGCCATCAAGGTCTCAACTCCACGACTGCCAATTTTTCTATTTTCTTCTCATGCTTCTTCTGAAAGCAAGATAGTTGTGCATCTTCTAATTCTTAGCTAGCTTTGAAAGCAGCAAATAAAACCTGAAACCTGAAGAAAAGACAAAAGTGTAATCCACAAGAAGTTGTATTTTTGCGATACAATGTTTCTTCCTACAATTTCTAATTTCAACATACTCTTCATACTACTTTGCTACTGGCTATTAAATTCTTATAGTAGTCATTGACACACAACCTGTGTTTATATGTAGTAAACACTTCAGATTATGCAGAATTTACCAGTCTGAGGTGCATAGTCTAACAATTGTTAATTAATGTCCAATCTCCTTAGGAATGTAAGTGAATTGCAAATGTGGTTTCAAAAGCCAGAAATAGTTGTATTGACTGAATTAATTATCATTCTGAAAGTTTTGCTTGTTGACACATATTGAATGAGCACTTGTGTTAGAACCCTGCAGACATATTTCAGCATGTCTTTCTTATCTACAGTAACCCAAACAGCTGGGAATCAAAATATTTTTTCAAGAGATAAAAGTTAGCTACAAAAAAAATCTGAACAATATTCAGGAAATAATTAACTGTGTTAAGATGGCACCTAGCATGGTAAGTCAGGCATTTGCTTCCCACACCCATACTGTCCCCCTGCTCAGCTTATATAGACTTCTATCTTATTTGGTTATAATGGTCTTAAATACAGCACGAATAGGTGCTCAAGAAAGAAGGCCGGCAGAAGTTTTTTTTGGCAAAAGACCTAAATGTCTGTCTATTAGGTATACTTTGTGCCTGTATACCAGACCCAGCCATAAAGAGTTGAATAGACTTGCCTGTTATGTTCCTGAATCTGATCACAGTTCATATGCCAAGTTTGATATTTGGTGCCTGCCTGCCAAGAATCTCTTCTCACCTTATCATCTTCCTTATGGCATTAATTCACCGCCCCCTTTCCATTCTAGGTTGTAGTTTTAAGGCAGGTTGGGTATCTACTGATCAGTTGCTAAAAAAACAGCTAAGAAGAAACAATGTGGTCATGGAAGCTTCCTGCAGTCAGGGGTGACATGCTGGAAAAAGGCACATTCTTCACCAAAGGTCCAGAAACTGGGTCTCTACCAGTATGTAATCCCACACATTTCTCCTGACAACCTTCAAGCACATGACAAGAGGTCAGATAATGGCCCAAGCCATGAGCTTTATGAAACGAGACCTAAAGACAGCTTTAGAAATTTGTAATTCAGGGAGAGGAGTCAGAAAAAACAAATATCCAGGCCAGAAGGATCCAGGCAGATAATACAGGCAGGCCCACAGCAGGAGCTAGTTTGTGGCAGATATTTATCCATGTATGAGAGAGGTAACAGTCTTCTGAACATGAGGAAACTCCCCAAATTATTTTCATGGCACCAAGCAGAAACAAAATCTTGCTATACCATTTTTGCCCTTAGAATCATGCTTCAAATCCTTTCCTACTACTTATTCTAAGGTGAATTTGTCACAAAGGGTCGCAGAGAACATAAGGAGACAGCAAGAGAATAGTGCTCCATCAGACTTGCATGGCTCAAAAAGGAAGATTTAGAACTCTGTGATCTACCACCTGAAGCATAGGATTTAAAAACAATGTGAAAATATGTAGAATATATTTTAAAGGAACAGGATAGACAAGATAAAAAACATGATGGGTGGAAGGGGAAACAGGAAGAAATCACTGGCTGTTCAGTCTCAGCAGAACACAAGAGCTACCACCTCTAGGCATCTGCTGTAGATAACACAGCAACTCCCCACTCTTGCTGGTTTTCTGTGAGCAGTATGGAAGAGGATGCTTGTGCTGCAGCAAGCTATTGCTGAACATAATATTGGCAGATGGTTACTGCAGCTGGGGTCAGAAGATTTCTGACACCAACTCTCAAGCACATTCAAAAACCCCAGTGTTGTCCAGAACACAATTTTTAATGAAAATACTCCTCTATGATACTGTTCAAAATAATAATAAAATGAATCAGCAGACAGATCTTCAACGTAAAAAGTGTTATTTTTATCAAAATATCAATTAAGTACTTTTATCTCCACATTTTTTTCTTGTATGGTTTCTTTACTAGGTGCAAAACATTCTGTATTCCTTTGATACTTAATTTCAACTGATTACACCAAAGAAAATTAAACAAAGGGAATATAACTGTCTTACAGATTTTAGTTTGTTTGTTATTTTTTTAGGTTGCCATATGTTAATTATGGTACTGTAGGTAGAGAGTAGTGAAAAGCACTTGCGAAAAGACCTGAGGAAGAATCAAACAGCACTGCTTAAAAGGTGATTATTATGTATAGCCAATTTTTTTATGAAAAGACAGTTTAGTAGTGATAATCCCCATGAGTTCTATACTAACTGAATTGAACTAAATTGAGCCCAAAGATATATTTGCAGTGCAATACCTAAATTTTGCTGTCCAAATATTACTAAGAGAATTCACACCGTTGGAACTTGCCAATGTAACTACTTAAAATAAAAACAGCCTCAGAACAGGTCTGCATTTTTGATTCAAATTTTGATGGTTATTTGTTTGTTCAAGTTTAAAAAAAAAAAAGCTTTTTTTTTTTTAGGAGAGGTCTGCTGACATCACAACCATCAGAATAACCAAAATCAAGCAGGAGCTCTTTTCCTCTATGTGAACTAATAAAAGCAAGATAAGACATAAAATAAACATTAACTGGTATTTTAATCAACAAGTATGGATTTTTGAACTTTTGGAAATTAATAGAACAGCAAAAAAAAGAACCAAGAAACCCTATTCTGACACCATTTTTTGACCCAGATTCTACTAAAATTTTAACTATTATGTGTGATAATTGCACAATATTGAAGAAATGTATTTCAAAACTTCATTACAGTAAATCCTAAATGCCTTTTCCCCCAGATACAAATAAAAATCAAATCTGAGTCTCAATGTACCACAGTCAGATAGTGAAGTCTGTCTTCCCATGATTCACAACCTAGCTCCTTCCCTCTCTGTTAGACAAGCACTCCCTCCACAGGCCTGAAGGGATGGGTGGGCAGAGGCTTCTGTTACTGCCTTGTGCTTCAAGTATTGCAGGCAGACGAGTCCTCGGGAGAATGCACATTCTTTTTCCCTCTGCTTGAAGGTGCCACTTCATAATCTCATCGCATAATCTGCCAGGGCAGAAGGGTCAGGAACTACTCAGAGAGACAGGCTGATACTAATTTTAGAAGGAATGTATTCCTGGCTTCCAGAATAGCCTAGGAAAAATGAAGTTTAGGAATTTATTTTCTGGAATGTCTCCTGAAGAACCCAAGTGACTGAGGTAACAGGTTAGAAGCGTGACTTTTCCTTCTAAATTTTGTATTAACAGATGACCAGTTTATGAGTCATTTTCCAAAAGCAAAGGGAATTGCTTTTCCACTTCTCTTATGGGCCCTAAGGTCAGTGGTTTGGAAGGTCTGCTGACAGTGGCTCCTTAGAAACAAATTCACATTCTTTGGTATGCTTGCATAATAAAATAAAGGAACCAAAGTGATGTCATATTTTACTCCTGGCTCTGTTTATGAAAAGTTTAGTTTAATTTTAGTCTTCTCTGTATTCAGCAGAAAAGTATCTGTAATTTTAATGCAGAAAGAACTTGCCCTGGTCTTAATAAGGACTACAGAAAAAATTCTATTCCTCTGCAAGTTATACATTAATTTATAAGCTTACACTTTAAATTTTGCTACTCATTCTTTAGTAGCATTTGTGGTTATTTGGACTTGTAGCATTAGTGTATGTAATAAATGTCCAAATTTGAATGGTAAAACATTCATAAATCTGGATGAATATGCCAGATGCACAGTCAGCAGTTCTACTGATTATTCCTTTTTAGATTAAGATTATGAATTTTTAGCACTTTCTGTGTTTTATAATTAACGGTCTTATTAAAACAAAACTGCAGGTAGCCAGCAGCTGGTACATTCAGTTTACAGGATAGCAGATTTTTCCAAAACAAAGGATTCAGTACTAATGTAAATCTCATTTTGCTAATACTGAAATTATAACATGCCTGGAACTAAATATTACTCTTGAAAAAAACTGCCTTTGAAATTATTTAAAATTGTAAGCCTCTTGTTAAAACTGTATTTTTTAGCTGCAATTTAATTTCACAAGTAGCACTGCTTCCATGAGCCAAATAATTTGGGCATTGTTAAGAGGTGTTCTTTGCCCAAGGTAATTGCTGTTTGGCTAATGATCTATTTGGAAGCTATTGTAAGTTGAGCAAAAAGTAATTGGCACAATGAAGAAAATAATTTTCTTGCAAATCAGACATCACAAATGGTAGCCCAGGGCCCTAGACCTGAAAACTCTCATTTATTTATGTGCTTAATTTACACATGAGTGATCCAGCTCCAAAGGCAAGGCTATCTGCTTGTTTTTGTTTATTTTTCTTTTTCTGCTACTCAATACTTGCTTCTCCTATGTAATAAATACTGGTGATTTCCAGGTCCATAGTGGATTTTCAAGATGAGGGTGTACTCTGTTTTCAGAAAATGTACGTGTGCTACAGTCATGGTCATGCTGTGGGTTTGGCTCTTGTCTTTTTTTTTAAGCTTATAAATAGATTGATCTGCAGTTTTGAACATTTGGGAGAAATCAGTACTCTGTAGGCTATGACTGTTTCTCTGATTAGAGTGAAACCATTTTTTCAAAGCAGGAAGGTTTTAGCGTTTCCCACAGGTAGTCAAATCCTACTATACTTTAATCTGCTCTGGAAATTATTTCTGAAGCTTGACCTTCTGGCTGATATTTTTTTAAATTACTCCCATTGTTATTTTTATATTACATAATCTTAATATGTTCACTTTATACACACTGGCATGTACTCACAGACACACAGGCACAAACACATCCAAGCTATCAGATATCCACTAATTAAATGTCTTTGTGAATAAAACATATTGATTGAAGAATTAAGGAATATCAGGAATTAAATACTTCTGCCAGGAGTAGCAATGGAAGAGTATAATGGATTTAATTTTGAAGATGAACACTGATTACATGGAAAGAAAAAAAAGGATTAAAGTGTTTCTCAGAAGTCAGGAAGCTTGATTAAATTCTGTATGTCTGTCTGTTTCAAGTGCCCATGAGTGGATACTTATAACAACCTACAATCTATATAGTTTAGGAATAAAATATTTAAAATATTTATTCCTGACTATGATCAAGATTTTTTTTAATGGCTTTGGATGATTACACTTCCCTTAAATCAGTTATTTTTGCTAGAAGCTATATGAATAGAACTGCTTTTAAGATTTGGCAATATTTCCTGTAACATGCATTTTTGTGAAGAAACAGATTACTTAGCTTTCTTAAAGTCATTAAACACAGAACAAGAAAATACTTTTTAAAAAACTGGAAAACATAAACACTTGCAGTTTAAAAAATTTGTTGAACTCTAGAGTATTGAAGGAAATAAAAAAAAAATAAAAGAGGCCAGATAGTGTCACAGAGTTTTAAACAACGTAATGAGAAAATTAAATAAACAATTTATACCTTTCAATGCACAGGTTTGAAGACCTATCTGTAGACAAGTACCTGTCTGATAGAAGCAATCCTAGAAAAAACAGCATAGAGTCTGTCTTCCTTTTAGTTTAAGAAATATTTAAAGGAACTAAACGATGAGTGCAATTTTCTTCTTATCCTAGAGAAAGTGCTGTACAGAGACAGACAACGTAAGTGCAGTAGTGACCTGAGCTGAGCTGGTTTTGGTGCCCAGTAGCTCCACACAACACACCACCTCTTCTGTCCTGAGGGACCACCATAACAGATAGAGTCCAGACGCATGGCTGAATGAACTCCCAGGATATTTTGTAGTGCTGGACTGCAGACGAAGGGAATGATATCTCTGTAAATATATCAAAGGACAGGAAGGGAGTGGTGCCTAATGGGGATGTATTAGATAGTGTGGGAGCTGAGCATGACATAATCAGTTTGGAATAAAGGGTGAAGACTGTACCTGTTTCGGTGGCCATAGAGTTAAACTTTTTCATAGAAGCTCGTTTGCAGCTGTGCTTTGAGTTTGTGCTGGAAACAGTGTAGAAAACAGATGTTTTCAAGATTGCTGAGCATTGCTTACACAGAGTCAAGGCCTTCTCTGCTCTTCACCTCACCCCACCAGTGAGGAGGCTGGAGGAGCACAAGAAGTTGGAAGGGGACATAGCTGGGACAGCTGACCCAAACTGACCAAAGGGATATCCCAGACCATATGGTGTCATGACCAGCAACAAAATCTGAGGGGAAGAAGAAGGAAAGGGCTGGAGGGGGAAGACAGAATATTTTACAAGCATACTTACTAGACCCAACTTGTAAAAGTAGCCAAAGCAGGAGAAAAAAAATGTTGTATGTGAGAAACAAGGTAATAACGTTTCCTCTCTGCCTACAAAGATAGTCTGGCACTGAGAGCTAGCATCTTCTTTTAGAAAAAAACTAAGAAGTTAAAAAAACAGTACTCTACAGTGTTCATAAATACTCTAAAATTGTTCTAAATCTGTGCAATAAAACTCTTTCTTACTTTCACACAAATGAATGTGTAGAAGTGGCTATATGGTGCATAACCTGAACTATTAAAAGTGATATGTATTGGTAATAACTTAATACTTTCTTAAAAAATCTGTCTATATTTATAAGAATCATGAACATAGAAGACGTTAAATAAGAAAAAGTATTTGGTGCTACTGCTTGATACAGCGTCATTGAAATTCCACAATACTGAATATACATATGTATATGTTGACTATATATATAAACATTGACTATTTTCTGCATACTATCTCTTGCCTAATAAGAGGCAAAATATTTGTTAAAGGGTGAAAACCTTAGCAAAGATAGCATCAGGAGATAGTATTTGGACATTAAAGATCAAGTCCATTGTGAATTCCAAAGTAGAGCAGGGAAAGTACTGGTACATTATTAAAGAAAGTATTTTAATACGATCACAGTGTTTGATAGGAGATGCAGTTTCATCTCCCCCTAGTGGAAAGAGCTCTGTGGGATGAAACACCTGATTTCCTCCATATTCCCTTATTTCTGCATAATGTTTCTCAAATGAATTAGGTTTCTATACAACAGAAGTTCAGGCTCATTGGATCAGATATAATTTCTCACAGTAGTGTATACCATTATCCTTCCCTCAGTTAAAACTTTACTGAATAGTAATAAGATTACACAGACTTTTTTTTTTTTTTTCCCAGATAATTAGCACTTTAAGTGACTGTAGGAAAGGAGGAAATTCCTGCATCTAGAGGTGGTTTATTTGTATGATTTAAAACTACCTTTTTAACATTATTTCTAATTATATGTCTTTCAGAATAATAGGGCACCATGCATTTTTTTAATGTTAATTCATTAAAATATTAAAAGGGGCTTAATCCCTAATTCCATGCTATGCAAGATCATTGTGGAAGCACTTTTTCTCTTTCTTCCTTTTCTCTCCAAAAGGAAAAATCTTTGAAAAATCACTTGAAATTCTCCCATAAATTATTAAACAGTCTGTATAAGGGATTAGGATGCAAAGTTTAACTTCAAAAATCAGATTAGTTGGGTTAGGTTGAAAAAGCTTGAAACTTTTTGACTCTAAATTTTAGAAACCTTTTGAATGATTTTTACATAGACTAAGTGGAGAACAGCACAGCATTAGACTGAGCAAGGTTGATACACTAGAGTGACAATTCACTAAAACAGATCCAAGAATAAGTTCCTTCACAAAACTAACCGTCTGAAAAATTATTTAATAACATATTTGGCAAGAAAGAATTTTTATGGGACAACTTTTCAAGTGTTTTAAACATAAATTAGTTAGGTCTATTGTTGAAAAAGTTACTGAGTGGAGAGTTTGTCATAGGTAAACAACCACATAGGAATTTTCAGGCAATATCATGAGACAGTTTTTACATCTATTTTGAAAGGTTGTAGAAATGTATTCTCTTTCCTGTCTCATAACCAGCTCCCCCCAGTTTATACATTAAGAATGACTTTCTATAGCACAGAATATCCCTCTGGCCAGTTCAGATCAGCTGTCCTGTTTGTGCTTCTTCCCATCTTCCTGTGAAACTCCTCGCTGCCAGAGTTTGGGAAACAGAAAAGTCCTCAGCTTAAGGTAAAGCCTGCTCAGTAACAACCAAAACATTGTATTATCAAAATTATTCTCATACTACATCCAAAACCAAAGCACTGTATCAGCAATTACAGAAATTAACTCTATCCTAACCGAAACCAGAGGATCCCCAGTTCTCCCTTCTGAGACAGGAATCTCCGATTGAATTCCTCATTTATCTGTTTCTTTATATGCATAAATTCAACTAGAAAGTGAACTGAATAAATACAGAACAGAAAACACAGAGAGGTTGAGATTTCTTTGTCCTGGAGAAGAGGAATTAAGGAGTGGGAAATCTAAGGAGAAAGCTGCTTTCTTCCTTCAGGGCTCCAATGTCTGGTAATACAGAAAATGGAGTTAGACTTTTTACAGCGGTACAGAGCAAAAGAACAATAGGTGGTGGTGTCTGACTTGGCGCTGCTATTTGGGCAGTCAAAAAAAATTCTTCTGGACCTGCTGCCATTTTTGATCATAGGCTTGTGTAGTGTGGCTGTCCATTTTCTATATTGAAGGTGCATTCTGTCATTCAGACCTAAAGGTTGGCCATCTACTGACTACTTATAGACACAGCTGATAAAGTTCATGGGCTTATGGTAGCAGCTCTGTTAACCAGGCCTAACTTATCCTAACTGCCACAGCAATTGATAAGCATTACTAAAAAAGGCAGCTGTCCATGAATCTTTTGTAAATGTGCTCTGAACTCTCTGTGTCTATATAAAGTGAAAATGTTTGTAAGTTCCTCAGGGATTAATTCTCTCAACAGTTAATTGTCGAAAGTCTACAGTGTCTCAGCAGAATTGCATATTATTTGAATTCTACTAATATATGGGTAATTCTATTTGTATTTGGGTGGCCTTTTAGATCCATTAATTTGGTGAATTAAATATCTCCATTCACTTAAACCTCCTAAAAAAAATGGGGAAATACCCAAACAAGCTTATTTATATTTCTGTGTTTCAAAAAATTACAGAATTTAGCTGGTATCTATATGAGGGCATGCTGAGCCAGGGAAAAGCCCGGAGGCCTGGCTGCACCTCACAGACAGCAACTCTGCAGTCACAAGGCGAGCTCCTCACCTGAGGGAGCTAGTCCCAAGCAAGCTGTATGGGTATGCAGGCGAAGGCAAAGAAGAAGGAGGGACTCTCCGTATGGGTTCCACAAGCAGGTTTATCACAAATGAAGGATCCAGAGACAAAAAGCAAGCTCTGCAACGGGGTCCAGGGGTTTTATACTCAAGGAAAAAAAGGCGAGGATAAGGGTAAGAGCCAATCAGGGAAGGCAACAGGGGAGGGATCAACAAGGAAGTAATCAATGGGAGTAACTCATAGGCAGGATTACAGGGAACAACCAATGGGGCATCGAGTAGCATAGAACTTTCCAGAACTAATACATTATCACTAAGGAGATAAATATTTGTAAGCATATACATGAAGCTAGGAGGGGAGAACAGTAACCAAACAACTTTTAACAGGCAAATAAAGGGAACAGGGGATTGTGGGGACTCACCATCACCACAGAGGTTGTCTTAGATGTTGGTGCCTGACCACCAGGGCTCAGATGTCATTGTTTTTCCCAGGGTCATGGTGGCCACAGCCACATGCACTGCAACATTTATAGACTGTGAATTGCTCAGAAAGAGATTCTGGACAGGAGACAAGTCCTCCTGACACGTATTGTCCTGCTTGCGCTCTGCCTCTTCTCTGTATCCTCTCCACCTGACTGTGCTGGACAGATGTCTTGGTGGGCCTGAATGATAAGTTAAAAAACTGCCTCACAAACTGAAGTGTGAGAAATCTTGTTAATTTATGTAGGTTATTTTCCAGCTCTTTCTGAGCTGGGCATTCCATATTATACTGCGTATAAAAATATGTAGTAGCCATGCTTCTGTTGCAAAATTGTACATAAACAGGGAAAGTACCTTGGCATTGGAATTCAATCAACTCTACTGTTAAATTGCTGCAATGATCTTTTGAACAATTCAGCCTGTGCTAGATGGTCTTCTCTCAGAAAATTCCAAATCATCATTTGAGCATGAACATTGACCAAAGGTAATTAATTCTAGATATTTACATGCCTTAAAAAAATAAGATAATTCAATGTTAGGGACTTTTTTTTTCTCTGTTTTGGGGGTTTTGTGAGTTTTATTAATTTGTGTCTGTTTACCTCATAACCCAAACTCAATTAATTTATGAGTAGAGTTATAAGCCATGAGGATCTGACGTGAAAAAATGTGGCAGAATGGTGACATGTAACTATCCAATATATATTATGGAGTAAAATGCTATGCCTATGAGGTGAGGATGCAGTGCATCCTTCAATTCTACCACAAGTGTATTTTGCTTCAGTCTCAGTTCCATGTTGTGGGAACTGTGTTAGCTCACCACTCCACTGCACATGCAAATTTCCTTCCAGAGGGAGGAAATAAAAAAATATGTTCTAGCAGGTCTCTTCATGGAGATAATTGGAGCATATTTTCCTTGCAAATGAAATGAGGCCAACAAGTCCAATCTGCCTAGAGCAGGATGTACTGAAATGCAGATCCAGCCGCAGGGTGTGCTGGAGATTTCTGGATGTTACACTGTGAAAAATAATTGAAGGATTTTTATGAGGTGTATAAAAGCCTTAAAGCACCCATATTTCTTCACTAAGATTTATATAATGAAAAATTAAAGAGAAATATTCAAATTAGTTAGCAGAAAGGATGATAAGGAAAGTACAGGAATACATTTGTATAAATCATGCAGACACAAGGAAAATATAACAAACAGCATTCAACTAGCTCTGGTCTTTTGCTGACAAAAAGAGAGACAGAACCTCCAAGAACATTGTGAGTACCTCAGAATTGCTGGTCAAAACTTTCAATAATTTAAAGCTAGACAATATTTGCTTAATACCTGAAATAACTATTTGAATCTGTTCACAAACATGACACAGTTACCACTCATTAATTGGCTGAGACACAAGTGCTGAATAGAAGTGATCTTGTAGATCAGAAATGAAGTGCAGTGGCAAAGCTATATGTGAAAAAATATATCAATATATTACACATAATGGCTAATTCATGCCAGAGTTACTAATCTCATACTTCCAGAAACATTTACATTTGTTCTCAGCTATTATATTTTTAATTATATTCCAGTTTAATAACCTTTTGAAAAGAAACCATAAAATTTTGCATAATTAATAAAGTAGATAGTATATACCCAGAACTTCATTATCCTTAGTAAGTGTAAAAACCTTGTTCAGGTTAGTTATTTTAAAAGTGGATTTTATTTTTGTTTGAGATCATAGGCTGTTCCAAACTTCTTTCAAGGCCTTATAATTATCATATTAAACATTCCCTGTACTTGAAAGTTAGGGATAATTTCTATAAAGTTGAACTACATTAATGAGTTTAACACTGAATTATTGTCATTAATGTATATAAATGTTTGGATTCTTTCTGATATTAGGAAAAATGTGAGAGTATCAGGATTTATATGCATAATGTGGTATTAAATGGTGAAAGCTCATGAAATTTTAACATAACATTTATATGACCTCCTAAATACAGTTAAGTATAGTTTATGAGCTAGACACCCACATGTGCATTTGCATTTCCCTGGGCCTGGAGACTAAGCAGAACACAACTAATCCAGCTCTATTATGCAAAAGAACTGAATTTCAGTGACTTATTTATGAGAAGCACTCTTTCTGTATTTGTGTAGCATATGTTGAGGAAATATTTTCTACTGACAAAAGAATAAAACAAAAATATTCATAAATTCATTTGTTTCTCAGTTAATCTCTGAATTTTTATGGAGAGTTACTCAAAACATTAAGTGGAATTATACAATTTAATTGCTCAGTGTTTGTTAAAGAAAAGTCTGTCTTTCTGTCCTTTAGTAGCTTCTTCACCACATCCTTTTTAACATAAATCAATAGGAAAGAAAAAAAGTATTATGCTGGTTTATTTTTGCTGTAATGTTGCTTAAACTTTTCAATGCCTAGAGCAGTAAAAACCTAAAACTTCATTACTGTCAAATGTACTTATTGATTCAAAAATTATCCATGCTCCAGAATTTTTTCACAGTTTTAGTACATGAATAAACTCCAGCAAAGCAGTGGTAGAGCAATGTTCAATATTAGTGTGCTACAAAGTCACATAATAAATGGTCAGCAATTTGAATTTTGGTCACCTCAAATTCCAATTAATACAACGAATGCATCATGTATTTGAGCTAAAAGTAAGATTTTAAAAATTTGCAAATAAATAAAGCAAGTGACCTAATCTCAGGAGCTTCTTGAAAAAATGTATTCTGGTAATATAAAATAATTTTGTTTTAAAAATGTATAAGATAATGCATAATTTATAAAATAAGAATAATGAAGACTACAAAAGGAATTATGTTGCTGAAATATAATGTATATTAGTATACAGTTTATGAGTGAAGATAATCATAATTTGGTATTGTAAGTCAGGTTAGCATTAGAAGAACATAGATAAAATTAGTATTTTGTAATGAAATATTTGGGGGTTTTGTGTTTTGTACAATTCTTTCTAAAGAGAATAAAATTTTCTGTTGGGAAATTTTGTTCATCTGTGTTTTGCTATTTTCGTATTACAGATCTGAATTTTTAAAAATGCCTTCTCAAAATGTACTGTGCAAAATAAAGCATGGAAATTCTGAAAGGTTACTCAGGACACCTGAAATGTAGTTACATTGACATTCTATATTTTCTTACCATTGCTGATATTATCATATTGCATTAAAGTCAACTTTTTCAGCAGTAGTTCCTGTGACACCATACTAATTTAAAAAAGCAGAAAAGTCATTATGCTAAGCAAGTAATCACACAGTAAGAGAGAAAACTATCAAGGGTAGTTAATGCTTCAGGGCAAATCTGTTGCAAAAATTTTGCTGGGAAAGAAAAACACAGACAGAAGCCAAATACATGATGTGCATTAAACTAAATACTAAAATGGGAGACATGAGAAGTGGATACATTTTCCCTGAAGAAAACTTTCTGCTAGCCTTTCGGTTGATGGAGATTTCTCTTCCTGTCTCTTGAATGCACTGAAATGGCTCTTTCTGACTCAAATCCAACAAAATGACTCCACAAACTCTGCTCATAAAATTTAGTATTCCAGTTATACGTCTGTATATCTGTGTGGTCTTATAGTTACTATTTACTCCCTTTAATAATTCTGCTTCTAGAAAACTCTATTTTTGGGAGAATGATTTTTTCTATTTAATGGAGATGGGTGTGGTTTGGGTTTTATCCCAGCAAGGATCTTAGACATGACATAACAGGATTATTTAGGGTATCTTCAGGATGAGATTGTATATAAATTCTGTACTCATCATTTGATGTTTTATAGGAATGAAACTTAAGTTTACAGGACTGTATAGCTACTTTAAATAAAATAAAATTTTAGTAGTCATTAAAAAGTTATTGCCACCATACAGACTTTTATCATGCTACATTTTTTGTACAACATATGAGACAGCACACAATTGAAATACACATTGTTCCATGTGAAAAGGATTTGTTTCTTTGGGGATTATTTGTGATTTTTTTTGGTTTAATTTACCTAAAAATAATTGCTATCTGTATTCTCAGCCTTAATACATTTTGGGAATATTGCCTTTTGTAATTAAACTTTGATTGTTGTATTTCAATTTTGCTTGACCAGAAGAAAATCAGAATTACAGAATTTAATAGCAGCTGCTGCTCAAGTTAGCTGAAAATGGGAACTTTGGTCTTTTAGTGTTGTAGGCTCTAATGCTACTTCTGAGTTTCCAGCCACATATCTGTGCAACTCAGTGGTGAAATAAGTGGGAATGTGTGTACACTATGCAGTATGTTGGGCCTTATCAGGAGTGTAAGTTATAAAAGTATAAGTCACATTATTTATTGAACTTTGTTCTCAGAATCTTTCACATAAGAAGCTCAAAACATTTTCTCACCATTAGCTAAGAGACACATAGAATTATAGAATGGTTTGTATTGGAAAGGACCTTAAATGTCATTGAGTACCAACCCCCTTGCTCTGGGCAGGGACACCTTCCACTAGAGCAGGTTGCTTAGGGCACCATCCAACCTGGAACTGAACCCTTCCAGGGATGGAGCATCCACAACTTCTCTGGGCAACCTGTTCCAGTGCCTCATGTCCCTGACTGTAAAAAAATGATTCCTAATGTCCAATCTGAGTTTACCCTCTTTCAATATATAACTGTTGCCCCTCTTCTTCTCTTTAGAGACACCTGTAAAAAGTCTCTCTCCAACTATCTTTTGAGCCCCCTTAAGTATTGTCAGGACACAGCTTTTGATGTAAGATGGAGAGTGGCTTTTAAGAAAATAAAAAATATTGGCTTACCCAAACACTTTAATCCTAATAAACATCTCTGAAAACAGTCTTTAAGATAGTACTCTTGCTTTGATCTCATTTTTGTCTGTCAGCTCAGTGTGGTTAATATTAAAATAGACAAGCTTGAATATCTGTCCTGAATTTGGTTCTTTGCATCTTCATTTTTTTTATCTGTGAGGGCCAGCACTTTGCTCAAAGATTAACTAATTTTTTTTTTTAAAACCCAGCCAGTATTCCTCATATTGTTTATGGTAAGGAACTCCAGGCTTTGCTGCCAAGCTTATCGGATAAGCTGCAGAAAGCTCCCTTTCTAGTCTTTCATCATTAATGACAGACTTGAGCTACAAGGCCAATGTACTTATCAACAATTCCCTAAACATACTGCTACTGTGAAGAACTACAGATACTTTCGTATTCTGAGTTTATTTTGAAAAAATGGAAGTGCCTAGTATAATGTCATCAATAACTATCTGGCTTATGCAGTCTTGGTCTAAGCAGAATGTGCATAGGGAAGCAAGACTTAGGGACTGCACTAGAGAAAATACCTGCCCCAAAGCAAATGCAGTCCCTTTGAGATCCTATTCTCCAGCTTTACACAGAATGACCTTGACATGATTAGCCTAGTATGCCTCACAGCATGCATATCTTAATTTAACCTGAATTCCAATTCTAAATGAAATGACAATATTTTTATAATATAAAATGCCATTTACAAAAATAATTGGTCATAATTTATGGCAAAACATGTCCACATTTTCACCTTTAACTTTTGTGATGGTAAGAAATTCAGTAAAACATTTTAGAAACAGCCTACTGCCATTTCTTTCCTAATTCTCTTGAATTTATGCTAGAAAATATATCTGTCTTCAAGAGATGTGCATGAGAAAAGCATGGATTGTCTTATGAACATGACTTTCAGTGGCTGTATTTGACAAGTTACATTCATCTGACTTATTTGAATGGAAATCAACTGAATTGTTTAATAACAAGTTAGAACAATGGGTTTCCAATAAAATGGGTTTCCCACTAAAACAGCTTATTAGGACTGCACTTAAAAAAAGAATGAGTACCAGTAACCAGCTGCAGGAGCTTAATTTTTCACTAAAAATTTTAGAAGAAATCAATGTACAAAAATGACTGAATCTAAAAAATGTGGAATATTTACATATTGTTTCTTAAAAAGCATCTACAGTAATGTCTGGTGGAGTTTTAGGAATCTAATCCATTAAGAAGCACATAATATAATTAGAAGAACAAAATATAAGTTATTATGTATACATCAGCCATATAAAACTCTAATTAACAAAACTGAAAAGGGAAAAAATATCAATGATTTGGAAATTACACTTAAAAATGGAATGGGCTTCCCAGAGAGGGGCTGGAGTCACTGTCCCTGGAGGGGTTTAAGGAAAGCCTGTATGTGACATCTAGTGCCATGGTGTGGTTGACAAGGTTGTGTTCGGTCATAGGTTGGACTCGATGATCTCAGAGGTCTTTTCAAATCTAATTGATTCTGTGATTCTGTGATTTAGGGAAAGTATACTGTAAAAGTTAGATCTAGGGAACTGAATGAGAATTGTCTTTCTCCTATAACATGTCACGTCACCTGTAGAACTTTATAGCACTTCTATGCTCTATTACATTTTACAGGAAGCTAAAAAATGCCTTTTAGCCCTCTAGAACAGGTAATAAGTTATAAAAGATTTTTCCCATAAAGGTTAGTAAGTCCCTGAGGCCTTCTTATAGGCACTGAAGCGAAACGCATGATGCTTGTCTGATGAAAATCGCAAATTTTACACAGACAGCTTCTGACTCAAGAATCAGTATGTGCTTGATTCCCTAGATGGTGTGTATTATATTAGTCAATGTTTATCTCCAAGAAGGCATTTGCCCAATGGTAGTACAATGTTATCAGTTATTTATATTTGTTGACTAAATGCTGTTCTTTACCAGCTAAAGTCAAGATTTCTGAAGATCTCTCTGCAAGATCTAGAACTATTAGATCGCTGTGTGCATATATGCCAACAGAAAAATTATGACTTTAAATCTAGGGTCTTAATTTATTTCTGATCTCATACACATATCATGTATAGAGTATAACCTGAAAAGAGAACAAAAGTAAACAACACTCTACAGAGTCACACGAGTATAGTTAAACTCCTATCTATAGAATCATAAATTCATTGAATGGTTTGGTTGGAAGAAGATCTTAAAGATCATCTAGTTCTAACTCCCCCTGCCATGGGCAGGCACACCTTCTGCTAGACCAACTTGATCAGGCCCCCGTCCAGCTTGGCCTGGAACACTTTAATGAATGGGGCATCCACTACTGCCATGGGTAACCTGTTCTAGTGCCTCACTTCCCTTACTGTTTAAAGTTTAGAGTCTCATCCACACCACTAAACTGGGTGACATCCATCAGCTTGATGCATGTGTACTCAATCCAAACAATATTTACTATAATTTGTATAATTGTTACTGCCTAACATTTAGAAATTCTGTTCTTTTCTATGAAAAGATTCTTTATAATAAATTCAAAACAGCCAAGATGATAGCAGATTTGCGTTTGATAAATAAATTATATGGTAACCAATTAAAAATAATGACTGGATTCCACTGAATATGTCTATTATACTAAATACATGAAAGGCAAAGGCAATCAGGGACCCCGAGGTGTACAGATGCAGCTTCTCATGTCTCCAAGGCTTCCAGATAGTTCCTTCTAAAGCAGATTTGTCTGAGAAAGAACTAATTGGCTTGGACATAGCTAATGTGCTGGCTTCTGATACTGTTATAAAAAAATATTTGCTTCCTGTTAGAGTTTGAAATTGTGACACTTGAGAGGATCAAAAACTCCCCCTTATGATATATTCTCTCCAGAGAATTTATTTTTTTTAAGTCTTTCAAAGTCTTTATTGATTTTTCTGAAGCAATATTTCCTTGGATGCTCATGAAAATGTATCTTAAAAAAAAGATTTTCTTATTTCAATTCTGCTTAACACCACCAAAACACTGGTTACAGGCTGATCAGAACTCCTGACCAAGTCTTTTTAGATAAGTTATGATAAGCATGACAGTCATTCTCTTTAAAATATTCCCTGCAGAGTAGTACAGTATAGTAACTGTCACTTACTTGTGGCTGAAAGGAAGCTTTTAAATAAGTCCTTTTGTCCTTGTCCCTAAAAAGAAACAATGGGGTATGAAGACCACAGGACAGTACTACAAGCATGGGACTAGATACACCATCACATAGAAGGTCTGCTATGGATATAACTCTACCCATTAGAATTAACTCATTAGCTGTGTTTTTTAATGCTGATGCAGTGACAGAGTGGGGACACCTTGCTACTACACTTAGATTGAACTACGAAAGGCTACATACAGCAAGTTACACAGACCAAAATTTATATACATACCTGTGTGTTTATATACCTATACCTGCACATACATGAAGGATAATTCTGTATAAAGAAAGGAGATTTAACTTGATAGCTAGGCAAAAATGCAGCTAAAATTACACAAATCTGTTTGAAGTGTAATATTTAAACTGGATACTTGCGATTTCAGTGATTGCAAAATAGTCTTAAAAATACTTCATTTCTTTTAGTATGTCTCATTGGTTTGTCATGGCCTGTTACAGTAATACCATTCAGGACAGTTTGTGACATGACACAATGTGACATATTCTGACCAAAAAACAACATGACTTCATACAGAATGTCAGAAATTTGCATTAAACACATGATTTGTTTTGAACTATCAATATGAATTTCAATTACTAAGTATGACCTCTTTTTGCATAAAAGCTAAAAATTCCAACACTGTGTGGCTATACTGGGGACTTTAGAATATCTTAATTGATCAACAGATTACAGAGAAGTTTAGCAATGAGTTATAGATGAAGCTTCATTTAAATTGTATCTACAAATCCATCTACAGTTTACTGAAAAAAGTTAATTACAAGGTTAAAAAAATTCAAGCATAATTTCACTCAATGGTAAATCAATACTTTCAACTTTCTTCATAGCCTCCTAAAATAGGAAAAAAAAAATGCATTAGTTGTTAGTCCTTTTATATTCTCTTAATGGATTTTTAGCTGTCAGCACTGTCTGCAGAGGATATCAACTTAAATTACTTCCACTTCTCATTTTAACAAAGACTTTAGGGAGTAGTTTATTAATCACCAAACAATTTTACTATCATTGCTGTCATAATTTAAAAAAAAAAAAGAAAAAAGAAAAAAGAAGCATTTTGAGCAACGGTTTTGTTGGCAGTATTTTTTCCCACTCTTATAATGTGTATTTTTATAACATTGCTGGTTTGTGGCTACTTTATTAAAATTCAATTTATAAGAAGTTAAAGGATGAAAGTACAATTTCAGAGAAATTTTCTTAGAGATTGATATAGAGAAGTAAGGAAAGTTATTTTATACAAAGATGCTTCAGATACAGGCTATTTCATAGCTCTCAATAAGAAGAAGCGTTCGGCTTAAGATGGAGACATTATGTGTCTCATATCATGTTTGTCTCATTAAGTACAGCCTAATCTTAAAAGAATTTTGACAGTTTCCTATAAATGAAACAGTCTGGAAGTAAAACCTTTGATACTGTCCTCACAAATCCTTGTCTCTAAATTAGAGAGACATGGATTTGACAGTCTGTGTGGTTTAAGCCCAGCTGGAAATTAAGTTCCATGCAGCCACTCATTCAACCTCCCTGTCTCCCTCTTCTCCCTGGTGGAATGGGGAGGAGAATAAGTAAAACTTGCATGTTGATAAAAGAAGAGTTTAAAAATTGAAAATAAAGTAAAATACCATAAATTATAATAAGATTGATACTAATAGTGTTAATAAAAATGATACTAAGAAGGGAAAAACAAGTGATTCACAATGCAATTTCTCACCATCCACTGACTGATGACAGACTCCCCTTCCTGCCATTTAATCCATTACTTTGGCTTTCATCCGTGGTTCCAGTCTTTCAGGAAGGAAGGATGGTGTGAGATGTTGGATTGTTGCATGTTGCACATTTGAGTCAGTTCTGATTCCAGTATTTCTGTTCTCATCCAGTTTTATCCAGGTTCATTCTTTGTTGGTGTGTGATGATCAGAGGGAAGGCAGCCTCAGATTCCCAGAATGCCTGTGGTTAAGATCGATGCCGTAAGGTGCCCAGTGAAGTGATGCACATGTAACCACCATAGAACTGGTGATACACAGTGTTAGACAGTTATTAACTTAATGCAGTTTAATTTATTGGCTATTTCCACCCAAAATCAAATCACCTTGAGGCACACACTGAATTTCCCTGTCTTCCTGCATTACCCAGTGCACCTGGGTCCTGGAGCAAAGGTAAAGCCACAGCCCAAGAGAGGTGGTGTTTTTTAGCCTAGAGGAGAGAAGGCTCCAGGAGACCTCATAGCAGTCTCCCATACTTAGTGGGACTCTGGGACTCCAGGAAAGATGGGACCTGTAATTTTGTTTAACATACCTTAATCTCAATTAATTGGGGTGGTTTACATTTTTTTTTTTTTAAATTTGATCTTTGTGATTCATCATTTCTATTAATCTGCTACCTGTGTAGGTAGAACTGCTTGATAAATATTTTCTCTCTCTGACTTTGAAGATTATTTTTCTTGTTTAAAAAATAATACCTTTCTTTTATCTTATTTCTGTCTTGAACTAAGGATATTACATATTATTTATAACTCAGAGAAAATGTTAAAGAATACTTTCAGTTTGAACTAAATAATGTAAGTTTTAAATAGTTTCATATCTTTTGAGATAGAAAATTAATTTAAGGAAGATTTTAAATATTTTTCATGCACAGTTGAGTTGGGATCATAGTTTCAGGTCTGTCAAAGTTTTCTTAAACAAAAAGTGTGCTAGGAATTCTTTATATTTTTTTTCTGCTTTACTTCTCTCAAAGCTGCAACGGGAATACTCATTTTTGATTGATCTACACATGAAACAACACTTTATTCAACCCAGATACAATTCTCTCAAAAAGTATCTAGGAGAGCAACTCCCATCAGCAACTCATGTTACTCGTCTTATTAAAGTGCACTGTGGTGTAACAGAAAGAGCAGGATGAAATTTTGAGAACAAAAATATTACTCATTCAATTTCATCTTCTTCATACCACATCCCCACCTTCCAGTCCTGAAATAATAATGCGCAAAACCCAAAACTTGACTAGTATTCCCAGAATATAAAAGATACTTTGAACCTTTTGTCAGATGAAGCCTTGACAATTTAAAAAAAAAAACTTTTAGAAGCTGCATAATTACCATCCAGGGTATAATTACATAGTTTTTGGCTTGCTTTTAATCAGAAAGTATCATAGTAGGAAGAATTTCTCAAGAAATATCATCAACTTTTACCTTGTTCTACATCATTAGCAGTGGTAGTAATATTATTAGTAGTATTATTATTAGTTTCACGCATCACCTATCTAGGTATATTATGAATTGACATAAGCTGCATTTTATGGATTTTTTTTTCCTTTGGTTTTATTCCTTAATAGATTACCTCTCACTTCATCCTTTCCATCCAGAGGAATACAGATATGGGACTCAATCAATGCTTTGCTACCTTCTTTATACAGTGGTTGTCCAAAGAGTATTAAGGAATTGACAATATTGCAACAATCTGTGGAACTTTTACTTCAGAATTCAGCTGGGATTATATAAAATTTGTGCCCCGGTAGAGGACTTGAATATCAATCTTTCTAAAAAATTTGCTTCAATCATTTCAGCAATTCAGTCTTTCCTATGATACACAGAAACATAAAAATACCCAATAATCTCTGAAAAGAAAACAAAAAGGTAACAATGGGAAAAACCTGTGTAGAGACTGTGTTAGCAATGAAGTAGGATTGGCATGTGAGAAAACGTTTTGGGTTTTTTTGACCACACATCCACATTATTTCATGCTATGCTGATAATGATCGTACAAAGCCATGATGTAATGATATATGGCACTGCTGACACAACTCAATATGACTTGACATCATGCAAGAATTCTGAATTTGGTTCTGTATAAACTTCCATCAACTCTTTTAGCAGAGTTCTAGATAGGCCAGCAGCACAGTGATACAATTTCTTTCTAATTCACACGCTTTCTCACAGAGTAACAAAGACTAAGGAATCTAAAAACTAAATGCAGAGAAGAGGTTTTCAGCAGGTGAGTTTCAAAGGACTTGTTTACACAGATTGTTTACAAGGAGCCCACTTGTTTTGGGGTGACTTTATGTGTATCCCCTATTGTCTGCTCTATGCCCAACTGTGATTCCAATGCCTTTCTGTGTCTTTAAAACTGGGTGTGAGAGAAAGAAAAAAAAAGGCCAGACGAACTTTTCAAAGCAATTTGTTCTTCAAGGTCACTTTACTCCTCTGCGTGCTTCTGCAGCAGCAAGAGCAGAGGAAGCACCCTTTCCTGCTTTTCAGCCAGCTTTCGGCTCTGTTTATCCAGAGAGAGGCAGAGAGTTCAACCTTTTTTTCCCCTGGGACTTCAGCTTCTTCTTCTTCTCTTCTTGAACTGTTTAGAACACCAGAACTCACTGGGAGAGCTTTCCACCGAGGCCCGAAGGGGGCCCACCCCAACCCAGCTCCAAAGAGGAGAGAGAGAGAGAGCGAGAGAGAGAGAGACCACACCCAAAGAAAGGACTGTGAGAATTTACCAGGTTCTCTCCACAGCGAGAGGTTTTATTATTTAGCATTATTCTTTTCCCATTTTGCATAGCGTCTGTTAAATAAATAGGGCTTTTTTCCTGTCACTTTCCTCTGAGGAAAATTCTTTCCGAACCTGGTGGGGGAGGGGCAGCTGAAACCTGCCTTCTATCAGAGGACATTCATTTTGGACGTTCCTCCAAATTTGTCTCAAATGAGCAAACAATTAGTGGCGCCCAGCGCATGGCCCAGAGGAAAGTGAAAAAAAACCTGTACTAATTACATTTTGTCTTGGTTTTAATTACTTTGTATTGGAGTAAAGTAGTCACCATGTTGGTAGAGTTCATAATGTCTCTCTGGCTTGACGTACTACTGTCTTTCTGGTCCCTAGGCCTGTTTGCCGATCCACAGATTGCTCCGGTTTTGTCCCTGGTTCGTAACTTTTACAGAGCAGGGTCACAAATCCGAATTTCTATTTTGCTGAGCTCGGTGATAATGATTTATAAGAAGATAACAGAGGTAAAGGCAGTTGTTCAAAGTGTATATGATATGTGGTTTCTCCGTCCTAATCCCAGTCCTAGTTTCAGTAGCCTGTTTTGGGAGTTTATTAGTAATTGCACCCAGTTTGTTAGAAGAGGAGGAGATGTGATTTCCCAGCCTTTCATCTTCCTCCCCTTTAAATTTGATACATTATCTTTTGAGAATGTTCAGTTTCCCCTGAATGCTAAAGAGACCACCTTCCTGGTATTTTATCTGGTAAGCTTCCTCTATATGGTCTGCAGCTTGTCTAGAATGAGAGCTCAGATTTCTAGGGTGACTGATGAGACAATATTTTACATATTTCTAGAATATGATAAATTGATACAGCAGAAAAATTATGTGAAATAGAAATTTTGTTTAGACATAGGTGCATGATTATCTAACTAAGCAGCTGGTTACTATCGAAAGTTTGTTAGGTATGCCAGTCTTCAATTATGTTAAAGAATAGAATAGAACTTGATCTTTTTCACCTCATTGGTATCTGCAGTTTAGGAGTGTTGCAGACTTTGATTATGAAAGAATACATAAGTTGTGCTGTTTTCAAGAAAACTGTGTAAAAACAGAATTCTTTGATCAATATTTCTGCTGTCTAAGATGTTTCAAAACTACACTAGCTTTTAAATATAAATAGCTACTTTATCCTGTTAGCCCTGTGGAGGAAAGAGTTGAGAAGGAAAACAAATTAGTTATAATTAATTGCATTGTAAGTTCCAATCAGTTAAAACATAAACAAATAAAAACCACAAAACCAAACCAAACCAAACGCTACAACCATTCAATCGCTTAGGATATCTTTACCTGGATGTTTATATCTGTTTGCTGTCTAAGCCAGATGTCTATGCATCACAGTCAGTAAAGTTTGAGAAGCTGTTCAGCTGATCCTATGTAGGCATTTACTCCTAGAAGAGCTGAATAACTCTCTAGTCTCAGATGGGAAAGATTTAGTTGCCTAAATTATATATATTTAGCGTTACTTAAGATTCCCCATCATATTCTTCCTCACCATATTTGCTGGTCCAGAAGGGCCCAATTTTCCTGTATCTCCTGTGTCATTTTTTCTAGCCCACTGAAGATTTCTTGAATACTGTAAGACATTTATATTGATAATAAACGCCTGTCCATAGACAACTGAATGGAGCTCTGTATTTCCCTGTACAATGATAGGAACTTAAAAACTTGGGGCTCTTAACCTTGGACAGTGATGAAAGAGATTTACTCTATCTAATGTTTTTTCATATTCTGTAATATAAAATAAAAATCTAGGAGTCTAAATCTGGAACCCAGAAATTAATTCCTGACTTCTAATGACTAGACCAGCTGATGCTGTCAAAACACTTAATATAGGTAAAATAGTCTTTTCCTCAACAAAGGTCATCATCCTTCTGTAGGAGTGCTTCAGAGTTCATCTTTCCCCTTTCTACACTGAGAAAAAATCTTTGCAAAGCAGAAGGCAGAGTGACCATTTCCATTCTTCTTTTTAATATAGCAAGCATTCTCCCCTTTTGATGGTTATAGAGTAGGTTAGCAAAACTCTCCATCATCTTGTTACAGTGCAACTTCTGAGTTTATGTGTAATTTATTTCTTATTAGTTGAACTTAAATCTTGCTCATCTGAACAAAGAATTTGTCTTAGTCCAATTATATTCATTTTAAGAACTAGTTCAAATTATAAAAAATAATAGACAGTAAAAGTTCTACACATAAAACCTTTAGTGTTTACATTTCCTATGGTGATAGACTCATCTTTTCAGCGTGCCCTTCTAGATTCTGTAATTGATGAATGAGAGAGAAAGAGAAAAAAAGAGAGAGAGAAAGAGAGAAAGAGAGAGAGAAAGAGAGAGAGAGAAAGAGAGAAAGAGAGAGAGAAAGAGAGAGAGAGAAAGAGAGAAAGAGAGAGAGAAAGAGAGAGAGAGAAAGAGAGAAAGAGAGAAAGAGAGAAAGAGAGAAAGAAAGAGAGGAAGAAAGAAAGAAAGAAAGAAAAGAAAGAAAGAAAGAAAGGAAGGAAGGAGGGAAGGAAGGAACGAGGGAAGGGAGGAAGGAAGGAAGGAAGGAAGGAAGGAAGAAAAGAAAGAAAGAAAGAAAGAAAGAAAGAAAGAAAGAAAGAAAGAAAGAAAGAAAGAAAGGAAGGAAGGAAGGAAGGAAGGAAGGAAGGAAGGAAATTGTGGTTAGTCATTAGCATAATTCCCCAGGAGACAAAGGATTGCCATGGCAATATTTAACCTTAGATCACCTAGGAGTTACTTTTATATGCTTGCTAATCCACTTGACACCTTGTTCTTCACTACTTTCTCATACCATCTCACATTCTAATTTACAAAGTACCAGGTCTTTTACATGTTTTGGAAACCTGGGGTTTAATCCCTTTATGTCTCTATTAATGGCTTTAATAGGCACCAAGGTTATACTACTTTAGTGAATAGCAAATTGCTGTTTTTAACTACTTATAGACTTGAGGCCTGTTGTGTTCTGTTTGTGTTTTTAAGGCCCTTGCTCTCATATCAGGTGTATATTCTGCTACACTTCGTTCTGATTCTGAAGATGGCTAACTTAATGAAAAAGAACTGAACATTAGTGAATGAATTCCTTATTTTGCTTTGCTTGAACAAGTAACTTTTTGTCTCCCTATAAAACTGCCTTTATCTCAACCCATGGGTTTTCACTTTTACTCTTCCGATTCTCTCCCCAGCTCTCTGTGGGGAATTGATGCTGTTGAGATGGACATGACACACACACACACTCTGCCCCAGGCAAATGCAAAAAAAAAGCCCCTTTATTACACAGCTTCTTTTATACAATTTCTTAGCATTCGTGCTACATGTTCATTTGGTATTAGCTTACTACAATACAATATTATTGGTTGCCTATAGCTTGCACACATTCTTGCTAAATACCAGCCAGTATCCTCCCTTTTGCAGTCACTACATCCTTTCTTTTGTTTTGCTTCTTGCTTCTGTTGATGTTGCAGTACTCAAGGGTACAAACTGATTGTGTAAAAGTTGATGCCTGTGAGGCCTTCAGGCCAGCTGTCAGTTCCCACATGTCTCTTTCCCACAGTCCTTCTCTACTTAGCTGAAGTAACAGGCCTGAGCCATGGTTTACAAAGGCAACAAGGCCTTCATTTTATAAGGCTTTACCTATATGCAACAGGGAATGAGCGAGCGACTGTGTGGGGCTGAATTGCCTACCATGAGCAACTCAGCACCAGTGTGTCTCAGTAACCATTACCTGGTGTATAAGGCCAGGTAGAAACTCAGTCAGATTGGTTAATAGTCAACATGCTGTTTGATAGCTCCTGTGATGATTATATAAACTAAATCACAGCTTAAGGCAGGCCAATAAAAATCTAGGAAGATCATGAAAAATCCTGACATCTGTTATATCTATTTGTTATCTGTGGCCTGTTACAAAAAACAGTGACTCTGTGTTGGCTAGAATAGAGTCCTGTGCCCCCTAACACATTTCTTTAAAATCTGTTGCAATGTGAGGAACTTGAACCAGATGCTAAACTGTAAGTTATGCAGACAGTAATAATAAAAGGGATCTCAGCCCATTACAGTAATAGGAACAGCTTGACTTATTGCCAAGCTTAATGACAGAGTCATAAAATAATAGATGTTATATATGAAAGTAAAAAGTTCATGTTTGCAATCTTAAATGGGAAGTTGTCCACTTGCAATATGAGGGGCATCCTTGTACCTTCCTTAGTCACCCTTCTTTTTCTGCCTTTCTTGTATTCATCCTGTGCAGTCAACACCGATGTCTATGGTCCATGATGGTCATTAGTTGCTGAGGTCCAGGTGGCAAGACTTAACAGCCATTTGAGGAGGGAAGCTGGAATCATGTGGTTCCTTTCTTTCACTCCTGATTGTCCCTAATCATCAGCAGTGGTTCATGTTCCTCATCTCTCTCCCCAAAATAAGGGGTGGTGATCTCATACAGCCTGACATGTTTGATGTTTTTATGGGGAGCAGGACTCATCCTGATTTCACCAGGCACCTTGTCAGTTCTGATTCCAACCGCCATCTCTCCTCACTCTTCTACAACCTTCACTCTGATCTGATAGATCTTACTATTTGCACATTTTTCTGTATTCTTATTTGTACACCTATACCACAAGTCTCCATTTGCATCTTTGTGACTACGCACTGTATTTCTCCCTCTATGCTTAAATCTCTTATAAAATATTAACATTCCTGAGTAATAATTATATTATTAGCATTGTTAACATGTTACAAAATGATTATGCACTTCTTCCATTATTTCAGTACATCTGTGCCTGGGTTTAAAGTAAATATTTTAACAACATACTTAATATTTGCACATTACTTTATAGTTGCACCAGGTCTCTGCTTTGGCTACTTCATAAATTAATAAATGATAACTGTTCCAGAGAACTACATCCATAAAAATTATGGATGTAAGAAAATAAGATGTAATTGAAAACTTGGCCTAACATGAGGGGGAAAGGATTTCAGTGAACGGGAAATAGTTAGCAAGTATAAGTGATAAATATAAGAAAATAGTAAGTAAATATAATACAGAGAGGATCAAAATTTCATTAAGAAGAAAAAGGTTCAACATCAACAAGATACAAAGACCCTACTGTGTTTTCAGCAGACATTTTTAAAGATATGTATTTTTGATCAGCAGCGTAAAATTAACCTTCCAAATTATCATGGGCTTGTTTTTTAACTTTTTCTGTTTTCATTCTTCCCGTGTATATTTTTATGTAATACAAGCAATACTTTTATATATAGTTTTTGACTATAACTTTTTTTTTGTGCTAAATTTGAAATTGCTACAGTTAGAAAATTACAATAATGTATTATAACTTTTATAGTTTGCAGTTAAAAAAGAAAATAACATATTAATATTTCAAATATGGATTATATTGACTATCTACACATTGAATCTCTTTAATCCATTGAACAGTATAAATCACTAAAAGATTTAACAAGGAAATATGTTTGAGTACTTAGTGTTACTGCATTAGATCATTTCATCTTGAATAAATGTTTTGATTACCATTTTATATGTTTCCCTATTATTACAGACATATGACAAATTTTCTGCTATGGTAAGATCTAACATAGTAAATTACACTTTTTTTTTTTAACTTTGCACATTGAAAGCAGTCCTCTGCCTAAAGAGTGAAATTATGTTAAGTAATAAATCTTCTGTATAGTAATTTACGTGGGTGATCATAAACTATCTTTTATAATTTACAGTCTGTTAACATTCTGTTAGGAAGTGACTAAGAAAAACTCCTTTCTAATAGAAGAGGTGATCTTATGAAGTCCCATGCCAGAGGAGAAGAGGCTCTGTTATGATGCATTGGGGACATTAAAAGTCAGTCTGGTTGCTCTTCCAAACAAGCCTCTTAATGAACATTATTATTTAATCAGAATATTATTGTTTCTAAACACCTAACACTGTGTTGTGTCTGATTTCTCACTTTCTGAGCAGATATGACCCTGAAGTTTGATGTTTTAGTTAGTACAAAACAATTTTGTTTTGTTTTGATTGTGGTTAGTTTTTCAACTTCAGTGAACAAATTGACTGAGTGTTATTTTTTTCAGTGCATTTACATATGAAGTGTAATAAATTTGAAAGGACACAAAAATGCCACCAATTCTCTAATCACTAGCAGAACCAAAACCACTTCTAGTGTAATAATTATCTAAGACAAACATTTATTAGTAAAGGGACTGATCTAATTACAGCTTTATATTTCTATATTATCTCTCATGTCTGCTCCAAAAGATATTTAAATGATTAATAAATTACTTACAGGAAGTGGAAAAACTTCAAAAACAAGCAGTTACACAACTGCGGCTAGTGATTAGCCACTTTTCAGGAAAGTAAAAGACCATTTTGAATCTTTTTTTTTCATTATGCATGCTCATCTCATCGCATTATAATGAGTATTACTCTATAAGGGAAAAAAATAAAGAACAGATTTCTCATTTATTATTATAGCCCAAGAGCTAAAGTGACCCATAAGTAGTCTAGAGAGAGATTATAGATAATTTGTGGGATTTGCTAAACTTTTCATTCTGTCATGAATGGGCAGACTTAATAGCAAAGATAGAGGTTTCCGAGAGACCACTCCCCAGGGAAGTGGTCACAGCACCAATCCCGCCTGAGCTCAAGAAGTATTTGGACAATGCTCTCAGGGATATGGTGTGACTCTTGGGGTGTCCTGCCCAGGGCCAGGAGTTCGATTTGATGATACTGGTGGGTCCTTTCCATCTTGGATATTCTATGAGTCTAGGAGAGTTTCCACAGACATAGCCCTTGGCACTGCCAGGTGCTGGGAATTTGTAACACCCGTCAGACAGCTAACCAAGGATATCTAGCAATGCACCTCACCCACAGTGCAGTCTGCTACTCACAAAACTCACAAAAACTCACAAAATCTTTCAGAATTTATTACTTCACACAAAAATCTCTCACTATATTTTATGTATTTTAAAAGTGTTGTAATTTCATGATTGCAACTACACACAGTGGACAATGAGATTTTCTGCTCTTATGATCTGCTGTAAAATTTTAAGTCAAAGAAATTAAGTACTATTTAAGAAGAATTAGCAGATATATGTCCTAAATAAGCATATTGACCAAATTATTTTTTTTAAACCATCATCAAAGTATTCACAGAAAGAGATAAGAAATAGGCTTTTAGATCCTATCAGCACACTGAATCTATGTCAGATGTAAGCCATGAGAATGCAGATACTCCAATGTTTCAGTAGGTACCTGTAATTAAAAAAAAAATATAATGAACGTAAAACAAGAAGGAAAGCAACTACTGACACGAAGGTGAAAGTATATCAGTCATTACCACTGTGTCTGCTAATCTGTAGTAACTGAAAAAAATACACTTAAAATGGTTTTGTCCTTAATGATACTAGAAATAGTTTTATTCTTCAATTTAAAAGAAAGAGGATGTTTACATTTTTTTTTTTGTTCTTTTGTTAATGGTGTTTTGAGTTGACTTCTTTGTTGGTGTCCTGGTTTGAGACAAATTCGGAGGAACGTCCGAAAATGAACATCCGAAAATGAACGTCCTCTGATAGAAGGCAGGTTTCCAGCCACCCCTCCCCTAATTCCGAACCTGGTTAGGGGAGTGGTGGCTGTAAACCTGCCTTCTATCAGAGGACGTTCATTTTCGGAGGTTCCTCCAAATTTGTCTCAAACTGGGACAACTGGTCACAAAATTAATTATTTCAATAGAAAATTATTTCCATATATCTCACAGTGAAACAATCATGATTGTTTCTTAGAAACCTGTATTATTGTCTTCATGATTCTTATATTTATCCTTGGAACTACTGGCCATGTACTGGCACTACTGAAATATTTTTATCCAAATTTTCTCCCATGAATAATAAAAGCCTCACAGAACACTCCTTACGTGCAATGTCAAGAAATCAAGGAAGGAAGAGCCTGATGTAGCTTTCTTTCAAATGTGCTTTGATTTTATTGATCAAATTCTAGGACAAAAATATCTTAAGAATTAAAGAAAAGCTAGAGCAAAAGTTGGGAAAGAAGATGTTTCCATCTTCTTGTGGAACTCAAGAAATTTACAGGTTAAAGAGATTAATTGCTAAACAGAGCCTGTCTTGTACTATAACATTAGTTCATGCAAAGGAAGGTGATTGCAAAACTACAAACATTAGTTTGCTCCTTATATTTATTTCTGTTTTCTAGGCCTTCCTGTAAAGGTGGAAAAAAATTTATATATATATATATAAAAATATATATATATGTATATATATACGCACACACATATATCTATATATATTTACGTATCTCATACATTTGTATGCCAGTGACGGTACCAACACTAATATTGTTTCCTCTATCTCAGGTCCATTTTCACTTTTTAGATCTTGAAAATACAGGGTTTCTTTAAAGTGTGCTTTTAAAGTATTTTGTGAAAAAATGGAACGAAAAGCGGAATATATTCCTATTGGGTTCATGTGGCAAGGTATTGGTAATTAGGAGACTGCAGTAATTTATGATCATCCAAAAATGATCATAAATTGCTTAAAGTTCTATCTATTTTGTGAACAAAATTTATCAGTTGCTGATGAATTTTAACTATTATTTTTAGTTTTAACTTTCATTGCTTGTATATAACAATACAAAGAAGAAATGTGAGGAGTAATTTTTTTCATATCAATAGAGGTTTTATATTTATGGACATTAAACAATACGGCAAGCAGAAAAGGCAGAACAGTGTTGAAATTATGGTATAGCTTGTCAACAGCCAAGATATAATTAATGAGGACATCCTTCGGCCCACTGCTGAATTTATTACTAGTGAAATACTTGAAAAGCAGTAGAGGTCTTAAGTGGTTATGGACCACATCTGATTTACTGCTCTCTGGATATTTTCTATCTCTTTCCACAGTCTGTGCAAAGATCTGGGTTTTATTTAATTTTAGGGAGTTGTTGAAGACTGTCTTGCACCATCATTTTGTAGAAAGTCGAGCTCATATGGATTTAGAGGTGGGGTTTCATTGTCTACACCCAGGCATCTGTTTTCATTTAAGATGGCAGGCATTATCTGAGACAAACCTTCTAGGTACCAAGGAGGGCCTACCAGGCATTATTCACTCATTTAACAGGGCTTGAAGCACAGGCAAGTTACCCAGGGGTGTTTAAACACATATATATTTCTGTATGGGCAACTGAAATGAGTGCTGAATACCCTCTACATGATAAAAACTGATTTATAAGAGCTGCAGTCCAACCCCTCACTTGATTTCTAATTTATTATTTTTAATAGTAGGAATAACAATAATAATTAAAAAATTAAAAGTAATATGGGACTAGAAAGAAATACATAAGAATTGAAGCAAAGATAAATATGAAGAACAGCTCTTTAGATCTTTGAGTAGAAAGTAGGATAGGCCATAGCCATGATCAAAATTGTTGCTGAAGCAAATCATGTCATAGGCAGCGTCCCTATAACAATCTTGTACAATATTTGTTCAGATTCAAATAAACACTGTTCTTCATTAAATGGTTCTTTTAAAAATATAATAGAACTTTAATATCTTTAGCTGTTTTGTTAGATTTTAGTTGTGCCTACAGAGTCAAAAAGATCCATCTTGATGCTTAAAATGAGAAACAGATATTCAAAATGTTTATAACAAGATCCTGATAGGTCTGAGTAGAGCTTCACCATTTAGCTATTTCTGTTGTTTTCCTCCACTTTTTTTTTTAAATCAACCTATTTCCAGTTATTTGGTATGATTATGTTACTGAAAATGGTAAAATAATTCAAGGTTTAATTGGTCTTTTAAAGCTTTCTGATTTGTGTTACCAACTGTTTCATTAGCCAGAACCAAAAGTATAAAAATAGGTCCAAAAATCCAGGACAGAAGACAGTCACATGTAAAAGACCATTGAGAAAGTATTTTTGAATACTTATTTTTGTATATTTTCCTCAATATTCTGTTTGGTTTTATGAAAACAAGTGAAAGGGAAAAAAACCAATCTTATTCCCTGTTGAATTTTCTTCCGTATTCCTTGGGCAAACTTTAGCATGACAGTTTAATATATCTTTTCTCATTGTGATTTGTAAAGGTTGTCAAAATCACCAGAAGTATAGATGCTTTATTTTCAAGGTTTTCCCTGTCTTCTTTGGTGTTTTATTTTGTTTATTTGTTTTTACTTATTTTCAGTAGTAGCTGGAGTAAAAAAACAATGAAGATCAACATCACAATAAATGAAAATATATCAAGCAGTCATGGCACGATTGTGTATAAGATAGCTTTTCTTCACAGCCATAAAATAAAGAATATAGCCAAGTTAAAACGTATATTCTTTATGTGGAAATACATGACTGATGATGATTTGCTATTTTTCTTTGTGAGAGAGAGGCACTTCCATTTATAAGTGGAACTGTTATGAAGAAATTATTAGTCACTTCACTATGAATGACAATAGGCTAGGCTTGTCATTGAATCACCATGGGTAAAATTCAGTTTGCTACAGAGAGCCAAAAGACTTTCATGTATATCATTCAAGCTCCACTTCAGTTGTATTCTAAGAGTTTTACTGGAGGTTAAATGGAGCCTGGGTTTTGTTTTGCATTTCTGAATGGGACTGCACTCCACTTGAGAATATCCTAACTGCATCCTCTGCAAGGTTTTATATGGCGCTCATCGCTTCTGCATCTGAGCAGTAGTGCATTAAAGGCAGGAGTAACATCTGTGGACTGCAAGTTCTGTCATTTTCTTCTCAGATGTGTTTGAAATGCAGTTGTTTTGAGCTATTATTTTCAGAATTTTATAGGCAGACATGAACTTTGTCATCTGTTTATTGTTGTACATAATGGAGATGCAATGTAAATTGCGGAGACAAAGTCAAAGATAGCAAATTCAAACACATTGCAGAAAGTAGTGTTATTTGGCATGTTTCACCACTTCTCTGGGAAAATTCTCTCCAAACAAACTTCACACATAATCAAAGCTGTTTTCTAGGAAGCTAGACATAGCACTGAATTCATAGCTTTTTATTTCCTAAGTGCTCTTTTCTCAGGACCTCGGACAAACCTTTTTCCTCAGCACTTTGCTGGACTTGAAAAAGGCAGCTGTTCCCATTAACAGAAACAGTTCCTCTGTTTATTCAGAATAGGCACTCTACCTCTACTTCTACTGACTGATAATGGTCCCTGACACCCCTGCAGTGTCCCATACGTCCTGCCACATTCTATTGACACCTTTCAGCTTCTGATAATTCTTACTGCTTCACTGACCTACTTCCAACTCTGGATCTAAAAATCAGCTTGACTCTGCTGAAATATAGACAGCATTCAGAATTGGACTGTTGCTGATAAAAAATCACATATCAATGACAGATTAATGAATTCTGGAGATAGAAAATACTGATGTGCTTTTATTCAGCACCTGAAAGATAAATTCGCTTTGACCAAGTAAGCCTCATGGAGGTCAGACTTAAACTTTACAGTCACAGAGAGGACTGTGAATCACCTGGTGATCCAGAAGAAATGGTTGTAGAGAAAGAGCACATGAAATACAGCAGCAGTTCAGGATTGCAGCAAGAAAAAACACCTCCTGAAGATCAAGAAAGGATATCTATGTAAACCAGTATTTTGCTAGGCCTAGGTACTAAATGAAACTCAAATTCAGCAGAAAGACACTCTGAGAGCTTCAACAAAAGGAAGCCTGCCTTTCAGAATGCTTTTTCAGCTTGTAAGAATAATTGGCACAAGTATAAGCATATCTTTGGTTGAATTTTCCCAGTAAATGCTCTCTTCTTTCTTGTATTCCCATCAAAATATTGACACTTTCCGATACGGACAATGCTTGTAAGTACGGGCTCTTACATGTATCTGAGGAAAGAATATAGTCGTTCTAAGTATATGAAAGTGGTTTAGGACTACCCAAGTTTGTTAATTTTTAAAAAGTAATATTAGAATAGAGATCCTGTTCCTACAAAGGTGAACCCAGGACGAGAACCAGTTCTCATTCTGTATCTAGGTAAAAGAAAACTGACACAAATAACAATGCTACTGTTAGAACTAGCAGTGGTTTACACTACACCAGCATTTTCTCTTCAGATCCTACGTAAGAAGTTACAAGAGTTCAGGCCTCTATCCTTTTACAGAACTCAGCACAAGTATTTATATATAAATTGCATTAATGAAATTAGCTTTATCTAAATTTACATAAGATTACTAACAGTATGGTATACAGGATTTAGTACAATAGACTCTTGGATGTCAAAAAAGTATCTCTTTTTAAAACCTGAGAAAACACAAAATATTTCTTTTTATCTCCTCTTTTTGAACAAATGGAAATATATATGATGCGAATGGTTTGAAGGTATTTCTGTGCCAACCTAAGAGCAAGAAGCAGGTGCTGCTTGGCTGTCTGACTGCTGCCTGTTTGGTAATAAGCTGAGATACAACTGTTTTTTCACTGCATGCATTGAAAAATTTGGTGTTCAACTACAGTGGCACAAAATTTGTAGGAAGTCCATACCATTTAGACTTGTAGCCCTCTCACAAAATTTACCTGCAAGTGGCTTGCAAGGTGTATTTACATAGTCATAGGACATTCACCTTAGAGAAACTGTGCCCTGAGAAATCTGTAGAAAGGGTTTACTTATTCTAAATGTGCTGAAAGCCTCTGGGTGTGGTAAAATGATTGAAGTCTTACTACTGCACTTAAAGCATTGTTTCACTTGCACTATAAACACCATCAAATGTTTTCTACCCCAGGGTATTGATCCCAAAGATCACAGAAGGAGAAAAGAAAAATCTGATAAGGTTCTTATGTTGACCTTGGGTAACTGAAGTATAAAGATTGATATATCATTGTGTTCTGGCAAGCAGCAAGATTTCCTCTTCCTACCCCAGCAGCAACTGGGCACATTTTGCATGCTGCTACTAAATCATCACAAAATTACATTAGCATATTGTGTATTTATTTATTTTTTGAATGTGCTGTTCATAATGGCCATAATGGGAGCAGCACTGTTGCGAGTAATCTGACTAAAAAGTCCAGCTGCAAACTATAAAGCAATTCTTGATTTATCTGGCCACAGCAGGCACTGACTTCATTACATTACACAGCAGCCAGCAGAACTTAGCCATTATAATTATTCTGATGCTTTTCTGTGTTGCTGCTATTCATCAGAGTAAGTTTCACTTGTCATTTTCCTTGCAGTGGAAACTTTCCAGTAAAGCTAAATTTTAAGAATTTGTGCAGTATTATTATTGCTGATTAAAGTCAATTTTCAAGGAGGGCTCATGGTGTAAAAAGCCCCACAATCATACACAATAAAATTCCTAGTCCCTGCCCTGAAGAGCTTACAGTCTAAAAGGCATTTATCTTTAGAGGTGAGAGGTTTCATTAAAGGAATTTTAAATGCATTGAAATGTATTATTTGGCAAGTTGGAGTAGAATAAGCAAAGTAATCAAAGTAATGGCAGACAAGTGTTCTTTAGTTCCATTTTTGGGGTAATGCAAAAGTTTTACTTACTACCTGCAAACTTTTGACTATAAAATGGCCTACATCTTTCCACCTTGCCCAGCTGTGTCAGATGGACAAGGCCCAGACTGAAGGGAAGGAGCAGTGCTGCTGCTTGATGAAAGTGTGAGTTGTCTGTTCAAGTTGTGATGAAAGAGCTGTTGTTTGTGAGAGGATGAGAAAAGAAAAGCATTAGTGGACAGATAGACAGGTTTTTTGATTTCATAGAAATCCAGAAAAGAGAAGTTCAGTTTTCATAATTGAAGAATGTAATAGGAAATTACTTGTGTGAAGTAATCAAAAGCTTACAAAGAAAGCTTAAAATCACAAATGTAAAAAAACCCACAACAGTCTGCAAAATAAATGTGGTCATAGAAAAATTCCCTTGAAACCAGTGTTTAATAGGATCCTGATTTCTTACTTGACACTTTCTATTTTTATGGAGGATATATTTTAGAACATTCAAGGCACTTTGCTTACCATAACTATCTCAAAACAAAAAGTGAAACGATTTGATAAGTTGTTTTTCATGGAGGTTCCAGATGTGTCCAACACATTGTTTAGTGACTAATTTGAGTCCTAACTCTCACAAGACTAATGAAATTAAAAGAATAAAATGGTGCACAATGTGTCCAGTATTTTCTACCCTGAAAGTTCCAGTCATATTTTTTCACTGGTACCTTTAAAATGAAGTCTGTCATACATTTACACGTAAAAAATGTATGCTACTTTGTGCAATTTCATATAGTCTCAACACATTTTAAATATCATTCTTAGTAACAGCAGTGTTTGAATGCTGGTACATTGGCCAGGACTTAACTAAGCAACACAGAAGGGTATCACAATAACATGAAAAAGTACATTTTCACATATAGTTGTGATCACAAAAAAGAAAAGCAATGCAAATTACAGTGGGTATGTTTTTTGGGTGTTTTTCCCAGAAGGAATAGGCCTCAAAATCTCTCATACTAAATGATGGAATGATTTATCAGTATCAGTCCCGTTTTGCATTTGAGACTGGATAAACTAAGGCAGGAAATAAGACCTTGGCTTCATCCGAGTCGCTTGATCCAGATTAGATAAGGGTTTTCTAGCTGTCTGGGAAATAATTCTGACATGGCTAAACTTGCTCTATTTTTCTGCTTCTTTCTGTAGTCTAGAGGGAAATGATGTTTAGTCTACTGAAAACTCAATCTTGCACTGAACCTTGATCTTCTCAAGTGGACACCTCATTTTCACTTGTTATATCAAAAAATAAATACAACATATTTATACAGGAAACATTATATTTTCCTTTCCCTTATATCTGCCAAAGTTTCTTGGATGATAAGAAAAATAAAGAAGGACTATGCAGAAAAGCTGGAAATTAGTATAGTTTGGAACTGATGCATTCAAAGTGTCAGAGGACGACTTGATGCAAGGTGCTTGTTAAGATAACATAAAAGAAAAAAATAACATAGGTTGATTTTGGAGACCTGCTTTGTGTCTCATAGCAGGCATCAGAGCATGTTTGCTATATTTCAAAAGGTAATAACAAGGTTCATTTAAAATTGAAATATCTCTTGCAGTTAAGATTTCTATTTCAATGATGTCATGGTAAAATAGTTTGGTTTTGAAAAGTGAAAAAAAATAGGCAATACACTCAGGATATTTAAGAACTGTAATAAAAAAACTAAAAAAAACCAAGATCAGGTATTTTTTCATCCAGTTTTCACTCAAGAAGAAACTAAATGTTTTTTATTAGGAATTAGTGGTTTCAAGTTCAAGGCTTTGATTATCAGAAAATTAAAATACTTTCCAGTCAAACCTATGCATAAAAATCTATGTCTACATTTTCTCAAGTTTGCTTTCTATCTGGAAATATGTATAAAACAGAGTTCGTTGGTTCACATTTAAAGTGTTAGCTGTAACTTAGGCAAAAATGTACTCACTGTTAATTTATAGAATTTCTTATATAAATGTCACAACTTTGTACGTATAAAGACTCTCCTGGAGCTATCAATGACATTTAAGGTAGGTTTCACATGACAGTTGCCTGAAGACAGGTATTTAGTGCTATCAGAGATTCCCTATCTCTGCAGTTTTGTTTTCAGAAAGGTTTGAGTGTTTGTAGGTCTTATCTGAGCCCTAGGCTGATATCTTGAATACTATAAAAATTACCAGCTTCAGTAGATACCCACTTTTAATCCACTTGATAATTACTTGCTCTTCAATGAGCCCAAATAGGAGTTTGGGTAAGTTGGACTTAGTTTGGCTGACTCTAAGCTTGCGTGCATTGTCATCTAAAATTCCCGTTTGGGGTTGACAGATGTGGCATGGAACCAATGGGATACCTACACCATCCTAAAAGAGATGTTGGAGGCCAGGTAGCACAGATGTGAGGACCTCAAATGACAACAGATGTCTATAGTTAAGCAGCCTAATTAAGCTTCTGTGTTTTACCTTCTAGATCATTATATGCTGCATTTTAACGTGCTATAGCCAAACTGCAAAAGAAGTACGTTGTGGAGGCTGGTGGGCCTATGGACCAAAGGACAAAGCAAGTCTACTGGTGGCACAGTCCCTACTACCAGAGATCCTCCTCTGGTCACGGTGACCAACAAGGCTTCCCCCAGAATGCTCTGCTTTGGTATGTTATTGTACCCCAGTTCTGCTTCCCTCGTTGGCCTGTTTGGCCTCCCCACTCCTTGTTACTTTATATGTCCCATGCCCTAGAAGGTTCTCCACTCCAACTTCCCCCACTGGCCCTTGCCCCATCACCACTCCCCCAGAGTTTCCTTATTGGCTCCCATACCCTAGCCCCGCCTGTGTACCACCCCAGACCCTCAGATCATCGGTCCCTGATGCTCCCTCCGCATAAAATCCTGGACCCACCATTGTTCTCTGTCTTCATCCCTGGATCCCTTTGTGTGGCTGCATTAAACTCCTCCCGTGGGACCCTACATGGGGACCCTTCCTGGCTCTTTACCGTTGATTCATTTCTGGAGCTATCCACATGTGTGCATGTGTGGAAATGTGTGCAAGTGTGGTGGCTGCACCAAGTGGCTTCCTCCTGGAGATGCTTTTGGGAAGGTTGCAGCACTTTACCATCCAGCACTGCATCATGACAGTAGGTAGAATGTATCTGGCCAGATAGAAGGCATACTTTTAAAACTGTCTGTGTGAAAAAATAGGGGGTTTTGATTTAACAGTACAGTATTTACAATGTGAATTAAATACGAACAACATATTTAAAAGCTCTCTTCCCTGTAGTAAAGTTCTTAGTTTCTTTGAAATATAAAGGTAATATGCATCCATAATGAAATCTTTCCATACAGTGTAAAAATTGCGAACGAGTGTTTCCATATTTCTGTGGTGTTTATAAACTTTTGTCTTGAGTAAATTAGTTCTAAAGACTGTGACTAAATACAAGTGGATTGAAGTCAAAAAGTGGAAATTGATTTTCCAGCTGCCTAACTTATGACAATTTGCCATTCTGAAGCATTTTCTGAATTTTCAGTTTTCAGATGAAAATATTTGTATTAAAAAAAATGGAGAAATTTCATAGCAATTTGCTTTTAATCATCACTCTGCACAGGAGCCTTAAGTCACATAGCCTTCACTGATGTCACTCTGTGTCACTTCCTATATCATGATATAAATGACTTTATTTCTCTCTTACTTCTACTACATTTACATTTGCAAAATTTGTGAACTAGATATCATAAATTATCAAAACTTCTAAATTATGAATAGTCAAGTATAAAGAGTTCTATATCAGTACTCTTCTCCATCTTTTGGCCTTCTGTCTGACTCTGAATGAATAAAATTAAGGACTTCTTTCAAGCTAGTATTCCCACTTTTGAAGTGGGTTGACTTTGAAGAGAAGTGTGATTTTAAATGACTTAGGATGTAAGGCAATAATTTAGGAAAGTGAGAAGGATGGAATAAAATACTGAAATACAGCAGGAACTAAAGTGATAAATTAAGAAGACAAATTTTAATTAGATGTTAATATTAGTATTAAAAAATTTGGAAGATAATTAACTGCAGTATTTGGAAAGTTTTGCTTGTTTAGATATAATAGATCACTAATTATTTAAAACACTATGTATTGAGAGGAAGGATGACACCTGCAGTCAAGGTGTGTTTGTGTAAGGACAACTGGTGCTTTTAGAAATGCAACACTGTGTAACATGTTCTAGGTTCAGCCAACTATTTTATAGTAGGAAAAGCTGGTATTAGCAGTCTGACACATAAAACCATTATTTTTCCACATATTAGATTTCATTCTATATCACTGAAACATTTGCTCTTGTACTAAAGGGTTATCATAGCTCTGATTTCTTGCTCATTGCCACCTCTGAACACTACATATTGAAGGTGGAGATGAAAATGTTGGAATAAAATGTTGTTAATATTTAGGCATCGTAACAGAAAACTTCAGGAGATTTTTAAATAATACTTTTTCCTTCAAATACTGAATGAAATGGATGGGAAAGAACACAGAAGAATTATACTTTCTGCAGAAGGTTTAATAAATTATAGCAAGAGCCTGTAGAGCTAATAGCTATTCAATTTGTAAGTTATGTATATATGTCTTTATTTACTAACTTCTTAATTAATTTATTATAGCAATTCCTACTCCTGCTCCAGAAGGACAAAAGGCATGACTACATTAAAATTTTCATTGATTTCTTAAGCTGACGTGGGATTCATCTGACCTAGGTTTAGACAGGTGTAATGTAGTTGTCTATATCTGTCTAATCTGATATTACTTGGAAGTCATTGAAAAGAAAATAAGTGTTTCTGAACCACTTGTTATGTAAGACTACTTTAAAAGCAGATGTAATATAATATAAAATTATGAATCTTCCCACTGTGTTTCCTTTTCAAAGGGAGTCTAAAGTGACCAATTTACTAAGAGAAGTATGTAGCTGATCAGAGAAATCTAAACTCAAGTATCTGGTGTAAATATATTTTAAAAAAGTTTAAAAAGTAAAAATGTATTTGAAAAACTTTTGCAAACTCAGAAGTACAATCTTATGGATCAAACTATAATATTTATTAGATTAAGATCCTTATTTTCTATGTGAAAATAATGAAGCATTTCATGCTTCCTGATTTACAGAGGGGTTTTTTTGTTGTTCTACTGTTGCTGTCCTATAGCATAGCAACATACCCCTTGCTTGTCACTCACAGAAGTTAAAAATCCAGTAACAGGCTAGCGTGATTTGAAATACCCTCTAGCTGTCTTGTTACTTGTTGGTTTGATATTGTTCCTCCCCCGAGGGGTCTTTATTGGTTTACTATCATGTACCTTCTTTCATGATTGGTTCATTCTGTTATCTCTACCTGATGATGTAACACTTTAAAACTCTCTGCGAGAGAACAACCGGGGTCTCTCTGCTTTAGCTCCCCTTCAAGTTAACTGGCCCCTGCCCTCTCGAGGGCAGGAGAAAATAAACTTGGAATGCAGCTGACAGAGTTTCCACTCTTTTCTCCGTACCTTCCGCTGCTGGCTACAGCATGCCTACATGCTGTGAGGAGGCGTTGGGCTGCACTGGTAAACTGAGGCACGCAAACCTCAGTTACCATCAATTCGGTCGCTGGTTCATGCAGGCATCGGACCCCGTTAACCTGCAGGCCAGGCTGGGAACAGCCTGGCCGGCAGAGATATTAACATTCTACATTTGAAACAATAATAAAAAAAAAAGTTAATGGTTTAGGACCATTGTGTGGAACTGAAATCTGTTTAGACATTTTACACCTCTCTGATGTAGCAGGATGTAGTAAGAATATATTGATTGACTACGTCAACAAAAGTATGTTCAGATACTCAAAGAATAATTTACAGATGTTGAAGTGTCAGGTTTAAATAAAGAAAATCTACCAAGCAGTGTATAGTTTCCATCTGGGAAAAAAAAAAATCAAATTTATTATGATGTAATGGTTTTCTACCATTGCTAATCCATGCAGTGAGGCGTAATTATACAGCTGAGAAGATCATGCTGCCAAAGTTTCAGGAGTCTAGAGGGTAGCAAGTAGGAGGAATACAAGTTAATTCTTGCATTAAACTGCAGAATTATTTTATTCATGTCTTGTTTCCTTCCTTGTCTTCTTGGGTCTTCTTAAAAACAATTTTCATTTCACCAGCATACTGACATTAAAGCTAGGAAATTACAAGAGTTGTGTAATATGTAAAGAATCTTTACAAATGACCCAAAATGCTTTTCCAGATTTTCATTTCAGAGACTTCAGCTTTAATGCTGACTTGTCTGAATGGTGCATCATTACATTCTGAACACCTCTTAGGAATGCTTAGCATGCTTTTCATAATTTTCTTAGTCTGAATTAAGCTACTTATGTTTTCGTGCTTCAAATCAAAATGTTGTGATTCATTAAATTATATTAGGGATTTTCTTTTAAAACATATGTGCATATTTATAAATTTCAGACATCACTGTACACAAAAGTAGGCTATCTTACACTAAGTAATTCCATCTATTTACAAAATATTTTAGAATACTGACACTTAACTCTAGCAGTGTTTTGGGAAATATCAATGTATCTTGTTCAAAATCTTTGTCAAGTATCTGGTGAAGACACAGTTCACTTCTTATGAACCTTTCTTTTGACTGTAAAGTGGAGTGGCCAGGCAGTATGAGGTTGGGGCCCCTGTCAGCCGCAGAAATGGTGTCAGAGTGTAGGAATAGGCCAACACTAGGAAATTCAGCAGTGATACAGACAACATGGGAACAGCTTTGGGAAAAAGTCCCTGAGGACAGTGAGCTGGAGTCAGCAATGTGTCCTGGCAGCAGAAATAGCAGCAGCATACAGAGTTGTGTTAGCAGCACAGGCAGCAGGTCCAAGGAAGCGATTATCATCCCGACACTTGTTAGGTCACACAAGTATTACTGCATCCACTTTGGTGTTCTTCAGAATAGAATAGACATCAGTAAAGTGGAGTGAGTTCAGCAGAAGGCCATCAGAACAATCAGAATGGAGCACTTGCCCTGTGAGGGACTACTGAGGGACCAGGGCTTGAGGTCTTGAAGACCACTCTAAAGTGTAGAAGTTTTCCCAGAGAGATGGGTCTTGAAACTCCCAAGGCACAAACTGGACAGAAACCTCTTTGGACCTCAGAGATGCCCTGTATCAAGAACAAGGACAGACTAGAGTCTTCCTATATTCTCTTTCCACTTGAGTTAGCCTATGTAGTGACACAAGGAGAAAAAGGAAGCCAGATTCAGTGGTAAAGACACTCCTTTGGGATGGGAGAACTTTTGAGATTAAGCCAAAAGAGGCATTAAAGATAGGTGACTTTCTGAGACATATTGAGCCTCTAATTTATTATAAAAATGACAGTGATATTACCAGCTCTGTTTTATGTCTCTGCTCTGAGCAAGTAGTGGGTTACAGGCAGGTTAATTTAATTTACCTCCTGATAGGCACTGCTAAACAATGTTTTTATGCAGGGTTCAAGACTAATGGCACCTTTTTGACTCTGACGTCTTAGGCTGCACTATTAAGTTTCACAGAAAGTGATCAAAACACTGTTGAGACACATTTAGGGATCTATAAACATCTGGATCCACTGTCTGCAAAATTCTCATACAGGTCAGACATGAATAAAGAGTCAAATTTTTCTCAAGTTAGTAAAAGCATTTGACATGAATGTTAATACATGAGAAAAAATGTTCTGGCACAGGAAGTTCTTCTTAGGTCTGTACTCAGGGCAGATTTCAGCTCAAGACTGTAATTCCTATTTTTAAATGCCTAAATAAAGATGCCCACTTCTAACCTACAACTTGACAAATGGCACAGTCAGATATATATATATATAATACCATTTGTGACCGCCAGTGTCACCAAGTCTGGCTTCTAGTTGTTCATCCAGAAAGGTTAGGTTGTCCTACAGATCCTAGGTCCTGAGCCTTAACTCAACCCTTTGAATTCAACTAGGTAGTTGAATTAAGCCGTGGGTCTTTTATATCCCAGCTACAGTCAATGAGTATCCAGGATGAAATTCAGTTACTGAAACTTTATGTGCATTTTGATATCTCACCTGTCCTCCAGGTGTATGTTGATAAGTCTTAAATTAATCATCCAAAAATGTTGGCAGGAAAATATTCTCATATGAATATTGCAGATAAAACATTAATAGAATTCCACAGGATTTATGTGTAAAAAGTTGTTCCATGAAGTGCACAGTCTCTTTTTCTTCTTTTTTCTTTGATGAAAGTCAATATGGATTTGAAGTGTTGCTAAAGGATACCAAATGATTGCACACCTATTTTCCAACTGCTAATGGCTAAGACTTGAAGTATGGTACTTATACAGACCAGTCCTTGTCAGCAAAGCTAGCCAGGAAGAAACACTCACAAATTTATCTTCATGAAACGGAGTGAACCATAGGGAAGGATGTCAGCTTTAGTCGAGTTTGAAGTTTAGCTACGTGGAGCTGTTTACCAATTATAGATGTAATTTCTGAGGCATTTTTCATCTGGAAGCTATTTGAGCCTTGTGTATTACAGATTATATTTCTGGCAAAATCCTAGGAAATTGGGTGAATCCTAGAGACTCTTTCACCAATATTTTAACACAGTAGAAATTTTACAGGGCTCACTACATAAAACCATATTATTCTATGATTGGTTTGTCTATGTCATCCTTTGTTTACAGATACACTTTGCTGCATACTCATTTTTCCATTTAATTCTTTGGGAGAGTTACAAGAATTAGCATGCAAAATTTCACCTTCTCTTTTCCCTTTTATACATTGATATATTAATAAAGATGGAAATATACAGTTATATCTCAAGCTGTAAGACAATAGGAAAAAAGACAGATCAAGTCTCCGTGAAAATTTCAGCTGAATTAAAATATAACATTAAAAATAATTCTATTATTCAATGCTGAAAAAAATTGAATAGGAGGAAAAAAGTGTGAATGCAGAAGAGGGAAGGGATGTAAAGAATTATTCAAGAACATTCTTGTACAGTACATCTGTGGAAGAATAGGTTTGTCATATGAATAGTTTGTCATAATGGAACTCTTGGAGTATTTAAACAGATTTGGTGAATTCCTATAACTCATGGCAAAGAACGAACAATACAATAATACAATTGTGATTGAAATTCTAAGTAAGAATGATGTTTCCACAGGTGATTCTTTATTATCTTTCTCTACTGTTACATCAAGCTTCAAGTGCATCCCAATGCTAAGAGTTAGAAACATCTATATGACTAAATGACTAATAACTAAAAGGAGAGGCAACTTAATGACTCGTTCATAGGCATAAGGCTGAATATAGAAGCTGAACTAAAGATGAAATCTATTCATTACTTAAGTTGGATGATGAAACAATAGTCCTAGAAATAATGACAACCATTGTCATTATGCAAGTATTTTCCAAAATAAAACAGATTGGGATGAAAACACAAGGAAAAGATAAAGGTAAAAAAACCCATCAACCAGCCAAATAAACACAAATAGTGATGAGACTAATAAATCTCTTAAAATCAAGGTTCAAGTAACTAATATAATCAGCATCTAACTTTCTCTCTTTTTACAGTATTCTACTGCAGGAGTAACCTTAAAAAGTTTAGTTCTAGGAAGTAGAACAGGAGAGGTTTGGAAAGAAGGAAGTGACAGGATTGAAGAAAAGGACTCAGAGAACTTAAGGATACTGCGGACCATAAACAGATGGTGATAGCAAGCCACTCAAGAAGAACACAAAATTAATGGATTAGAATATTTTGAGGGAAAAATACCGTAAACAGTGGTAACCTAGAAGTATTTTGTCAAAATGTGGTGATGAAGAAAAGGTCTTATTTATGAAATTGGGATTATCTCCTTTACATAAAATGTATTGAAAAGTAGATAATAATATTGATATAAGGACTAAATATAGAAGATGGGACTCTGTCCAGATGCCAGGAGTTGAATTATAAATTATTCTAGCAGGTTGGGAAGAGATTAATATAAAATATTACACAGTTGGCAGCATTGTGCACTGACTAATCTTTTAGAATTATGGACTATGTGAAAGAGACAAATAGGACTGGTATGCACCAGAGAAAATAATAAAAAGGAAGACTATAAAGTATTACTGAATTTTACTATCTTTCCTTCCATTAATTATATGCAGGGTGAGCAGGAATGGTAGCTATAAAATAAAGAGCTAATTGAGGGAGAGTGTTTCACCATGGACTTTCTTCTTCTGTTTTGCAGAACTGGCAATGAAAATGACATAAAAATTGAAAAAATATGATAATCAGACTTTAAATTGAACAGCATGAATGGAATAATAATACTAAAAATTTGTGTGTGGAGACACAAAAGAAACATCATGTGACCTGGAAATTTGATCCATCCTAATAGAATAGGCCCTTTAGAAAGTAACTTTAAAGAGCACTGAACTTATTGTTTAATATGAGTGGTACTTTGGTATAAGACAGAAATAAATCCATTTATTCTTAGAAACTCAAGTGAATAACATCTGAACCAACCAACCTAATAAAAATGTATTTTAGCAAGAAGCAAATCCATAGGTTTTCTTCTGGTTTGTTTACGCTCTTTTTGGTTTGGGGTTTTTTAAACGTATTCTTTTTCTTTTAATAGACATGTATTTTCTTATGCTAGTTTTTGCAAACATAGAAAAGCTGTATGTTTTATTAATATTATATATCTAAACTGTGCTCTTGGATTTGGCATGGATCATGACATCTTCATAACTAATCATGGGCTTGTGGTCATGTCAATCTGTTGATGCATAAGATTTCATGTCTCTGCTAAGGCAGTTTATCATAAAAACACCCACTACTTTTCTCTGAAACCAGTGTACCACTGATTTCCCCAAGACTTGTAACATTCTCCTTTGCAAGTTTTTTATGTTCTACTCAAATTGGTTAATTTCACTTAGCAAGAGAAACCAACAAACAAAAAAAATTGCAATAGTTTCATTTCTGTTGAAATAAATCTAAATTTTTCCACTGGCAACAAAAGAATCTGTATCTGATCATGTATGCCTGCTCCAGTTAATGGAAGTAAATAAAAATGCAAGGGAGATATCACATCCCACCTCAAATCCACACCAAAAATTAATTTACTTTTTTTATTATTATCATCATCATTCAGAGAATCTTTGATTTGTTTCCAAGGTAGTCTTCTTTTTTTAAAAAAATCATGCTCTCTTTTCCAACTATTGCCATATTGTAACACAAAAAGTCATACTTGCAGGTAAGATTCAGTGACCTTTAGCCAGAATAAAGTATTGCTTAGAAAAACTTTAAAAAAAAAGTCACTTTTGGTCCAAAGCTTTATGCACATGTTCTTAAACAGTTATGTATAAATACTGTACAAATGTCAGGGAGATAAGCTAGCTAAGCATATGCACTTCACACCTGTGTCTAGAGCTAGTACTAGACTAATACCCTGAGACAGATATTAATTTACTGAAAAGTCCCATTGTGCTAGGATGAATAATAATTTTAACGAGAAATTTCAAGTTTTGCCTTATAACTTACAGTTCAATAAAAATATTTTTAAATCCTGCTAATATTCTTCCTTCATGCTTATATGAAGATCTATGAACTTTTAACTTAGTATCCTAAGGATGGAGAAGAGTGGCAAATGCATAAGCAACAAGGAGATTGAAGAATAAACAGCTAGTTAAAAGCAAGAGAAACTGGATCTTTTAAAGATAGGAGATAAAATAGAATTTTATAATGAATATAGTAAATCAGTAATCACTTGCTCTAATTTCATACAAGAGCATGTATAAGGTTTTAACAGCTACAATACTAGCAAACTTGTAGATAAATTCCTGCCCCTATCTCACCTGCATACCAGCTTTTCTTCCTACCTTCACTGCTCCATATGGTTTTGAGATCGTCAGTTCCTAAATACTCTTTATTCTTCTGAATAATGGTTTTCAAATAAGCAATCCTAGCTGAAAAAAAGAAACCCTATCTTATGCCACATAACTGTGAGCTCATCTAAATAGTCTATAAATGGGGGGAGGAAAAAAAAAAAACCTGTGAAGGCTTCTGGTCCTGAGATTTGGAAACTAGAGCTACTTACATAGTCAGAAACAGCTGAAAGCTATTTTCAGAATTTGCTCATCACCACCTGTTAGTCATCAACTTTGTGGCATGTCAGCCAGAACTGACATGCTTTTGACAAGCTTACTGTGCTGGAATTCTGTAAATTTTAAGAAAAATTAACTCATTAACCAACATGTTGAAATTAATTTAGGGTCAAAAGTCATCTGTTTTACCATAACAGAGCATCTTTATTCTGGCTACATTAATTTCATTCTGTGTAGTACTCTATCTTAGGAGCATTGTCTTCTGATAATCACTAATTTCTAATACGTTCAGCTTTTATCTCTTTGTTTGTGTCAGTCTCAGGCCATACTCTATCTCCCTTATGTTGACTTTCATTTCAGTTCATTTTTCATTTAGTGGTCTTGGCAGTGTTTATGGTTGGACTCAGTGATCTTAAGGGTCTTTTCCAATCCAAGTTATTCTATGATTTGAAATTGTTCATAGCAATGATAGGCATGGCATTAGCATAACTATGCAAGAAAAACCTCCTATTTTGACATCAGGGGACAGTAGGCATCTGTTTCATCAGGGTGGGGTACTTCTAAGTTTGTAGAGTGCTTTTGTTTAGTCATTCAAGAAACTATTAACTCCATACATATACTGTAACTAAACAGCCAGCATTCCACAGAATACCATCCCTGGCTGAATATAGGCCACTGCTTCTAGTAATCACCCTAGCAATATGCATATCAGTTTAACTCTACCAGTGATATTTAAAGCTGATGCTGCATCATCTCTAGAAAAAACCCTTTGCAGATGGAATGAGGAAGTGTATTTTGACTGTTCAGCTACTCTGTGGTTTCTCCAGCAGCCATAAAACAGCATCATGCCCTCCTCACTGAGCTGAATCAAAATGGCATCGTGTTCCCTGCATATCTGATTTTCGTATTTTGTCATCAGTGCTTTGCTCTGAATTTCATGTGTAAACTCATGTGTTCCTTTCAGTTACTATCCCTGTTCTGTAATTTAATTTCTCTACCTTATGATCAAATTTATAAGCAACAGGGATCCATTCTCACTGGGGAATAATTACCACAAAACCATGTTTTAAAGGATGTGCCTGCCTGCAGCTAATTGTGTTCACACACGACCAGTCTGGTTCATATCACTAGGTGCTAAGGAGGTAAAGATAACAATAATAAATCTGTTAATTTAGGAGCAATTCCAGGAGATTTATATTCTTGTTATTATTGTTTTCTTTTGGGTTCCTTGTTGGGTTTATTGTGTTTCTTTTCCCCTGCACTCCACACATTTCAGCATTATTACACTTGTTTGGACTTGAAGAGAATCTGGGCAATAATGTTTCCTGTAGATGAAGAAAATAAGCAAATCTGTTAGAAAAAATGGTATATATTTCCAATAAAAAAAACAGTAGTGGGGGAAAGTAATTAGAAAAAGCTTTTTTCTGTCACTCTTATGGGCAATGTACATTAACAAATACGCATATTTGAATCTATTCTAATTGCTTGGTGATGAATGCTGTCATATTAATTTTGCTGTTCTGAACTTGCATTTGCAAACTCACTTTCCTTAGAAAATAAAGTGGAGAATATTGCCCTCAGAAGTGTATTTGAAAAATATTGTTTGTCAGTTAGCAAAATCAGCACAAACCTTCCAAAAGCAGCAGCATATGCTCAACGTGCAGAAAATGCTTAAATAACTTTTGCCTTCTCAACACAAAGAAGCATAGACGTTTATTGAGTTGCAAGCTTAATCATTACTGATAAACCATTCCTGTCTTCTTTTTCAGATGATTGTATTTTTTACTGTTAATCTCGGGTTTTGGCCTCCACTGGAGCAACATTTCATTGTATACTATGTGTAAACCATTAGAATAATTGAAGCCTAGACTAAATTTCTTGAAAAATGTATCAGTCAGTATTTTGCCGAAGTAATCCAGATCACAGCTGTTATTTAAAAACTTGCTTTAGCATATGGTTCAGTTACCATAGAATCATAGAATATCTTGGATTGGAAGTAAACACTCAAACTCATAAAAAGTCTCATAAGATCTGTTCTTATGAACTATTGTAATTATTTTCACATAATAAAAAATTCAAACGTTGTTAAAATTAGCAGAGTAAGAATACAGAAATAATATAAAAATACTTTTGAAATACGGTCAAACAGATCTAAAACCAAGTCCTGTATTGTTGAGGTGGGTGAATATCATGGTATATCTTGCAGTCATCTGGACTGGGTTATCAAAATACTCTGCAGTCCCTTCTAGCCCATATATAGAAATTTGCTTGTGACAGGAACCCATTACACTAGGACAACAATGTCATTTAGATATCCCCTGCACAGCTGCTGTGACATGGTTAATAATTTCACTGAGATATGGGAGCTAGATGGCATTTCTCTGTCTCACCCTCGATGGAATCATAGCACACTTTGTACTTAGTATCTCAATGGACCACAGGACTGTTCTCTTGTGGTGGTCTTAGTACTATGTGAAGGGCAGTGAGCCCTTAGCACTTCCTTGGAGAAGAGAGGCCTGAGGGCAAAAGGACTCTCCAGAGATAAGCAATTTACTGCGGTTATGGTGACCAAGTGAACCACCCCAGCATGCCTTGCTCCCTTATGCTAATACCTTGTACCCAGTTGGCTAAATGGTTTCTACCCCACCCCCTGCCTTTCCTATAAAAAGGCCCTGAGTCTGCTCCGAAATTAGGGAGTTTGTGTCACTGGTCTCCCCTTCACAGGGACTGCTGGACAATTAAAGCTACCTGTGGAACTGCCATAGAGAGCTCCTGTCTCTCTGCCCCTGAGTTCGCCCCGAGTGATTTCACAAAGAGCTGAATCATACGAGCTGAAATCACTCGCAGCTGAGATGGCTACACCTTGCTGAAATCACTCGCTGTCCAGGGAGGCTTGCCAGCGCCCCTGGAAGAGCTGTTCTCTGCAGGACGCTCTCTCTCTAGGAAGGTGGTGGCATACTGGTGCTGACCAGCATCAGAACCCCTGTGACAGTACTGTTTATTTCCAAAACCTGTTCCTTCATAGGTTCATTCACCAATTTTACAATCAGAAGAAAGAACTATTACTAGCCTGACACTGATTCAGTCTATCCATATACATTCAAGGCAAAACTATTTTTGCACAAAGTCATAGACTCTGTGTGCATGAGTGCATACTTTTACAATAGTGCTTGGCACTGTTCCTTTTATACTCTTATGGATGGTCTATGTCTTTGCTTTGAAGAGGTTGTACTAAAGTAACATAATGGACTCTTGTAGCCAGAAAACATGGAATTTGCTATCTCAAATATCCAGAGGAAGCAAGTCAAGGTTTCGGTGTGCCACAGAACAATTAAACAGGACCATAGATAAAATTGGGCCATAGATAATTATTTTTAAATTACCATTTCCTATTGTTACATTTTTCCCATCCCTTGGTTGGCTCTGTATCCTAGGAAATGGTAGGTGAGAGGAGAAAAAACATTCAACTTTTTGTCATACAGGAGACTCTTGTTCGGAGAAGCACATTTCTTTCTGTGTTGCTCCAGCACAGCATCATAGCTGTAAATAATTTAAAGTATTGAGCTTTTTGTTGGATAATGTACATGCATGCAATGGAGATGAAATTTCTTTCAGACACAAACTAAATTTCTGCCTTCTTTCTTTAAACTCAACAGTCTAATGCTTATCTAGCCCATAGGTAAAAGATTAAACAAAATTATCAGCTGATATGAAATCAGAAGGAAAAAAAAAATATGAAGAAGCCACATAGTTTCAATAACTTTTTGTACTAAATATTTTCATAGAACAACTTTCATATTTTGGCTGGACAATTTGCTTTGTTATTATGAAATGTTGCTTGAAGTACATAGTCAGCCGGCACCTGAGGTTATTTTAACACAGACTAAGCTTTCACCATCTGTCCTGCCCTCTAATTAAGATGCAATATCTCCATGATTTACAACTGCATAGTGAAAATTCAATAATAAGTAATTAAAATGCATGTGGATGTTTGTCATTTATTTCTGCATTTACCTGTTACATTTTGGACAAACAGCAGGAAGAGTTTTGTTGCTTTTTTCTACTCTCAGATCACCTTTTCTGCTGGTTCAATACAACATTTTTCTTGGTGAAGTCAATGGACTTACAACACCTTGTATCGACTGTCCACCTGACCTACAGCATGTATTCTGGTCTATTTCTTGTTTAATTATAATAGTACATTAAAAAAAAAAAAAAAAAANAAAAAAAAAAAAAAAAAAAAAGTTGGGTCTTCCATTTTAGAAATAGAGCATCAAGGAATGTTTTCTTTTGCTTTTAATAAAATGATTATTAATTTTACCCAGTCCTGTTGCAATGAAGATAGACTGATAATATTTTGAAGAACAGTCCACTCTGAACATGATGTGTACACTGCAGTGTAGAAATGTCTTCTTCAGTTATCTTTCAGTTTAAATAACCACAGTTTGATATTACCACAGTTGTGCATTGCATTCTACTATTATTTAGGCAGCACTACAAACTAAATAATTGTCTACTTTTCTGTCTTATTTTTCTTGCTTTTTATCAGGTGCATAATGAATAATTTGAGTTTCAAGGCTAAGAGAATAGATAATTAAATTAAATTATTTCCCCAGAAGGCATGTAAATGAATCCTACATCTTGCTTTTCAAAGTTTATATATTTGTTTAGAAAAACATTTTTTCTTCCCTTTTATTGCCTTTTCTCTTTCTGCCTTATCATGTAATTGCTTGTTTCCTAATAATTCACTATAGTAATTTCTTACTAGAGACAGGTCACTGTATTATAATACAGTAGACAGTGAAAATTAGGGAAATAATGTACACCCCCAGTATAACAAAGATATCAAGACTGATGTGGTTAAATCATGTTAGCTCCGTTCATTTATATTTGAGGAAAATTAAAATTTGGTGCTTTATATTCTAGTCTCAAAAAGAAGAAGATGGAGAATTTTTGTACTAACTTCCACAATTTAAATAAAATTTTACTATTTAAAATAATGCTTAATTATTTTTATAATACATATTATATATAAAATACATTATTAACTTGATTATTGTAGCTATTAGTTATTAATAATCTTCAAAATAAATTTTCTAAGATCATCAGCAGGAAATTCCATCACAAGCTATGTCTTAGGACTAGACATTAAAATAAAAATTTGTTATTATTTTAACTGAAATGAATAATTTCAAGAGACACGAATTATATTTGTACTGTTATTTTAATATGGCCTAGATGTTCATGGAAACTTCTCTACTGATGGTCTGCACAGCTATATCAGGACAGAGATACAGATTCCTGTAGATAAAAAGATAGGAAAAGGAGTAGTTCTCTTCTCCTTTTATCCTAAGATGTGGAGATCCATCCACCCAGATTTATCTGAAAATAATTTTAAAAAATTAAGTTAATGTGCATGTTCCTAAAGGCTAAGAAGAAAGTAAATCTGCCTTTATGAACAGAACAAAGCCTCTTGTCTGTCCTAATAGACCTGTAATTGTCCCAGCACCTAAATGCAGAATCCAGTGTCAGTGAGGCAAATAAAAACTAACATTATGGAATAAGTCTGTCAGTCTGCTGAGATTTCTGCAGACAGTACTGGATCTCAGTAGCCAAGCTATCATCTCTGAACATGCCTTCAGACAGATGACATTTTTAACTTTTTTCTTCATTCCTTAAGAGTGGTAAAACTGCTCTGCCTGCAGATACTTCTAAATTATTAACTTTCATTTATTCTTTAGTGAGAAAATTAGAAGTTGAAAGTACCTAAAGTGTACATTTCTAACCATTTCAGCAGTAGGCTTTACAGAAACCTTAATTCTGCCAATTCAAATAGCTGCAATTGTTCAATTTCTAATTAGAAATAGTAGTAAAAACAGCTACTTTATTTTTCACAACATGAATTCCCAAACTGTAGTTCAATTATCAATGCAATAGCATTGATCCAAAACTTTAAAAAATAGAAGACCCTCTTGTATGATTTAATTCCAAGCTACAGTTTATCCCTTTCTAAGTACCTCTGAAAAAATATGTGAGGCCTTTCATTAGTCTTAACTATTACTTGGGTTTCCTTGTCTTCTGTGAAGGTCTACAAAATGAAATATAGAAATCTCTGTCTTAACAAGTTAGTATGCTTCTTATTCTCAAAGTAAAGAGTTTTTCCAGGATTTTAAAATTTCGACACAAAATTAGAACACACACCTGAAAAACTTAATATGGTAAGCATGCTATCAACCCTAAAAAATGGGTCCAGGAATAGACCCTAAGAAAATCATGTGTAACTCAAGCAGACATAAGCACATGTTAATCTAAAGAATGACTAAGAGTCAGCATGAATCAATAACAGAATTGATTAAAAACTTCAAATACATCTGTTGGCTTCCAAAAGGAACTCCTCAAAATATCAAAAGCAATGATGAATTCAATTGGTAGCATGATCTTATAGAACTAGAAGACTGCCTCATGGATACAAGTTTAACAATTTTGTGGAAAACTGTTATCTAAAGAGAACCTTAGAGAGATATCTTGAGGTGAGGAGCTTTTAGAGCAAGATGAATAATTGTGTGTGTGGCAGGACATCCCCCCTCTCTCATGCTGGGTCATTTGGAAGAGATAACTCAGGACAGATTAATAGCCCAGCAAAGAATCAGAGAGCCCAGCAAGAGGTCACCTCCAGGCTCCTGAAAGTCTGAGCCCAAGCTCCCACTACACATCTTGGTATGAGAGCAGGTGTGGAAAGAGATAAAAGAAAATAAACATCAGTGACTAAAAGACATGGTTCTTACGTCTGTAAAGTCCACACAAATTAACAGAAAGGCAGGAGTCTCTTACACACTCCTTGGGAACGTGTGAGAAGTTTTCTTCCCGAAGCTTGGACTCGACTTCAAGGCTACTTTTCCAGAATTTGAAGGAAAGGATTTTCGATGTGTTCTCCATCAAAGAATTGGATGGTAAGAAACATTAGATCCTAAGTTATATTATTTCTTGGCCAGCTGTAAATTTAATGGTACCTTCAAGTCTGCATGTAATACTTGTATTCCCTTTTTGTCTTACCCTTGTGTAGTAATAGTCTGTTTTAAATCTTATGTCTGTTAGTTTTGTGTCTATTAATAAATAATTCATTTTATAATAGACCGAATCAGCCATTATTAAAGAATGTGCAGATGAGAGTGGGTTTTTGGGGTGCTGGACACCTCAGTAACATGACTGCCTGCTGCCAGAGGCCTGGGAAAAAGGCAGAGACTGATTTAAGCCCACATCATCCATTCATAACAGTGTAGGACAGAGGAAACTGTTGCAGTCATGTTCAGATTGCATTTTGAGAGTAATTCTTGGAGAGTTCTATACCCAAACCTTCATACAGGAATTACTTAAAAGAAAGATATATGTAAGTAGATAAATACACAGAATAAAATTTAAAAAATCAAATATTCTAAGGCTAATAAATAACAATGTATTGAAAGATGATCTTCATTTTAATAATAGCCATTGACAATAAGTTAGGAATCAGATGGACTCATTTTGTTTCAATGTAATGAGAAACACATTTTGGTGGCATCTTTACAGTAAAATATCCGACCAACAGATGAGCAATAAATCTTTTATACATACCTAACCATATCTTTGTCAAAGCTGTAGTCAGAAACATGATCTTCATTTTTGTGTTATCATAAAAAATGATCAAGTAATATGAAATTGCTGATACATCATCTCCACAACAAATCAGACTTGTTCCTGGTGGCATATTTGTCTAGAGATTATGCTGAGAAAAATGAAACTGTAGATAAGAAACTAAGTATCACAGTTACACTAATGTAAAATATATATGGAATTCCAGAATTTTATCATCTACCAATATTAAAAATTAAAATATTGCATTTTCTGTTTTTTTCAGTGGAGTGCCAAAATGTTAAAATACTTAAGTGATAAAAAGTTTTTAACAGGTCTAAGATTTATTTTTTTGTCTCTAAGGAACTGCTTGCATCAGCAGACATTTGGATTTCGCCATATTTTTGAAAGTGTTTGGTGTCTGATTTCAGAACACTATCTTTGCATCACAATGCTACGTCAACATATTTTTATACACTTTCTTCTAGATTATTTTAGTCAAGCAGGAATGAACAGCTTGAACTTTTGAAGATGTGAACCAGTAAAAAGAATACAATTCTGGATTTTTCTGTTCAAGTAAGTTCTTTGTGCGCCTAATTTTTTTCTTTATGTCTCTGTTGTGTTTTATGCCTTTCTGATGTCCAGTCATGCTGATCAGTAAAAACTTTTCATTAAGAGAATTGCCTATAAACTGCAGATGAACCACTAAATTAATTTTGAAGTTCAGCTTTGCCAACTGTAATTCTTCCCTGGCCTTCCATGAAGACATTTAACAGATACACTGGACTCTGTTCAAATGCCTCAACAGAGTTGTCCAGAAGATGAGTGATACCATAGCAAATACTGGCTGTCCTCCAGCTGCCATTCAACAGTGATGGTGGTCTCCTGAGTGTCATATCTGCCATCTCTGTGTGGATCTCTAACGTATCCTGGTGCCTCTCAAAAGGTATTATCAGTTATGTCTGGACAGCTGACTGACTTGGCCCTCACACGGCGTTTGTTCTGTGGGCTTCATTGATCTCTGATGATGATAATGGAAGCAGACACCTAAATTTAAATGTCACCCGCTTGAAGTTAATTTCAGTCCTGTCATCCAAAGAAATTCCGAATATACTAATGACTCCTGAGTCTATGTTTAAATGAATGAGATTTATATCTTTCACAGACATTTTGTACTGTCACTGCAATATAGGAAGTACTATTTCATCCATGTATTTCAAAATATTGAAGAGATACGCCAGTGAAGAAGATGAAAAATCAGGAATGTCATTATGGGATTCCAATATTGGTAAAAATTCTTTCTTCATCTTTCTTACAAGACGCCTGTAATTATTGAAAGACTGCAGTAAAGTCTCCTGAGAGCCTTGTCTTGTGAACAGACCCTACTCTCGAAGTTTTTCTTCATAGGAGAGGTGCACCAGGCTTCTGATCTTCTGCATGACCCACCTCTGGACCCACTCTAACACATCAGTGCTTTCCTGTATTGGGGGGTCCAGAACTGGATGCAGCACTAAAGGTGTACTCTAACAAGAGTGGAGTAGAGGGAGGGAATCTCATCCTTTGATCTACTGGTCACACTTATTTTGAAGTCCAGGATACAGCTGGCTTTCTGGGAAGTGAACGTGCACCGATGGGTCATATCCAGCTTTTGATCCACCAGCACCCCCAGGTCCTTTTTGGCAGGGCTGCTCTCAATCCATTCATCCCCCAGTCTTTATTGATATTGAATATTGCTTTGTACTTGGCCTTGTTGAGCTACATAAGGTTTACATGGACCCACTCCTCAAGTCTGTCAAGTTCCTACTGGATGACATCCTGTCCCTCTGGAGGATCAACAACACCACTCAGCTTGGGGTTATCTGCAAACTTTTTGAGGGTGCACTCAATCCCACTACCCATGTCACTGATGGAGATCTTAAATAGTATTGGCCCCAGTATAGAGTGTTGAGGTACACCACTCATTATTGTTTGCTCTCTAGTTCTCATTTAAAAAATAAAATAAAATTACAGGAACTGTTTTCTCTCTAGAATATTAAAATAACATTAGTGAATCATAGAATCTTAGTATGGTTTGTGTTGGAAGGGTTCTTAAAGATGATTTTCTTCCAACCACCCTGCCATGGATACCTTCCACTAGACCAGGTTGCTCAAAATCCCATCCAACTTGGCCTTCATATTAGGTTATTTCTCTGTGTCCTTTGGTAGTATAACACTAATTTCCTTCTGTCTTAATTGTAGATTAAGAGTCAGCTAAATCTAGCAAAAACTGTAATTGTTTTAATTAGCACTGAAGTTCAGATTGGAATCTAGTACAGAAAAGTGTGATAGTTTTGACAAAGCCTTTGTCAGAAGACAGATCAAAATACAACTTTGGTTGGAAATATCAGGTCTATATCACTAAATTATTGCAATTATGGCACTTCATTTAATAGGTGCTTTAAGTGTTTTTTTTCTTGACTGGGAATTTTAATTTGAACACAGTTGTCTTTGTCCTGACTCCAGAGTGCTAACTAACAGCTCTGTGATGGGCTATGCTTTGCTAAACAAACAAGTGGACAATAAGCCAAAATGAAATCCTGCAAACTAAATATTATGGATTTATGGGTATTATTTATTATTAACTTAATAATTTTACTTAATAATTAATTTATACATTTGCATGTATAATTTATACATATACATTACATGGGTTAACATAGTTTGAGTTTTTTAAGGAAGACTCCTTCAGCCTCGGAAGTGATTTTTTTGCAAAGAGGTGCTTACAGCTTCCTCTAGACCTGACCTAACCAATCAACTGGCTAGTTTGAATATTGACAACTTCTTTAAGCCACTTAAGAAGCTTGGTACGCCTCTCTGATACACATTTAAGAACGAACAGAGCCCGGGAAGAGTTCTCTCTGACTTCCGGCTTTCGGACAGGTACCTGGGAGGGGCCCAGGGCCCGGCGGGGCCAGGCCCTGCTCGGCGCGGCCTGGCCGGGCTGGCCAGGAGACCACCCTGGAGCGGCCCTGTTCCATCTGCGGCCCGGCCCGGCCCCCCCAGCCCTGCTCCGGCCCCAGCCATGCTTCGGGCGGGCCAGGCCCCCTCAGCTGCTC
>VXAD01009824.1:747977-780219 GCA_013399195.1 Dicrurus megarhynchus
AGCAGTTGTGGGGAAAGCTGCAAGTTGAGGGAAGGGACTTTCACAGGCAAGCAGAAACCATTCCGGGTGGCTGCCTTGCTGTGACACTGAAGCCACAAGAGAACTGTTTAACTGTTTTCGTGTGGAGATGTCTCCATAGCATGAGCAAGAGAGACTCCTCTCCCTAAGTGGACTGAGAAAGGTTATTATAGAGATAGTTAAACTGACTAAGGAAAAACCTTGAGGGTTGTTTTTTTACGTTGTCGGTGGGAGGAGGGAAGAAGGTGGGGGGAGGAGAAGTGTTCTGAAGGTTTAGTCTAACTTTTTTTTCCTGCCTTTTAGTTCTGTTAATAAACTTCTTTATGCTTTTAAGGTTTAAGTTTTGTGCCTGCTTTGCTTTTCTCCTGGTTCTTATCTCACAGAATGAGAATAAGTAAGTAATGGGCATTTTGAACCAGGCCACTGCAGTGTTTTATTTCTGAAAACTGTCATGGGTTTAGAGAATTTTAATAGAAAAAGGGAGGGATTATTTTCCACATCTCCTTGCCAATCCTTCTGATGAAAATCAATAAAGCTACAAAGAAAGTTGCCATGAATTTGGAGCCAGAAGCAGAAGCCACAGTGATTGAAAAAAAAGAAAAAGAGAAAAAGAAATTACTATTCTTCTTTGCTGCCATCAAAAAAGTAACTCTTCCCGTAACACCAGTAGGATTGTAGAACAGTGATCCAGACATTCCTGAGTTCTTAAGAGAGATACTCTTTTTCTCACATCTTACTCTTAAGCCATGTTTTTAGCTTTATTGTACATGAAACTGATTTACATGGTATAGCAAGTTAAGAGAGTATGTATGATACTCTAGCACCTTCTCTTAAAAACATGACTCCTGTAAATGGAATAGGATATTTTAAAACAAAAACATATTTTGAAGGTGGAAATAAAAGCTTATCCTGATTGTTGTAAGATTTTGATTTTCTGTGTGTTACTGACATTAGTTTAAGATCTTGAATAACCCTTGTCTATAATTTCATTGTTAGCAAGCTTGAAATCTGGAAAGTCACTTAATTTTAAATAAAACCAATGTCACTGTAACATGTCTATATTTATCCAGTTAAAAATTATTAAATCTTGAAGACTCAGCAAGTGTAATATAATTGCTTTTTAAATTCCCAGGAAGATTACTGTCAAGTTTAAAATATAGTGTTATGAATTTGACAGTAATAGTAATTTTAAACAATATTGCCTATTGTCTCTAAACTCATTGTTTCTAAAATCAGCTTTGGAGCCTTTGAATAACCAAAACATCAAATCCCTAATAAGTGCTGTGCTTATTAGGCACAGATAAAGGTAACGCTTAACTCAGTACTAGGGGAGGACAAGCTTCTATGCAGTTTTGAAAATTAGATAAATTTCCTGTTGGCATATTCATACTGGCAGTGTGGCTTTGCCTCCTGCTCCATTTCAGTTCATGATTCTTAGAATTGGCACTATGTGCATTAATTTACACTCAGAGCACAATGAGTTGAGTTTTTTAGTGGTAAAACTTGGTTTCATGGCAGAGGATAATCTGCAGTAAAGCTGTGGGCCGAAAGGAAAGCCTGTCCATACCATCTGGCTCTGGGATTACTGTGAGGCATTCCCTCCCAGTATTCCCTCCCATTCCCTCCCTGAGTTGCTGATGGTGAAAATAGAGTAGAGGCATCTATGTCTCTGTGAAGTTAACTCAGGGAAGAATGTTGACCTGTAGTGCTCCAGTGTGGTCTGCAAGTCACTGTGCAGTCACTGTTCATCTCTGGGAGCAAGAGGGACAGAGGGTTTTGCTGAGTTCCTCTTAAGTAAGTCCAACAACCTTGATTTGGAAAGAGATCACGTCCAACATTCTGTTCACAATTTTCCATGGAGGTGTTCCCAGACCATCAGTCTATCACAACTGGTATGAAGACTCTTCTCACTATCAGAAAAGATTTCTTTAATTTTTCTGCATCTATTTATCATTAATAAAATGTAACAGAATTTCCTTAATATAAATGAAAATTTTAATGAAAACCATTCTTACAGCTGTGGTTTTCTTTTGAGGAGACACGTCAAACAGATGGAATATATTATATATCTTTACAGGTCATGACTGATTTCAAACTTTATGTTTAGAAAGGGGATGAAAAAATTAACCTAATTAGTATATAAAACCAGTATATTATTATTATTTTTATTATTATTTTATTATTATTTGCTTGACATTACTGTATTTTCTTTTAAGGTAATATTTATTTCAAGGATTTTCATGTTTGCTTCACCTTTTTCCCCTGTATTTTCCTTGATTTATCATATTTTTCACTGTTTACAAAGCTTCAAATTAACTTGTGTTCTGATTTCAGTCCCATAAAACAAAGTTGGTGCAGGTGCTGCATCTCTGAAGAACTGGGAACAGTGCACCAGCTCATTCGTGGCTAGATACTTGTTAGAAGTACCAGACAAGGGACTAACCTAGAAGTTCCACAACTGGAATTACAAATATTTGAGAAGTTACTACATTTTCTCATACAGAAATATTTATTCTTTTCTCTTTCAGTCAATGTCCATCTGATATTGCCATCCTCAGTTTGTGTCAGTGTCCAAGAAAAGATAGTAGAGCTTCTTCCTCTAGAGGGATCAGGAAAGGAGTAAGAGTTTCAAGGTTTAAATGATAAATAACTGTATACAGTTAAGAAGAAAATAATAGGAACCCTTTTCTTCCTCTCTTTAAATATCTTTAGAAGTACTTAAATGAACTGCTTACTATCAGCTTTTCTTTTCCTACAATTTCGTTCATGACTTGATATATTTTGAAAGTGTTCTATTCATAGCACATGTATATTTAGTAAGTTATTATAAGGATAATTTTATTTTTTAAGCATAAATTTTAATTCATAATGTATTTTTCTCATTTATTTTTTTAAAATTATCTTAGTTTTTTTAATGATTATGATATTTCCTATACTTTTGATTAATGTAAGGGATCTCTAGCTATATGAATAAAAAAAAATAAGGATGGCTAATTACCTTGAATGTTCAATATATGCCTTGTTTACCACATAATCTTTTTTTATTTCTTTTTACCTTATTTAGATGCCTGTATGATGTACATATATATTACACTGAGTAGACCCAACTGGCCATACCCCAACACACTGGAAGAGGAGTAATGAGAAATTTCTCCTTATGTTTTTCTTCCTAGATAAAAAATGTCACTCAGGAAAAAAAAAAATATTCATAAAATAGAGAAAATTATAGAATTAATATTGAAAATAGATCTATTATAATGGAGAAATAAAAGGTTTTCATACTTGACTGGAAGAAATTTTGTATTTTATGGAACTATAAATTGAACAACACAGTACATGAAGAGTAAAATTATTACTTACTGAAGAGGTTTGTTTGCTTGTTTGTTTATTGTAATATTTTAAAAATTTGCACATTCAAGAAAGATTGAATACTGATGCCCAAATTGTCTTATTATTATTTCTAGAATTGCCATATTTTATGCCTTTCTGCATGTGATACATATCTCTGTTTAAAATAAGTGTTCTTTAATCTACTTGTTATTTCACTATGCTTACTTTAAAAAAATCTGCCCTAATTATTTAATCCCCCTGAAAAACAAGACATAATGAAGATGACTGAAGCAGTTCAGCTTGGCATATGGCAGTATCATGTGATGTGTATGTATACATGAATGTATGCACTTCCACTGAAGGACAGCAGTTTTGTTGCCTTCTTTTGGCTTACTGCATTTTTTTCATCTTTATGTACTTTTTACTCTTCATAGGAATTCTGGAACTTTATCTCCATTCTTCTAAATATTCAGAATAAATCCTTCTAATGGATTAGATTAATGGGATGCATGGGGAGGGAGGGGGAATGTTCCAATGATACCGAGAGAACTTTTTGTCTGAATTTACATGCTTACAAAGACTGAAGCAACAACAACAAAATAAGGTGGAAAAAAATTGTTTAAAAAAATATTAAGAACTAATTCTATGTTCCTAAATAACATTCCCAAGGACAGTTATCCCCTTCAGTTTTCTTCTTTCCATTTTGTTTTTTCATTCTCTCCGTGCTGCCACTTCTCATTGTTTTCTATTTCATCTAGACTTTAAGCTTCTCTGAGTAGGGCAGTTACTTCCAGTTTTATTCTTAAAGCACCACTTGTTCCTATTGAGTTACACAAAGAAAAAGACATTTTTAGTAGCAATGATATGATGGAATTGATAATGGATTGTAGTGGTTTAGTTTGCAATCCATTACTTATTTTCCTTCTGTGAGATAAGAATGAGGAGAAAGCAAAGCAGGCACAAAACTTTAAAGGATATAAAGAAGTTTATTAACAGAACAACAAGGGAAGAAAAAAAAGTCAGACTAAACCTTCAGAACACTTCTCCTCCCCCAACCTCTCCTCTCTTCTCCCACTGACAACATAAAGAGACAAAACTTGGGATTTTTCCAGTCAGTTTACCACCTCTATACTAGTCTTTCTTCAGTTCACTTAGGGAGAGGAGTCTCTCTTGCTCATGCTATGGAGATACCTCCACAAGAAACAGTTTTCTCATGGCTTCAATGTCACAGCAAGGCAGCCGCCCAGGATGGTTTCTGCTTGCCTGTGAAAGTCCCTTCCCTCGACTTGCAGCTTTCCCCACAACTGCTTTCGAGGGTTTCATCTTTAGCTAATGGGGTACCATTTTAAGGATGAGCTGTTCAGAAGCAAAGGTTCTCTTCATCTATCTCTGGGATCATCTTCATTCTTCTTCTCTTTCCCTGGGGGCAAGGGTCTTCATTACTCTCGTCTTTCTCTATTCAAGCTTCACATTAGATCATGGCTACTTCAACATTTGCTTGTTTCAGCACAGGTGCCTTTGCTCATGGTTGCGGTTTGAACGCTCCGTCCCTCCATGCTTTTCATGAATTACAGGGGGTATTCTGATATATTATAGTGCATCACCAGAGCCTTACAAAAGAATTTCAGGTTTTAGGTTTGAAGCATCTCCTCTTTCCCCTCTCTCTGGGCTTCAGTTCTTCCTTCTTCACTGACTCTGGTTTCTCTATGGTGTTTTCTTTACATGTCTTCACCTTTCCTTTTCCTCTGACTCAGGAGAGGATTGATGTCTGTAGGTTTAATCTGTTCTGGAGAATTTTACAGCACTAAAAGAGTTAATCTCACCTGGGCCTTGCATCAGGAGTTTGCATCTCGCTGTTGGGATCTCTGCCGGGCGGCGGCCAGAGCTCTTGTGGTGCAGAATTTCATTTCATCGGCTGCACTGAGGGGGCTGCACCGGGTGTCCAGCGAGCAGAAGCGGCTGAGATCTCAGCCAAGCTGCGCCACGGCCGATCCGGCCGGGCTGTGCTGAGCAGGGCCCAGCCCAGCCCCCCCCAGTTACCTGTCCAAAAACTGGAAACAAGAGAGTTTTCCTGGGCTTTGCTCATTCTTAAATGTGGATCACAGAGGCGTATCAAGCTTCTTAAGTGGCTTAACAGAGTTATCAATATTCAAACTAGCCAGTTGATTGGTTCTTTCTGGTCTAGAGGAAGCTGTCCGCAGCCCCTTGTAAAAAAATGACTTGTGGAGTCCTCCTTAACTAAAACCCAAGCTGTGCTAAACCATGACATGGATATAATGTAAACTCAGCAATAAGTTAAAGTTGATTGAAACAAGGAATTTTCTAGTTTAAACAGCAACTGTGAAGAGGAATCATCTATGAAATAAATAGGGGAGGTTTTGAATAAAATGTATAGGTTATAGTAATGCAAATTTTAATTTAAGTAAAGAAGGTGATTTTTCAAAACTCTTCTTTACCATATGAATATAAATCAAATTGTGGTCACCATTGATTAAATTATATTGTCAACCCACAATCCAGCTATGAATAAAAAGTTCCAAATAATTGGGTAATCTTATTCTCCTTCATTTCTAATCCCTTCAAAATCTGTGATAATTAGATTACCAAATCTTACCTACCTCTAGTCTTTTGTTTGCTCCATATTTCTGGTTATACAAAAGAACATCTCTTGCTTACATTATTGCTTCATCAATCTGGTTATTAAGCATGACCTTGACTAGTTTCTACGATATTAGTGAAACTAATAGTCCAGAGCATCAGACCATTAATGACTGCTTGTTATGTGAGGAAGCCAATTTCCTAGTTTACATTGAGGAGCCAAATCTACCTACATTTGTTTAGTGATAGTGGCCACAAAACTAAACATTTCAACTCATCACTATGTATAATTTAAGGTCTGATAACATACCTCATTTTGGAATGTGAAGCAAAATTTCCAGACTGTAACCTAGAATTTACCACATGTCCAGGTTTTGCAGTTTTTGATTTACTATTGTTACAAGTGTATTATTTCTGTGTAGTAGAAGAGCTTTCCTCTTTAATGGAAAAGGAAGTGGAGACGAAAGTGACAAAGTTCACTGAGATATTCATATGTTTCTGTAGAGATATAATGAAAAACAAATAAAGAGATGCATAAATAGATGTAACGCAAACACCTACAAAAATAAATCTCCATCTTTCTTATAAATATTTGTCTCTGAGCTTGTTGTAAGTAAACTTATTGTAGGGCTGCAACAGTTAATTTTGTGAATTACTGATCCAATTCGAAAAAGAAATAACAAAAAGCACATGATTATTAGTAAAACAGAAAGTAAACCATTGTGTCCCTCTGTGATGACCCATGAGTATTTCTCAAAATAAGGTAGGGACAGAAGAGTTATAAAGAAGTCACAAAGAATAATCTGTGAAATATAATGGTTTCATATAAGTAAAAATAGCATTAGACTGGGATACTTCAGCATGGAAAACAGATGGCTGAAGTGGGATATAAAAGGGACTCTGAATCCTGTGTCCCTGTCACAGTTTTGGACTAAATTGGTAGTATGAATACTACAATGGTCAGATATCAAAACCCTTAGTCAGGGTAAAAACAGGTAAGTTCAATTTTCAGGAGAGACTTGACTCCTCTATCCTTCAGGGCTGACAACACGGTGGGGTAGGTCAGCACAAGGGTACCATGTCTGTGCCTGGGGCTAGGTGTAGAGTTCCCTCTGTTCTTTCTACAGGCTCTCTCTCAGGGTGTCTTCTAGATCGCTCCCTGGTCATTTACCCTTAACTGACACTGTGTTTTTGAAATCAGGTCCAACCCATGAGAACTGCACAGTGCCACAGGGAAACTTCTCTAGCACTTGTTCAATTCTCTAGCACCAGGAGCAGAGTGAACCAGATGATACAGACTGATCACTGGTTCAAAACAGACAATAGACAGGAGTTTTTCATTCAATATGGAGTTAGGCTTGCTGTGGTAACTGTGGATGCTGAAACTAAAACCCCTTGAAAAAAGGTTTGAGAAACCTTACAGAGAAAACTATATGGTGATATTGAATATGAAGGGACCACTAAATCTTTGAGAAAATCATACAGCCACTAACTATCAGATGATATGGTTAATTTTGACAATACTCACATTCTTTTTCTCTTCCCTAGGGTATCCATAGTGAATTGGAAGGATTTTAGGTGTATTTTTAAGACTTACTAGTAAAACAAGCCACAGCCTGGCACAATCCAAGCCAGGGAGCTTACTAGCTAATTATTAACTTGCCTCACAGTGTGATTTTGACTGCCATGTTACTTTCCTAGACCATGTCAAAATGTGGTTCAGACAACAGCCTGGACTGGCATCTGCTAAGAGTAGGGAATTTTGACAAGACCATTCTATTTTCACTGTAAGGATGTAAATCACGCTACTGCACTGGGATATTTACTGCTGTAGGTGTTTAGTCCTGTTATCACCTGGTCCAGTAGCTTTCATACTCTTATGATGTAATCTCATCTGAAGGAATTATTTTTACAAACTTGTTTGCAAACTTGTTTTAGTCTGTTCTTTTGGGAGCGTAGAGACATATGGAGAAGTTTGTCACAAACCACTCTGGGAGTACCCAGAGTCCTCAAGCGATCTAGAGTGCTAGCAAATCTATTTTCAGACCTATGTATTTTTATAAATGGCAGCTCTGATTGATTTCTTCTTGTTAATCGTAAATTAAGTATGCATTATAAATCTTCTCAAGTGACTTCAATGTTACGGACTACTCACCTCAGTCTTGGAGCAATAACATTAGATGTGGGAGGCACTTGAGACATGCTGACCTTTTTTTCCTTTTTGGTTTTTTTTTTTTTTTTTTTAATAAAAGTTTCCAGTGTGCAATAGAGGCCACAGATTTTTCCCCTCATAAGCGCTCTCCTAAATTTTTGTGTCAGGTTCTGTTCCATCATTCCTTCTGTTCAGTGCCCTGGAAACTTACAAGAAAGTTAGAAGAAAGTTATGGATTGGTATTGAATAAAATTGTGAACAATATTCATATTTATAACAAACATTTTTGAAGCATGCAGTAGCAGTCCACATGAAGTTCCACTGAGATAAAATTTTGCTATCAACTGCATCTTATTTTGCTAGTCTTGGAAAGCTTTGACAAATGGCAGCCTAAAATTTTGGTGAGGAGCAGGGATATTCGAATAGTGAAATAAACTGACTTCAAAGAAGATGGAATACAGAATCTCATTGGTGAAATAGTAAGAGGAATCTCTCAGTGGAAGTCTTGATGGGTAACTAGTGTTATAGATCATTGCTGGAGATCAACTGTCTGCTTTGCTTTGGACTGCTGTTTTACTGCCACCCAATAAAAATGAGAATGTGATTTAAAACACACCACACACATCCCAAGAAAATTTTTTTCAAGAACATTTTGCCTATTTATTTTCTTAGCAATAGCTTCTTAGTGTTAATAGGGTCCATTAAATAGGAAATTATGTTGTGGTTAAATCCTCTTTGAAGGGCATGTGCATCTGCACTCCAGAAGATAAAATGACTGTACTCAAGATTCAATATGCCTTACTATAATCATGATTTTAATGATTGAAAAAATAATTTAATAGAAAGATATTGTTTGTAACAAGGGGATTATGACAATGCAGAATACAAATTTTAGAATACAGTGCTTTTTTCTTTCCTTTTTAAAAAATTAATGCTTACAAATAGTTTTCTCTATCACTTTGTTTTTACACTCTCTTATTTTTAAGTGTGCTAGTGCTGTAAGAAAATTACTATTATAAGGTGCTTAAACGATAGAAAATATCCCAGAAAACTGTAATGTACAGAGCAGCATAGTCTCTTTTTTTCTGAAAATTATTTAAAAGCATTATTTAATCAAAAGATAAAGACTCAATTCTTCTTTGATTCTTATTAAAAATATATTTGTATTTGTATAGGCTATGGATTGAAAAAGAATTCATTTTATTTGGACAAGACTGTGGGGTTTTTTCAAGCAAATTAAGACAGTGTGTGTGCACAAATTTTCCATGCCATGATGCAATACACTACTCACTGTAGGGAGACATACCAACAGCCCTTCTGGGTATTAGTCAAATCTTTTGCATTTCACAGTTATTCTGCTCAAGTTTTTGCATCGTATATTTGTGTCAAGAAAGAAATAAAGAAAGAAACTTAAACCCCTCAAAAGTCCAGCCTGTTCACAGATATCTTATGTTCATTTTAGTATGTACCAAGTTCAATATGTCTAGTGAGCAACTGCACAGAAATATGTTGTCAAATTTCAAGTTTAGTATCTTCTACCTAAAAATGACAGTTAAACCCCACAATTAACTTTCTTAGCCTTTATAAAATGGTCTCTGAGGCTTATCAGAGGTTTCTAAACTGTGTATCAAGGATCCAGGTAAGCTCAAATGATAAACTGAAATATTTGTGAAGTCGTACCGTGTTTTAAAGATAATACAGTCTGGCCTGAGCACCAGTCTTATGTGAAGAGAACACTGGAGAGATACTGTCAGAGTAACAGGCAGTTTCTTAACTGTTACAGTATGTTAAACTGAAATATATTGAAAATTAGTCATTTGCATTGCAGTTCTACTCACAGTAACTAATTTCATTGCGGTATTAAATCTTCTAAAGAATAGATACTCTCTGTGTACAGGAAAACCTGACTTACAACTATTTTTCTACATTTTATATATTATATATATGTATATATGGGCCAATATTTTTAGTTTTGAAGAAAATCTGCAGCTACTACTTGAGATGTTTTGTACTAATATGATGACATGTATTTCCTTTCTTTAAATATTTCCTTCCACTAACTCTGTTTCTTGTCAAATTGTAATATTAAATGTTTTTCTTCTCTCTCACTTCATAATTTTACTATTATTTTGGACTGTTAAGTAATGTGAAAGGAAAAAAAAAGATCTTAAAACAAGTACATATATTCACAATTTTAGAACAAGAATAAAGTTTAAATTGTCACTATAAAGTGCATATGTGCTGGAAAATATGTCAGTGAAAAATTCTCCATTCTTTCAGCATTAAAATGAAATTCATAATCTTTGCCATACACATGGTCAATAAAATTAGTGCTAATAATTTCAGAAATGCTTATCTCTGGATTTTGTTTTTTCAGTTCCAAGAAATGTATTATAATAAAAAAATTATTGCATGAAATAAAATTTGCAATTCCAGTTTATTACTTATACTAAACTCAGAGCACATCTGAACATTCCTAAATTAGCTCTTAGACAAGGAACAGGGATTTTTCTTATAAATCTAAAGTGTAGAGGACCAGTGAAACAATGAGCCATAACAGATCATGCCCTCCTATGTAGTACAGAATCACAGAGGAGATGTCCAACATGTTCTTATCTCGCTGTCTGGAGAGGATACTGATATTGTTTAATAAAACAGTTCCACAATGCAGTAAATTTAATTTTGAGTGTCAGTTTATTTTCTCCCTAATATTCATCTTCAATTTAAATTCTCATAGACACAGTTGTCTTCTCCAAGCCGGAAAATCACAAAACTTTCTTTACTAGTTTCACTCTCTCCTCTCATCTCATTTGCAACAGATCTTCTCGACAGACAAAGGCTGATGCTTATGACCTCATGTCCGGTTAAATCCAGACCTCTGGGTTCACCTTGCTCTGTTGTGGGAATTTGGGAAGAGTAAGAGTGACAGCTTCGAAAAAAAGATAACTTCCTGATGTGAAGCACAACACCCTACCTTCTTACAGTGCTTTTGGGATCTTCCATATATAGCTTGTTTAGTAGACTCACACTAGGATGCGTGAGTTGCAATCCTCCAGATGTCATCAGTAAAAGCCAATTTCCAGTTTGAGAAGCAATATTTGAATTATATCAGGAATAAATTGAACATCGGCCACAACAATTTGTTCGGGAGCACATGCCCTTAGTGGAAACAAAGACACTGAAATCATCCTGGCAGAAACGCAGGAACCTTCAAGGTTGACTGCTGGTCTCAGTTGCCATAAAGAAACAGTTTAAACCTAAATTCTTTCTTAGATTTTAGCCTTAAATTAAGACTTCCTGTTAGCTTTCTCTCTTGCATTCTTTCCCTCAGATCACACTTTTCTCTGGCTCATTATCTTTCCACCTTCCCTCAAGTAGCATTCGATCAAAATAAAGCTTTAGTCTGAAAATGCTGCAAAGCCACCAAATATCAGTAGTTTTCTGGGAGGGCCCCAGAAGAGAAATTTAGTTTGTTAAAATAGATATGGAGATATTGTTGAAATCTATCAGATATTATATCTTTGTTAATTTGTTCTGTGCCTGAAAGATGCAGCTATTGCAGGCGTAAAATCTTGGTTTATAAAAACTTTGTTCCTTGCTTAACTGCCATCTTACTGAATAAAAAAATCCATTTTCCTTGAAGCAAATTGACAGGCACTATGGCATACAGGAGTTTTCAGGGATTGTAACCCCTTCTCCAAGACATACAATATCAAATGTTTTTGCCCCTACGTTTCACAATTCTGCTCTCTACCTCCATGTCACTTATATTAGGCAGCCTTTTCATGTCATCAGCTGCAAAATAATTATGGTCATATTTTTAAAATGTGTGCTCCTTCTTGTTTTAACAGTTTTGCCAACCTATCTCAGAGAAACCAGAAGCCATCTCCAGAGAAAGAATGTAGAACTATGGACTGTCAGATGGAGGTAATACAAATCAGGTTCAGAACAAATAAACTTTTACTGACCTGCTGAGCAGGTAGTATATCTGCAGAAATCACCTGAGTTGAAACTAGATTAAATCTGAAATGTTCCTAGGAGATATATTCCTACGAGAGGTTTTTGCCCTGCTCGTCCTCTTTCATAACATCCATTTATGGTCACTGTTAGAATCAGGATACTAATTCAGGTTATTCATATATCTGAAAGAGTATTCTATTCTTATGTTCTGCCTTACTGTACTGTAGCTTTATACTTCTGTGATTTTATATTTCAATAATAATACGTGTTGTTATCGTTAATGTTGTTATGGTTGCATAGTTATAGAAATATTTAGAAGGAAAATTCTAATTTTTTATAATATTTGCTTTCTTGAACATACAACTTTTTCAGTAGTGCTTTATAGGCATCATTCAATATCTTTTCACTTTTTTAAGTAGAATAATTTTTAATACTCTGATTATAACTGGATTCTTTGTTTACTGCAGTTTGGCTCACCCACTCTTTCCTTCTTTATCAAGCTTTTTTTCCTCCTTAGTTATGTTTCAGTTTGAAATTTTCTAAATTAGACTGATTTTATAGTAGAACATGTTTATAGAAAATTTGGTTTGTAAACGTAGACTTTGAAAAAGGCACACAAATGGAGGCAGCAAGTGAAAAATCCTATCATCTGTTGTCACAGCCTAGCAAGATGCTATTTGTCTCTTCACTGCAGAAAGTGTGGAAAAGATTTGGGAAAAGATTAGTAGCCAAGAGTAACAGGATTCATCTAGAATGACTTCAGCCATCTACAATGTAAGTTTCCACTTCTCAGTGGATACGTTTCATATTCTTTGTAGTTTAAAGAGGAATGAAATATGTCTTGTGGGCTAAGATTCAATTAAGGTATTTTAAATATATACTTTAAAATAAGAAGGAGCATAAAAGCACCTATTTCTTTCCATTGTCTCTTAAGACCACCTAGAGTGACTAACTCAGCTAGAGATGTCCCCTCTCTAAAATTCTATGTGAGGGGTTTTTCTTACTGATTTTTAATATTCTGTTCCCTGGCACCTCACCAATCTTTACACTGGGTTTTTGGGTTTTTAAAGACTAAATTTGCTCATGAAAGCAGTTCCTTTGAGAATCCAAGAGTCCAGTTATTTTATGTATACACCAGAAAATTTAATGCTCAGAGACCATTTAGTGTATACATTTAGGCTAAAACAATAAAATTGAAACCTCTCTCTACAGTCACAAGCTGCCAAGCCTTCAAATTAAGACACTACATGCAAACTGCCACTGGCTGTCTGTAAGGATACATTATTTATGACCATTATTCCTTGCACATGTCCACAGTACATATACACTGGTTAAGTCATCTCTCATCCTTGTAATTGCCTGCAATGCCAAAATACTTGGGAGTTTTGTTGTTGGTTGTATTTTTATGAAATTTATGTTAAGAAAAAGTAGACATTTTCCTGGTACAATATAATTGATCTATTTAAGACAGGATATGGACCACAGATTAGATGTTCCTCCTTCTTCCTATTAAAAAAAAATTGTTTAGATGAGAAAGTTGGAAGTAAATATGTACACTGAGGGTACAGACAGAGAAAAATGTCTAAGGGTTTATAAAGTTCTTCATGGTTATTCTGAAGGCATAGTGTAAACCCAAAGCAAAAGGTGACCAAGAGAGTTTCACAGAATCACAGAATGCATAAGGTTGACCCACAGTGGGTCATCTGGTCCAAACCCCCTCCTCAAGCAGGGTCATCCTAGAGCACATGACACAGGATTGGGACCAGATGGGTCTTGAATATCTCCAGTGAGGGAAACTCCACAACCGCTGTGAGCAACCTGTTCAATGCGCTTCCACACTCAGAATAAAGAAGTTCTTTCTCATATTGAGGTGGAACTTCCTCGGCATCAGTTTCTGTCCGTTACCCCTTCTCCTATTGCTTGGTAGCACCAGGAAGAGCCTGGCTCCACCCTTTTGGCAACCTCCCTTCAGATATTGACAAGGTCCTCTCTCAGTCTTCTCAGGGCTGAACAGGCTGAGCTCTCATAAGAGAGATGGTCCTGTCTCCCCTAAACGTCTTTGCCCCTAAACATCCAGGCTTCTGCTGGACTCATTCCAGGAGCTCGATTGCAAATACTTTTGTTTACTGTTTTTTTAAGAGCTTTGGAAAATTATTCATTTTTCTAAATGTTGTTTCAGCAAAAATGAAATGTTCTGTGGAAATAGAACTGTTTTGTAATGAATGGAGTTCTTGATCAGGATGGGAAAAAATTGTATTTATTCCTGTATTTGTTTTATTCTCACCCTTTAAGCACCCCTCTAGTTTCAGAGTGATGATTGTACTCTTCTTCAAGAAGACGGAAGGTTAGGGTGAGTCATCAGCTTTTGGAGCTCTTCACCAAGAGAATGATGGTGATAGTGATGGTGATGCTTTCTTCTTCATCCTATAGCCTTTTTAGAATAATCTTTCATACTTTCCAGCACCCACTACGTGTTTTTTTATTTAGAGGCCTGCAGTTCCATGTTATACCAGAATTGGCATGTTGTGTTTTGTGTCTGTTACTTGTTTATTTTCTCTTTGTTTGTTGTAAAATAACTAAATTTACCCAGGTCCTGACGTTGTATTCCTTTAAAAAAAGTAATTGACTGTTGGTGATTAGTTAATAGCCCTGAAATCTTGGTTTTCACCCTACCCCCATGCTTGTGATTGCACTCCTCTTCATTACATCATTATCCTGGCATCACTCTTTGCCCTACACAGAAGAGCTGTGTTTCACTATCAATTAATTACATAACTATTTCAAAAGTATGTAACATTGTGTTACATCACACAGTAATTCAAAGCTATGCAAAACTAAAACCATTTAGACAAAAATCCTTAGTCTTCTGTTGGTTAGACAATTGGTTGTACAGATAAGAAAAAAAATAAAAAGAACTCCAGGCTCTTTCACAAATTAGACAAATCACAGCTGATAATTTTTTTAGAACCTGCAGCTGAATACAAACCTCTGACCTGCTACTACTAATAGCAACATGCTTTTACCAGTCTTCAGAGATGAAACAACTTCCTATAGTTTTATTCAAAGTTGTTTTTCTTAGAAGATTGTTAGATTTGTAGAAATACAAAACAAATCTCTGTGTTTCTATTTCCACCATTCTCCCCCCTGGCCACTAAATCAGTACCAAAGTAATGTGACATATATTTTTCTGCTGTAGACATGGCAGATAGGACCTAAAAAATTTATTGTACCTTTTATCTCTTTTTTCTGGTTTGCTTTTTTTTGGCTCTTGGCATTCTCTGTTTTACTGCTACAAACTGAGTCTTCATCTATACCTACAGTATTAACATAGTAATGGTACACAAAGAACACAAAGATGGCTTGTGAAAGAGGTTTTGGAAGTCAGATACCTTGCTTCCTTCATCCTTCCATAGAGGATCAACAATTTCAGGATTTTTTGTTATTGTGTTATATTTAATACTGCAACCAGAAGAAGTTATAAAAGCTCTAAGGCTTTTATGCCTTTCCCAGTCCAGAAAAGAAAGCCTTGAAATCATTTTTCCATATATATGCAATTGTGAAATAAAACAGAAAAAGAAGGAATATTGTGGCACTTTGAAAGTGTTTCTTGGGATTTAGGAATTGTTTTGGCAGTTAATGGAAACTCACAAAGTAAGCTGTTTCCCTTTGTTTTTCTGACAGATTTAATCTACTGAAACAGCTGTCGTCATCATTTAAAATTGTCTCCTCTAGTTTGGTATTCCAAACCAGACCAACGTGTAGCACAGAATTAAACATAAGATATTTTTTTGACTTTTAAGCCCCGGAAACCAGCTAATACATACATAATGCTGGTCTTAGTCCAAATTGTGTTAGCAGTTTGAGCTTCTGACTTCTGATGTAAGTCAGTGGAGTTCAATCATCAGAATTCAAGATACCTCTGTGCCAATAGCTTCTGGTTCTCCATTTATACTCTCCTGGCTAAGAAGGGGGCTACTGAAGAGGCTGATGCTTTTGTTTTTCTTCATTTCAGATCAGCTCTAGGAAACCTAGACCATAACAGGAAAAGATAGTTTGCAAAATTGCCACATAATCTGATTTTGCAGTGATGCCTGAAGTGGCCACCTCAAAAACAGAGACTAGACAGGAATAAGGGAATAAAGGTAGGTATTTATTTCAAGGACCTTCAAAGGTACACCCTGGGCAGGCCAGAGGCTACACCCAAGATGGACCTGGAGTCACAAGTTCTTCACACTTTTATAAGTTTGGTTCATTTGCATATCAGGGTTAATTCTCCAGTTAAAGCTTCAGTTAATGATGTAATTTCCCCAAGTTTACCCCCCTTCTCAAGACATTGGTTTACACATTTTGGGCCTAGGACAATCTGGGTGTCCTTGGAGAACAGGCCTGGAGAGGCTTTGTTATGTCTAACTAGCATGAGAGAGCAGAAATTAACAGGCTACAAGAAACTTCAGTTACACACTAGGCAGTACAGGATTTGAAAAATATGAAAGTTAAAACCTAAGGCATCAGCAGTAGCCTTTCATTACATATCCTCACACGTCACTGAGGATGTGAATAGATGTAGTGATGGCAGTGATGAAAACACAGCATGAATTTCCGTTGCATTTCAGATGTTTCTCTAGTATACTCAAAGCTAAAGTTTCCATGTCCACCTGAAATGGATTTACACCTCTTCAACACTCAACATAGTTCAATAAAACATAAAAGGAAGTAAAATAGAAGTTTAACCTTGGTCTTCTATTCATCCTTATAGTTCCATGGAATTGAACAGTGGTGTTTGTGAGAACAATGCAAGGAATCAGCTCTGCACACATTACAGTTTTCTTAATGATTATCAAAATTTGACAATATTTTGCCCACACTGAAGTTTTTAGAATTAAAATTATTTGCAATTATTAGGTGTTTCTATATAAATTTCTCATTCGCATTAAGAAAAAGTAGCATAAAGAAAAAATTCATGGTCTCTGTTTTAAGGAAAAACTATCAGTTGAATTATATCAACAATGTTCATTTATATGTGTCTTTGGGCAGACAGTCTAATTTTGCTGAAACAACATTCACCAAACCACAGATATTTTGCAATTTGATTTCTCTCCTGCTCAAAGGTTATTCCCAGGGAATCTTGTGCATTCAAACGTGCTGCATATTTGCTATATATATAGCTTCCATTAAGAGTGAAAACCAAAATTCCATCCTTCCTGAAAGTACAGCTGAAAAATATTCATTTTTCCAAGAATTAGTCAACCTGATTCTTATGAATCCAGTTTGCTTCAGTCAAAAACAGCATTATTCGTCTTGATCTTATTACTCACATTAAGACAAGCATAAAACATTCTTTTCTGATTGGACATTTCTATGAGTTCTGCTAGTTGCCAAAATATTCAAAAATACAACTAAAATTGTAATTTTGTATGTATGTATTTTTTACATTTTTTAGTTTCCATGTAAGCTAAAAGAGGTCTTTTCTACTGCAGTTTTTCAAAAAAGATTTCTGCTTAGCACAAATAAATGGAATATAAACTTTTTACCAGTTAGTGTGTGACATATAGGTATTTATACTTGAGTAAACATCCAGAAGACAAGAGAATATTTGAGTGTTTGAAGAACAGAGTTTAATGATCTCCAAAGTACAATGAAACCATAAAAAACAAAAATAAAACCCAATTATTTTGAGATTTCTGTTTTGAAAATCCTGAACGATGACTCTTTGGGAGCACTCAGAAAGAAACCAAGAAATAGCTAGCTTTTCATTAATTATTTTTTCTTTCTGCAAAACCCTCTTGGTATTTCCTTGTTCACTTGTTATAGCCCAGAATGCACCATTCACTTAATGCTGCATATACGAGAGGTTGCAGTCATGCTTCTGTTCCCTGGAAAGATAAATTATAGGATATCATAAGTGAACCCAAAATACGTGTATTTCACATATACTATGTAAAACTTCCTCCCATACCAAATTTTGCTGTCTAAATAATGGCTAGTAGCATATGATTAATGTATTCATCTAAGATTAACACAGTTTTATTTCACTTTTTTGTCTTCTTTTGTGCTTGTTCAGCAATATTTTACAATTCATTGGCAAATTTTGATACTTGTGAATTTCACTGTATCTGAATGTTGCAGTTTTGGGGTTTTTTTGTGCTAAAAGAAGTGAGCATTCACAGTCTTCCTTAGCAAATAACAGATATTAATTCCTACTTCTACTTCAGTTTTCACTTAAAATGGACTATAGGCATTTGTGACTTGTTGGTTCTTTTTGTGTTTGAAGCTGGCGTTTTATTTGCTTTGTTTTTGTTGGGTTGTTTTGGGGTTTGCATTTTTTTTCTGCATGACATGCAGATTAAAATGTGAATTACTGCACAGCATTGATAAATTTTATATTAACTATGTACATTGAAAGGCAGATCTTATTGGAAAAATGTCAGAAAATTATGTGGTTAAAGAGATTATCAAAATGAATATGCACAGCAAGTCTCCATTTCAGCTTTTCCAGTCTTTTGAGTCTTTGATTTTGAAAACTAGACAACACTCTTCCAAGTAGGAGAAAGTCAATAGTGTGGTGAAAGGAAAACAAGAGCAAGACCAAGTTAGACCAAGTTTATATACTGAGTCCTTTCTTCACTGGTGTGATTTTTATGCTTATTTCAAAGCTTTTTCACAGAAATATTTTTCACAGAAAATGATTTAAATTTAAAATCTGAATTGTTCTCTGGAGAAACCTAACTCCCTTTTGTGAGCATACAAAAGTGTAAAAGAGCTAGGCTCATTATTTAAATACATCAACTGGTGCTCAAGTAATACAGGATGAATTTAGACTAGGTTTATTTCTTTTTGCTTTATTCCTTCTAGCCTGGTTTATTTCTTTTTACTTTCTTTTCACAGAACATTCTGTCTGATTTTCACAAAGGACATTTTGTCTTTGATTCACTGAGGAATGTCATGATCTAGTTACACTGCACTTCCCAGCTCATACAGTTCTCACATTACATTAGATGTCCACTGTTGAACAAGGGTTTGAGAAAAAATGTCAGGAGAAAGTGAAACTCTAAAGGACTTTCAGCTGATGAGTCTACTTCTTAAGGATTGATCCAAAATTGCAACATTACATAATGTTCTCTGTTTCATGTTATTTTATAGATTTCAGATGACCTTGCAAATTATTTTCTTTTTCTGTTCCTAATTATCTTGCTAAATACACTCTAGTGACAAGTGATGTTCAAAATATTTCTTGTTAGAACTAAATGAACGTTAAGTAGTTCTGATTCAATTATAACTTCAGAAGTAGTCTACAACCGCAAAACTCTTTGACCAAGGGGAGCAGCCAGCATTTAATTTTATGTTCAAATCTGCTTATCATACACCCGTAGTAAGATTATTCACAGGGTTTACTATATAAATCCTTCAGCTTATAACACAAATACACTCAAACCATAGGACTTCCATTTTTTATAACATCCAGAATGATAAACAGCAATGCAAAACACTTTTCTGCTTTTTATACAATAATTTGTCTGTGAATATATTTTTCAGACTATCTTTTTATAATAAAACTCTGCAATGGATTGACTTTGGTCATCTGCTACACACACACACAGACACACAGATTCTCTCTCACTCTCCCTCCTCAACAGGTGAGGAAATGGAAATGAAAACATTTATGAGTCAAAACAGATGGGGAGTTGGTTCATTTACCAAATACTAACATGGGCAAAACAGACAGAATTTGAGGAGAATAAGTTTAATTTATTGTCAATCAAAATACACTAGGATGGTGAGAAACAATGACACCCTTCTTCTCCCCTTAAAGGACCTTCTTCCCTACCCCAATCCCTTTTTTCCCAGATTGAATTCCATGTTGCCATTCCTGACTCCTCTACCTTCCCCACCCAGGAAGTGGAGGGGAGAATTCGGGGATGGGGGCTGTCTTCAGTTCATAATATCTTCACTCTGCTTCTCCTTCCTTTTCACACTTTTCCCCTGCTCAAGCATCAATCCTCTCCACAGCCTGCAGCCCTTCAGGATACGCCTGCTCATGGATGGGTTTCCATAGGCTTCACTTTCTTCAGGCATACCCCCCTGATTTTGTGTCTGATCCTTGAACAAATTGCCCAATTTGTCTAGGAAAATATAATCAGTAAGGGTTTCATTCAACCTAGATACATGTCACAGATATTCTCTCTTATCAGAAAAAACGGGAGGAATGGTGATGAAATCTTCCTTTCAAAATTCTCTTTACTACCTTAATTCTAAGTTAAGATTCCTTCAAAGTGAAAACACCATAATTGCTATGATGTATCAAAACAGTGTGTATGTATATACTTTTGTATGTATATATATAAAGAGCTTTTAAGTAAACCCCTCTACATTTAAAAAAAAAAACTTTAAAAAATAGTGTCAGAACTACCAGGTATTATATCATATTGGTTTTATGTTATTAATAAAGTTAAATAGGCAAATAAATGTTTGTGAATTTTTGTGAGACAGAAATGCGATTCACCATATTAGTCAAGTGCAGAATTTCTTCTGTATGAATTTTCATCTTGGTTTACTGTCAGCAATGAAACACAATTTATTTAAACTTGTCTTTTCAGCTAATGTAAACTTTGAGGCAGTTTCACAGGTCAGTCATTAAACATTGTGCTAATTTATGGACAGTAAAATGCAAACTACATTTCATACTTTTCTGTTTTCATATTCTTAATAAGTATCACGAACATTATTGTGGATAGACCGAATAGATTTCATATGTGTATCCCTATTAAGTGTTTCTTCCAAAAAGAGGATTAATTTCAAGCATGGCTTTGTTATTTAGTTAGTTTTATTCAAAGCATATTCCCTGGGGCATTTTAATGAGAACAAAATGTTCAGGGAGTCACATACAGAAGCTGATACACAAACAGTTTGAATTTAGATACAATTACTATCAGGCACTTGACTTAGGTTTTTTCTATATCATGCAAAAGAGAAGTCAGAAAACACACAATTTAAGAATTCATATCCCTAGAAAATCTTCATCAGATGGCTTTAATTAACGACTAGTCAAATAACTACTAGTTAAATAACTGGAAAAGACATTAAGTCTTGAGGAAATCATCTTTGCAAAGTAATTTTAAAAAATAAAATTAAATGCTTCTGATCATGTAAATCTTTCTTCAACTGTGTTTCTATTTTCATCAGGCAAAAGAGGTTTAACTGAGCTGTATTCCTGATTGGCCAAGGCCCTTTCCTAGCGACTTAACTGTTGTCCCTAACTAGTGTTAAATAGCTCAAGCCAAGAGGTCAATAAGAAGTTTTGTACTGTTGGCATCCATGAGATATTTAGCAAACAAGAAAACGGACAGTGAATTAGATTGAAAACAATCAGAACTGCTAGGCTAAGATGGCTGTGATCAGCAACATCAAGTCCAGATGGACAGCAGTCACTAGCAATGTGTCCCAGTGATCAGTAATTCAGCACTGTTTCACCTGAGTGACAGGAGAAAAAGTGCACCCTCAGCAAGACTGTAGGCTCTAAAAAACTCGGTGTAGGTATGTCAGATGGGTATGTTGCTATTTAGTAGGACCTGAACAGGCTGGAGAAATGGGCTAACAAGAATATCATGAAGTTCAACAACAAGAAATGCCAGGTACTGCCCTTGGAAAAGAACAACATATAGGCACACATATTACTCAAAGCTGGTAACTCACTCAAATCTGGTCAGAGTTTGTTTAGATAAAAACATATGATTTATTTAACTTATGACCAATCTGTTGAAATTATCTAATGAAACTACACAGCTGAAGAATGAGGAAATGTGCTTGCCATCTTAGAATCACACAATCATAGGAGGTTTTTCTTTGGAAGGGACTTTAAATATAATCTATTTCAACCCCCTTTGCAGTAACATCTTTCCAAAGATAGGTTACTCAATGCCATATTCAACTGACTAGATTACTAGCAATCATGGCGCATCCACAACTTCTGTGGGCAACCTGTCCCAGTGCCTCAGCAGCCTCAATTAAAAAAAAAAACCAAAAAAAACCAAACAAAACAAACAAACAAAAAAAAACCCCAAAAAAAACCAACCCTGTTTGTCCAAGCTAAACATATCCTTTTCCAGTTTAAAACCATTGCCTCTTGTCCTGTCACTACAGACTGATCAAAAGCCTTTCTCCATCTTTCTTTTAACCCTCTTTTATGTACTGAAAGGACACCACAAATTCTCCATGGAGTCTTTTCTTGTCCAGGCTAAACTAATGAAATGGACTGTACATTCGGCATACATATATCATTTCTAGTAATCATAGAAGTTTTTCAGGAGGAAATAATCTGCTTGAATTAAGTAAACAAACATGAATTCTAATACGAAGTAATTAACAGAATTTCAAAGGTATCAGAAATGTTAGTTACTGTCCATCGGGAAAAGCACTAAGAAATGCATGAGTAAAAGATTTTGTTGAAAGCTCTTTTCAGTCCAATTTTTATAATACTTTGAAAATAAAATAACACTGTAACAGAATGTGATACACATAGCTTCACAAAATTCCTGTACTCTTGACATAGGCAAATTTCATATCTATTTCAACATTCTTGTTCAGTTGTCATTCAAAAAAAATTTAATCTGGCCTGATGACAATGTAAGTGAAACAATAGAAACAGATTAGGCTTTTTAGAACCAGCATTGGGAAAAATCAATTATGGTAATGTGATGATGATGATGTCAAATCCAGTTTTATAACATTAGAGAAAAATCTGAATGCACTGTAACATATGCAGGTGAATGACATACGCATGGGTAGATAACCAAGTGGTAGTAGTTTTTTTTTTTTAGTCAGTGAAGCTGTAATCAATTATGTCAGCTGAACCCCACAATTTCTCTTTACAGTCTACAATCTGTCTTTGGGTGGGTTAATTTTGAATTTAAACCAAGCTGCCTTTAAAAGATATCCATATTTCCAGTTTCAGTTCATGTGTTTTAATGTCAGAACATCCGGTATTTCTTCACCACATTAAAAAAACTTGTAGTTTTGTGTTAGTATATTTTCTCAAGAGCACTTTGTAGATACGTAAAATCACTGAAATTAAATGTCTTTCTTTTTTCAGTTTCTTCAATAGAAAACAAAAGAGAAAAAGAAAACTTGAAAGACAAAGTTAATTTACCTTAAGAAACTAAATTGACTGAAAAGTTTGATAATTTAAAACAAGATTTAAAAATCTGAATTATTTTAAAGATTGTAAATTGCACTTTGTTGTGTTTTGTTCTGCTGTTACTATCACCTTGTTTGATTTCAGAACAGCTTACTTCAAGACATACCTGCCAATATACTTGTGAACTCGAAAGTCACCCTTTCTAAAGACAGGACAAATTTCAAACAATTCGGAGGAGAATAATGGACCATTACTTCCTCATAAACTTGCTAATTACAATAGGACTGAGATCTACGGCTACCATACATGATGTACTGTCAAAACGATGGATTTGACTTTGATAACACCTCATAGAAGTCAGAAACTTTATGTCCATATATTTAAATTATTACTCAGGTGGCGTATTTCTTTTACTAAAATGTAGCTATTTCTAGCCTTGGGGAAGGCAATGAGCTGTCCAGCACTTAATTTTTTTATTTCACTTCCATCAGCACAAATGCACAGCATGAACAGGCACATCTGAAGCAATGAGCTCATTATCTCTGATTATTCATATCAAGCAATTTTTTGCATCTATGTTTCTCAGTCTGTTGCTGTATTTGTTTGTCATCTGAAATCTAGATACGTGAAATCTGAAATATATGGAAAGTATCAATTTCAAGGTCTGGATTGAATATGAAAATATCTTTGATCCCTTCCCATTAATTTCTGTCCCAGGAAAGCCCTGTGCTGCTTAATATGAAACAATATGTTCTTTATACATGCCTGAAAACAGATGTAGTTAAAGAACTAGTATTAACTTTCTGTTAAAAGACATATGCTTTCATATAATTACAATAAACTTCCTTTTGAGTTCTGTGGAATCCAGTTATTTTCACACTTGTATCAGGAATGCACAGCACAGTTCTTTAAAAAAAGAAGTCAGTATATGTGTTACGGAAAATGCATATAAGGGAAATAGGGATATCAAATACTTCATACAGAGATTTTATGACTCATGTTTGTTATTATGCACTGCAATATCTTTGTGGTCTGGAACCAGGCAGCTGGTATCCTCTCTCCTCTCACTGTAGATGGGATAAATAGTACTGACTGTCACCCTGGTAAGTCTGCCCCCAAGAGGGAACCTGGGCACCCTTCTGGCTCTACCCTTTGGCAGTCAATTTTGCCAGTGGCATACTCTATTCTGACATGTGGAAACTGTTCTAGGAAATAAGGGATTCATACTTCCTAATGAAACTTACACTTTCTGTCTGTTTTCAAGTATCATAAACTTCTGAGTTATGGATATGTTATGGATAATCTTAGCCAATCTCTGTACTCCACATCTAGTCTTTTTAAAACAGATATAATATGGAATGAAATAAAACATTTGAGAGAAAAGAGATGCCCACACATCCTCATCCTATTGGAAGAAAGAATACAGAAATTTTGCACAGGGTTTATATAGACACAACTTGTGATGTTAAGGAAAATACCTCCTCCCACAAAATCATTGAGTAGACTGTATATTTAGCTACAGTGTCTATCCCTCACTGCATCATGAAAACATCCTTGTAATATCAACACTGTTTTCAGCACAGAACCTAAACAGTGCCATACACAGCCTACTCTAAAGATAATTAATTCTGTTCCAGCCAGACCCAGTACAAGTGAAGGATACTTTCAGAGAAAGGGATCATTTAAAATGTGATTTAGTGGTGAACTCTATAGAGTTTTGAGGGTAGAATAAATTATCAAGCTCCTTTTTCAGCATCTGCAACAAAATAAAAATGGTGTTACAGGGAAAAACAGAGGAAATAAACTTTTATTTTTATATTTTTTTCTTTTAATTTCAGAAAACATTGATGACTTCATAAAAAGGGTTTTAAACTAGGATGGCTGGGAAGAAGATTACAACCAGCAGTGCTGCAAGAAAGCGATGGACAGGTCTGCTGAGCAAAGAGCATGGGGTGGCGTGAAGGGAAGGGATCAAAAAGTCAACAAAATTGTGACTGGGGTTACATCCAGCACATGGATATGGTCAAAGAATTGCCTACAGGACACTATGGTAGACAAATCCCCCAAATTCTCTCTGGAAACATGTTGAAATGTCAATGTGCTCGCTGGGGCCAGGTTTGCACCCCCCAGCCAAGGGGGAGGAGAGGTTTGGGTGTGTGGTGGCAAACCCTCTGGTCTGCATAAGAACAGCCCACGTGCAGAGGAGGTGAGCAGCTCTGCTGGAAGATGACCACAACAAACTGACCTTTGCTTAGCAACAAGCTGGGTTTTCAGCCAGATGAGGCAGAAGGCTGATAAGAAGCAGATCCTGCAGTAAGATAGATAAATGTACAAGTGATATTCAAACAGGAAGATAAAATTATCTAAGGTCCCAATAAAGGCACTGAAGTGTAGCACCTTTTCACAGTTATGCTGGAAAAATGACATATGAATCATTTATGTTTTAGATGCATCCTGCAGAAGAGTTGTGCAACCTCCATTCCAAAAATCAATGAGGTCATGTTGGGTTTTTACAGTCCTGCACATTCAGTCATGAATAAAACATTCTTTTTTATGTTAATAAGATCCATAAAAATTTTCATCTAATAATACATGTATTGCTTGTAGTTTCTAAACAAAACTCAAGAGGTAAGAGTTTCTGGGGGTTTTATTTTGCAGATACTTATTTAAAATTATTTATATATGGTAGGAGGCTTCTAAGTACTGGAAAGATAATCACGTTGTTTGTTATTCAAAACAAGCTGTGCTGAAATATTTTTAAAGTATACTACAAAATATGGTAGAGTATACACAATACAGGTCATTGCAAGGTTTCGTTCTCCTGAAGTGAGCCATTCATTTGTTTGATTGGCTTGATTGGCACTTAATTGGCAGTTCTAAACAGTCTCTACTATTTTTTTAGAAGTACAAATAGCTCAGCTTTAAGGCATGGGTTAGCTCTTTCCTTCCTTCCATAACTAGCTGTGTGTCTTAGTGGAACAGAAAATGTCTTTCTTTTAGAAAAGTGCAGATTGAGAAAAAAATTTTCAGAAAATATTCAGAAAATTACGTTTGAATTATATTGTTACATTTGTTCTTTTTCTTTCTTCCTGGTCATGCATGAAAGCCATTTGGAAGTATCCTGCTTAACTCCAGCTTTCTCTCCAGAAAGGTACAACACTCGGGTAGGAAGTACATTTTAACATCCCTGGGTTACAGTTTGTTCAGTCTGAAAGATGTACTTTCAGGTGTTTTTACAGTAAGTATTCACAGAAAAGATCAAGACCTAAGAGTCTGTAATAATAAAGTTTGAGGACTCAATTAATTTGCTACATTTAAGTGTCTGCCTAGGCCATTTGAGATGACCTAGGTACCTAAGAGAGCCATGTGACCCTGACAAAGCAGGACCTACAGGAGATGCTTGATCTTGTAGATGGCCAGCTGGAAGCCAGGCAGAATATGTGCCGTGGTTTGACACTGGCCCAACGCCAGGCACCCACAAGGGTCGCTTGCCCACCTTCCCCTGCCACAACTGGGGAGAGGAAAGAAAAAAAAAATAATGAAGGGTTTCTGAGTTGAGATAAGGATCGGGAGAATAAAAACACTTCAAGGGCAAAACAGGCTCAACTTAAAGTTGCAAAGTGAATTTAATACTAACAGAATCAGAGGAGGATAAAGTAAAATAAGCCTGTAAAACACCTTTTTTTCCCCCTAATCTCTCCCTTCTTCCCACTGACAGCACAGGGAGACAGGGCACAGGTCAGTTAGCCACCCGAGACCTTCTTCCACTGCTCCGGGAGAGGAGACCTTCCCCTGTGAGACTGTGGGGTCCCTCCCACGGGAGACAGTTCTCCGTGAACCTCTCTGACGTGGGTCTATCTCACGAGCAGCAGTCCTGCCAAACCTGCTGCAATGTGAGTTCCTCCCACAGGCACACAGCCCTCCCAAAATGGCTGCACTGTGGCTCTCTCTTTCCACAGGGTGCAGCCCTCCAAGGACAGGCTGCTCCAGCCTGGAAGCAAAGGCCCTCTCTCTCCAGGTCTCCCACTGGATCACAGCCTCCTCCAGGCTTCTACCTGCTCCGGTGTGAGCACCTCCCCCAGGGGCTGCGGGTGGATCTCTGCATCCCACGTGCACCCATGGGCTGCAGGGGGACATCCTGCTTCACTATGGTCATCACCATGGCCTGCAGAGGCATCCTGGCTCCGGTGCCTGGAGCACCTCCTGCCCCTCCTTCTTGGTGTCTCCATGTTGTTTCCCTCACATGTTCTCACCTCCTCCTCTTCTCTGACTAGAAGAAAAGCTGTGTGTGCTCCACTTCGTTTTGATTTTCTTCTTAAATATGTTATCACGGAGTCATTACTAGCCTCTCTAATTGGCCCAGTTTTGGCCAGCAGCATGTCCATCTTCAGAGCCATCAGGTATTGTCTCTGCTGGACATGATGGAAGCTTCCAGCAGCTTCTCACAGGAGCCACCTCTGTGGCCCCCGCTGCTACCAAAAAACCAGGCCATGCAAAACCTACACAATATGCTAAGACATCAAGATGAGATTCTATAATTTTTTCTTATATTAAAAAATTTAGCATTAATCATGCAGTCAGGGACCCCAAGAGGTTACACACCTCGTCAAAACTCAGTTCTCCATATACAGGCTTCTAAAGGCTCACTGTAGCTGGCTAGTCACACTCTTTTTTAAATCCTTGTAATAAAGAGATTGGTAGATTTACAGTTCTGTTCTTTGTTTGGGGTTTTTTGTTTGGGTGTCTTTTTTGTGGTTTGTTCTTTTTTTTTCTTTATCAGACTTCTATTCCTCCTCTTTGCAGGGAAAATACGTATCAAGTGAAGTTTGGTCACTCTGACTTCCTTTTCAGACATTGCAGAGAGGCAGATAACCCATAGAAATTATACTGGGAACTGTATTCCGAGATTAGAAATGTAGCTAGCTACCTAAAAGAACACAAAATTAGTCTTTGCCTCAACTTGGGCATTTTGAAGAATTTTCTTAAATTTTATGCTTACTTTCCCTTTGACTTCTTTAAAGATTTTATGGAGTTTTGATAGTCATATTATTAGGGAGTACTCAAGATAAAATCAGAGCTAAATATTTAGGAAAGGAAATTATGACCTGTAATAAGTCACCATTAATGATTAAATTAAATATAAATGAAGATTAATATCTTTCTGTCATGAAATTTTGGAAGGGTAGGCTGAACTTTGTTTAGTATATACAATCTTCAAACAGAATATATTTAGGGTTGTGGGTTTTTGTTCTTTGGTTTTGTTTATTGGAATCTTTTAAAACTTGTTACTTAATGCAAAACATCTTCTGCTCCTAAAGAGTACTACTTGTAGAAAATAAAGAATGCTAAACAAATGCAGATTATTTTTCCTTGTTCCCAAATGTAAAGAGAAAGGTTTGTTTTTCTTAGGTGTCATCTATCTATTCAAACAAGTAAAACCTATTTTGGAATGATAAAAGGATTCTTACATTCCTCACAACAGTGAAAAGTAGTTCCAGAAGCACTATTGTGTCCTATTCACATTTTACAAGTTTATTTCTCTGTAATTCAATTACTTCTTGACACTTACTACTAATTTATCTTGAGAGGAATATCCAGACTATTAATCATCACCTTGAGCATGATACTCTATCAAAGCAACAATGCAAGCCAAAAATTTTCTCAAAGACTTGTTGCAAAGAGAACTGAAGTGTACTTCTTCAAATCTTGAATCACCAATAAATGAGTGAAGATTTTTCTGAGTGAGTACTGGAGAATTACTAACTCACTTGAAATTACTTCCACTTTTTGATAAGCTAACTCTGACTGCTGTCAGCAGAGGTCCAACATTTCTGCTTTCTTTGTAATAGGACAGTCTCTAATATGAAAATATTCATTATTTGAACAGTCTCTGAGATATATTTTACTTTAAATTTTGTCTTATTTTGAGTAACTGGAACATTTAGAATTAAAATTTTCATTAAAAATTTAATGAACTGTAAGTAGTACTCAGAGCTAAAGAGTATCCATCTATCTCACTTTGATCAGATGTGAAGGATCAGGTATCTGGCTCATAATTAAAAACATTTAATTGTGCACAGCCACACAGGAGAAGTCAAACAACTTTCTTAGAGATCTGAACACCAGAAGAGAAAATTTCATTATGACATATTAAATAATGAGAGACGTAATTGGCTGCATGTCTGCTTTTGTTTCTTATAAGACGGAGTGGGCAGATTTTAGATTATTTTAAATTTAGTTGAACCAAAACCATTGATGGAGAAATTCTATAAAGGGCTAGGATAGCTAAAGATAATTTTATCAGTGTTCTTTATTATTTATTGCAGCTGTTCACAAAACTCTAAGTACTTTTATGTAAAAAACTTACTTTTTTCTTAAGATATGTGTTATATATGAAGTTTACGTTATTGGTTTTTGCCCATTTTTTTCTTGATTGTTCCAAAGAGTTAATTAGTTCAGATGGATAATTGGGGGAATCTATTTTAATTGCAATGTTGAAAACTATACTTTTTGAAGTTCCTATAGTGTTTTGGTGACTTTAAACCAGTTTTTATAGAATTCGGGTTATGCATAAGTTGTGTCCCTTAAAAAGATGTTTAAAACCCCAAAATGTTCAGGTTTATACCTTCCAGGTTGTTGTACCTTTGTTCTTAGTGTCATCCCTGTGGGTTGTTGGATTTTTATATTCTTAAATGTGTTTAATTATTAGGTTTTGTATTTTAAAGGTGTTCTAAGGGGAATCCTTGGGCTCGCTCTAAGGGCAGCTTCGTAATTGTCATTTTCTAAAAATAGCTGCTCCACTGCTCCCTGCAACCAGGCTCCATGGTTACGATGAATTTTAATGAGGACCTTTCCCGCCGAAACCACCATCCCTAGACAACAACGAGCCATTGGTCGGGAAAGGTGACCTCATAGCCTGATTCCACCTATCACTATGAACAATGGGGGCCGGACAGGAGGCGGGAGTGGGCGTTCTGGGGCGGAGACAGCGCCTTATAAAAGAGCCTACCCCAGGAGCCATCTTGCTTTTTGCCTTGGGTTAGCCGGGTGGAGCCCGTGTTAGGCAGTGGCCTCTAGTCTCTTCTTATAGAGACTCTTATAATTAATTTTCGAATTGGGGGTTAGCCTCAATTCTCCCTAACACGATCAGGTATCTGTGTTGGGTTTAGCCAGGCCGGCGTTAGGGATCTCTTATCTGCAGGACCTGGGATTTTTGTTTTTTGTTCTCTCCACTTTGTACCCTTTTTAATTTTTCCCTAATTAATAAATTTAGTTTGTGTGATCCTCGGACACGAGAATTGTCTTTTTTTATGACAGTTCTTTTGGGGGCTCGTCCGGGATCCACGTTTTTTGCCCATTTTTAACCAAAATTCCCAAATTTTGGGTTATTTTTAATTTTTGAAAATTTGTGAATTTTTTTTGCTACCCTCCTTTGTGGATTACCGGGCACAGCTGGACATCACTGCCGAGCAGAGATCCTCCCTGCGCAGAAATCTGGTGAGGCCATTTCCCCCTACCTTGGGGTAATTAGTTAGGGATTTCCTCCTTTCAGGAGCCTTTAGATTATATATCTTAAAAAGTAGGGACCTCCCAGCAAAAATTAAGGGCTTGTTTGTGTGAGTGAAGGGCTTGTTTGTGTGAGCGAGTGTGGGTTTCGGCCAGACCCGGTGTGAGTGTGAGTGAAAATAGAAAGTTCATATTCCGGGTTGCAAGAGAGAATAGAAAGTTCCTATTTCGGGTTGCAAGACCCTGTTTGGGAGGGAACCTGGGGAGCACGTGATCCCCGATTTTAAAATTTTACAAATTCCCCTGAAAACTAGGGCAATTAGTTTAAGTTAACTTATATAGAGGGAATAAGTTCCCCGATCTCCTCTCTCACCTATCTGTACTCCTGACTTGGTGGCTGACAAGCTAGCCGCCATTTCTTATTACCTTCTCCTCCCTTCCTCCCCAGTAGAGGCAGCCATTTTAACACGACTCTCCTCTTTCCTTCCTTAGAAACATCCGCCATCTTAAGATACCCCACTTTCCTTCTCTTCCTGTTGCTGCTTCTTTACTTCCTTCTTCTCCCTCCCCTTTATATTGGTTCCAGTGGGAGTCGCCATTTTGTGTCCCTTGTCTATTCTAAATTGCCATTTTACCAATTCTGTTTGGTCTTTTTGCAGACAAGCAAGAAGATTTTGCCTGTTAAATAAAGTGATTTAGTCTATGGTCTGCTTGATTTGCTTAGATATATTATTTATTGTACTGTTTCTACATATTGTCACTTTAATTACTTTAGTTGTGATAATTGTAGTTGAAGTTTAAATTAGTCTAGAATTTGAGGCTTTGATTTCCATTGCCATTTATGCTGTTCATAATTATTAGAAATTCCTGAGTTACTTTATGTGCGATTGTATTTTACTTATTCTGTTGTGGCCTGTGGTGGCTGGCTCTTTTATTCTATCAGTTTATATAGATCAGATTCTTATTTGGGCCATTATAGTAATTTCCTTCTTTGTTTTTAATCCGAAATTACCACTTTGGTATCTCGGGGTATTATTTGCTGTTTTTATTAGAATCTTTTTGCTTTAATTGTGATATTTTAACAGAACGTAAGGAATTTTATTAATATTCTTAAAACTTAAATTCATCGATATACAGTATATAATTTGAAAGCAAATTAATTCAATTTGCTTCTGTAAACCTTGTAGTTTTAAGTACTGATTTACTTTTAAGTTATAGTATGTAAATAGGGATAGATATAAATATCATTTTCATTAAGGTACACAATTGTTTTATTTCCATTTCAACTGCATTTCCCACGGTCGGCCATATTTTTGTTTCCCATGGTCGGCCATATTTTTCGTTTCCCATATTTCCCACGGTCGGCCATATTTTTGGTTCCCACACACTCAATTTTCCCACACCTGAATATAATAAGTTATAATTGATTTATCAAAACAAAATATATATATATATAATACATATATATATATCTAGAAAACAAACTTAACTTAATTTTAACAACAAGGATTAATAGTTGCTAATACCACCTGTAACAATGGGACAAA
>VXAD01009825.1:9998-36047 GCA_013399195.1 Dicrurus megarhynchus
TCAGTTTGTGAAGTACTGCATGGACAATTTTTCTACCAAAATGCTTTCTTTGAGCAGTGGTGGAAGGATGCTTCCAATATTTAGTACATCTCTACTTCAGGACAAAGGTGGAGTGAGAGAAGACATGTGGAAGTATCAGCAGAGCAGAAGAGACAGGGAGGCTGAAGCTGGGAAGAAGCAGATGTGGACCAGATGTCTGTGCTCTAATGTCACCTTTTTGCCTCTACCCTGTCCCCTCCAGTTCTCCTAAAGCCCCACACTACCAGGAAGGCTTTTTGCTGATATTAAACTGTCGCCCTGATTTCTGCAGTGCTTAGATGTTTTTAATTCTGTGATAGAAGTTCTCACGCACTCTTCTGTAAACACAGCTATGTTTGTCTAACTGTCCTTATTGTTTTCATTCTTTCTCCTGGGCGGAGATGTTTGATGGATATTTCTTTTGACCAGTGTGATTGAGGGGTGGTAATATCCACCATCCAATCCACAGTGATTGTTAAGAAGGTAGATAACTGTCTGAATAAAGAGGCCACTTTCTTCTTGGCCTTTCACCTGCTGCGAGAGCGTGAGCATACGTGTCTTCCTTTGTGTCCGCGTGCGACATTAAACAGAAGGAAATTGTTGCTATACATAGCTGTAATTATTTTTTTCAGTACTGATCTGAAGCTCACGGTTTAGAACAGTCTGTATGGTGCTTGTTGTAAGTGATGCCTTATGGTAATCATTCTGTCTGAAATGTATTGTGAATATACAAACCTCAAATGTGAAGTAGTAAGACACAACAGAAATCTCTCTTTTCTGTTAACCTCTTCTGTGCTGCTGTAGCTTTTCAGTGTTTCTAGAGCACAGAAAAATCTTGTTATACGAAAGGCTAACAAATAATACTTCCAAAGAAGAAGATATTTTTTATTCTGTCTCATGTGGTCTCTCCAGGTGCTTCTACCTACCACAAAAATGCAAATGGTTTACAATAGCTTTCACTGCATAAAGGCATTAGCATTCTCTGCTGCTGAAGAACTGAATATTAGGTTTGAAAAAAAAATCATGCTTGCTTTGAATAAAAAAAACAACTTATGGAATTTATGCAATTCATGACCTTTTCCACTACAGAACTGTAAAATCTCTTGTGCAATAAAACCAGAAATACTTGGAAACAAGGATATACAAATGAAGGTTAAGAGATGTGGATGTCAGTGTAATAGGTTTGTGGGTTCTTTTTGTCTAGGAATGGTGAGAAGTTTGTGGGGATAGGGAGAGCATGGGGGAAAAACATTTGCAAAAAGCAAAATCTATCTTGGACATGAAAGAAAACTTGCTAGGTGCTAATTGCTAGGTTAGATGTGCCTTGGAAAGCTGGGATTCCTTTTTTTCAAGTCATGGAGTTATAACATCTCTGTTAAATTTTTGTCACTCTTAATCCAGTTAGAATACGTAAACTCCATAGGTTGCTGAGGTTCTTTCCACCACTTCTTACACATTTCTGGTATGTGAACCACCATTTACTGATGAATGACACCATTTACTGACCAGTTGCTGATTCTTCTGTAGTGTAAGTGTGTTTTGAAAATGGCAAAGATCAATCTGTCTTTTGAGTGCATTGATGAAGAACTTGAATTAAATTTTAAGTCTGCTGGGAAGATAATAGAGAACAGAGTACCAACACAGTATGCTTGTGAAACCTTGTGCTGTTGAGCAGATGGTCCTCTGCATTTTACACAAGCTGGCACTTTGTCAGGGCATGTGGCTTCTTTCATAGCCCTGAATTACCATAGAAGAACAACAGGATTATCTTACACTTCTTTATAACTAAATGAATTGACACCTGTAAAAACAAATAGAAGAGTACTATAAAATGGGTCTAATGTATTGAATTCTTCTTATCAGGTTGTCAGGACCTGCCAAGCACTGTCCTGAAGACCTTTCCAGACTAAGTGAATTTCCATGTTGTTCTGTAGTCTCACATAATGCCCAATCTTTATGGTTTATAGTTATGCTACAGTTAATGAGATACTATGACAGTATTTCTGTACTTTCTTTAGAGTAAAAGTCTGGGAGATTATTCTGTGGTGTCTCTCTTAAAAAAGGACACAAGCTAGTAAAACACATATTTCTGGCTCCTAGGCTTTGTTTCCAGCTGATTTTTACAGATGTCTTTTAAAATAGCTTGATACCAGTGGAAGCAGAGGGAGAACACAGAGGAAGTAGCAGTGCCATGTGACAGATTAGCACCTGGTGTTTCTTGGGCCACAGACTGAAAACTATAAATTTATGGTAGAAGGTTTTAAATTACATCTGGTGGTTTTTTCTTTAGTTTTTTGTTTGGTTTGTTTGCTTGTTTGTTTTCTAATAAGTTAAATTCAGCTGCTAAAGTAATGAAATTCCTTCTTACCTTTAGGTAACTTATGAAGATATTAAAATGCCCAAGTGGTTGCAAGGGTGCAACCAGTAGATTATTACTCATTGTACACCAAGAATTGCACAGGAGAGTTCTCAGAGCAAGAAGTGAGAAAAGTGAAAGCATTTCATTATGGTGTGTTTTTAGGGACAGATGCCATGCAGATTTTAAGAAAATGCTGATAGGCTGGTCTTTGAGCGGGGAAAAAAGGCCTGGGAATAAGTCATATAGATGTTGCTTACCCAGTCTATGAGTCAAATAACTGGATAACTTGTGAGGCTTTTGCAAGATAAGTCAGAGCACTCTGAAAAAGAATCACAAGAAGCAGTCAGAGACCCAGTAACTGCAGTAAAACATGGCATGACTCATGTACAAGAGGATCTAAAGGACTAACTAAGGAACTCACTAAAAAACTAACAAGAGGACCAAGTGTTGACTGAAATTATGGAAATAGTTGTGAAAGGGACAGACTGGCAAAGCAGAGCAGGAAGGAGAGAAAAATGTTAGGGCATGGATGACATGCTGTTGTGCATGGACTAAACAGTAAGGTTACTCTCAAAGTCTTCCTTAGCAGCTTCTTATTGACAGTTTAGAAGAAAGGATTAATTGGGCATTCTGAATTCTTCCTAGTTTGAAGCAAGGTCTTCATAAATTAAAATGATAATGCATATTGGTCTGAACTTACAGTACTTTTATTTCTTGGTTTGAAAGAAATTTCCTTGCATTCTAATATGAGATTCTTGAATAAATAAGCTTATCTTTTTAGCAATGTTATAATGAGAAAATAATTTAAAGGCATTTAATTACTCTTCCACATTTTATGAAAAAAAAAAAAAAGAGATCCTAACAGGACCAAAGGGCTCCTGTAGGGTTGTAGGCACAGAAAGGAGAAACTTCCACTGATTATATATAAGGTGGATACTACCAAAAGTCCTTCCCCCTGAATGTAGTGTCAGGAGTTCTGATGTTCTGTTTTTCTGCTGTTGAAATCACTGTTAATAGTTATGCTAAAAATTACACAAAAGTGATGACAGCAGCTTTTCCTGTGGCTCATCCTTGCCTTTTGACATTTTTTATGGTTGTTGTTCAGTCCCTTCCACACTTCCTTGGGAGCCAGACCTGTGCATGTCCTTGGTGACGGTACATTAATCTGGGCTGAAGGCTTTGGGCTCTGCCTTCTGTGGCACAGAGGGGAATTGCCAACCCTCTAGGACTGGAGATCAGGATTTCTCAGGGTTTGCACACTCCCTCACCAGTACAGAAGTTGGAAGGAATATTTTGAATGTGTATTTTTCTTGTGGAAGGTGATATTGTTTCAGCTCCATGAGATACTGGGCTTAAAACAATTTCCTTGTTACTGTTACTGTCTTCGACACAACTACAGGGAATGTTTAGATACAGAATTATTTGTTGTTAAAAAAAGGTGGTTTAGATAAAAATAATCTTTGCTAGCTGTCATGCCTAACAGTCTGCTATAGAAATGGTAGTGCAAATGCATCCAGGAATAATATTAAACGTGAAAGGGTGGCAGGTTCATTAGCTTATCGAAGACACTTCCATTATGAGGGGTCATGTGGAAGAAATGTGATAAAGACTCTGTATAGGAAATGTACCATTGATCTGGGCAAGCATGATAATATGTCATAATATAATAATAGGATATCCTAATGGATGTAGTTCTTACCTCCTTGGGTTTGCAGGCACTCATTATGAGACAGAGAATCAAAGAAGTAAGACTGGCATTGAATTACCTAAACACACATGGAAGTTACTGTTAATAGGGAATTTTTGAAGTGATCTGTGATAAAACATGTAGGAGATGAATCTTATTGAAACTAAACATTAGATGAAGTCACTGTGGGAAGTTTATCTGGGATCTTTCAAGCTACTGATCAGGAAAACATTCTTTCCAATACAGACTTCAAAACTTTCTCTTTCAGAACTGTTGTGTGTAAACTGCAGTTTCTGGAGAGAACATGGAGCAGGAGGTAAAACTGTACTTCTAGCAGTAAAATCCAGTGAAAAATGCTTTCTGTATTGTTTTACATTGATTTTCTAAAAGCAGAACAAAAGATTTATCTGCTTGTCTCTTCTCAAATATTTTGAACCAGTTGTCCAGTTGAAAATATGATATAAAAGCTGAGTAGCTTTGTCTTCCAACTACTTATATCAAATACTTACATACATAATGAGTTTTAAATCTCTTGGTTTTTACTTTGTGCTTTTTTCCCAAATAATATAATTGGTCTGCAAGAATTCAATGTAGTGCTGTTTGGTAATTTTTTGGGAAGTAATTGAATGCAGGAGTGTACGCTTTTTTGCTTGTTCAGCATGAGAAAATGCACACTGGGAGAGGTACCAGTGCTCCTGAGAATAGGCTAAAATCCAAAGGAGTCTTGATTAGCTGGAAAAATTATCTGAAATCAATCAGGTAAAATAATCATGGATTAGTTAAAAAAAAAAAAAAAGGAAAAGGGAAAAACACTAAAACGGTGAACATAAAACTGTCAAGGCTGCATTTTCACAGTTCAAAAAAAGTACAATATACCTGGAAATTTTACAGAAACTGAAAGAGGATCAGCCAGCCACACGATGTGGTGAAAAAGGAAATGAATGATGTGTGAGTATGATTTGAAGGAGTGCTGTTTGTAAGACACAAGAGGCAACCGTTTTATTAACTGCAGTGAATGCTCAGGGTATTGTCTCTGCTTTGTGACTTTGTCTTTTAAAAAGCACATAAACAGATCAGAGGACTTGAAGGAAAATAATATAAATAAGGGACCTGTGAGTTGTATTAGGTATCAGCTGTCAGAGCAACCTTGAGAAGTCCTCTGCAGTGACAAAGGCTTCACAGTGTGGAAAATGCTGCCACCAAGAGCAGGAAAAAGAAACTATTTTGGTTGTCAGGCAGGGCTGTTCTGATGAGCAATTTGGAGAAAAAAAAATTAAAAACTCCAAGTGTTTAAACATGAAAACAGCCTGCCAAGCTATCTAAATTCTGCCACTGGAATTAAGTATAGAATATTTGTCAGGAACAGCACCAAAGTAGATGTGAATCTGTACAAGATTGGGAAGCTGGCAGAGGTCCCTTTGGGATGTTTTTACAGCCCCTTTTTGTCTGCAGAGGGGTTGGTTTAGGCCTCACCATTATTACTTAAAAAACAGCCACTGAGCTTTCGCTGTCTCCTGCTTTGGTTTGTCAATCATTTTCATACGCATGAGCTGTCATGAGCGTGCTGAGGGTTTTGATAACACATATGCTACCAGCTGTAAACACTGGAGGTTGCTCATGCCCGGTCCCACAGAAATAAAACTCTCACATCACAGAAAATTATAGGTTTGGCTTTATTTGTAATGTCAAAATGACGAAAAAAAGAAAAAAATCTGCTGGTTTAGTGAGTGCAGGGAAAACCTCATAAAAAGCAACACAGCTAAATGAGGAGGATACAGTCTCAGAGCAATATTCCTTCACTGCTCTGCCTTAAAACATGCCAGGCAGGAATAACTATAACAGTGTTTTAGAAGACTTTTGCCATAAGCAGGAGTGCTTTAAACATATGCATCCCATCGCAGTATACCTGTTATAGTCCCCTACTCAGTCTGTGCAGCTCATTAACTAATGCAAGGATTGCACCAGCCTGCTTGAAATGAAATGGTCACATCGACACCGTTCTAGTGGGTTTAAACAGCACCAACCACCAAAAAAACCCCAACGACAACAACACGACCAAAAAAAAAAGTAATTTCCTGAACTGGCCAATTTTATTTCTGAATGAGGTATCCCAAAATCCACGAATATGACCAAAATATTGGTAAGGCTTTGTAAGGATGACAAAAACTCAGGCTCTGAAGGGGAGTAAAGTCCGGTCAACTTGTGTAGCAACTGCCATCCTGCTGATCTTATCTGCTTCTCTAACTTTGACACGAAAACATAGGGGAGGGGGGAAATAAAATAAAATGAAAATAAAAAACACGTGCCCCAAGCTCAGGCAAGGCTAAGATAAAAGACACGGGCATCAGCAGCAGGACGGCGCCCGCCCCGGGGGGATGCCGGGGGCAGTGCGGCTGAAGGGGCGGGGTTAGGGGTCCCTCCTCCATCTCTCCCTTCCCACCTGCAGCGAGGCAGCCGCTGCTGTGGTGGTCCTACCCGAGCCTCCGTGGAAGCTCGTGTGTATTTACTTTTATATATATATATATATATATATACACACACACACACACACACACACACACACATGTATATGGGCTGCCCTGCCCCAAGGAAAGCCGGGGAGAGCGGCGGGCGGTGGCAGGGGTATTTTTCCTTTTACCCAGAAAGGGGAAAAATTATTCAGAGCAGGGTACAGCAATGAATTGCCACAATTCACAAATCCAGCTCTGTTTCCAGCTCGGGAAGGAACCCTTCCGCTGCTCTTTGTCGTTCCCACCAGGTGGCACTTGGCAGCAGAGACAGCTCCATCCATGCTGTCTGCAGTGACTCAGAAAATATTAAAGCAGCCAAACTCTTAAGGAAATACCTGGAAAAAACTGTTAGAAGGCTATCTTACTGTGTATATGCGTGGAAATGACCTTTCCTCTTGCTGACTGAAGTGTGCTCACTTACACAACATGGTGCTGCTCCGGTAGCTCAGGATTCTGTCATGGGACCTGTGAGGGGCTGATGTGACCCATTTCCTCTTATCTAAGGGAATAAAGTTGCCTTGAGGGCTTTATTTTGGAGGGCCCCTCATGTGCCAAGGTAGTCCTTAGTCTGCATTTGCTTGTAGATAAGGGTGTCAGTATCAGCTGTGAAAGAAAGCTGTTGGCTGCTGATTGCTTTCGCAGTTTAGGCCATTCAGGGTCCACGATGTGCTGATGCTCTCAGTCAGGTTTCAGAATGGGAGGCTGGATAATTTATGTGTGAAAAATCCAAGCTGACTGTAAGATGTCATGGCTGAATGAGCTGGAGGTTAGGTGACAAGTGTTACTCTAATACCGGTTGGGACACACACACACATACCTGTGTGCATACAAGTACCCATGTGTGTGTGTTTCTGTTCCTAGAGGTGGATGTATTTATATACACACGGGTTTTTTGGAGGTGTCTTAATAGGAGCGGTTTTAACTACAGGCTTCTGGAAAGCTTATGGTGAGAGTCAGCCAAAAGGTGATGGCAAAAATTGGAGATTTCCTACTCTGGTTCCTGTGGTTAGTTTGCTTATCTCCTAAGAAAAAACGAAGTGTGAATGCCCGAGTGGATCGTCCTGTGAGTTTGGCAGTGACGTTTCACTTTCTGGGTAAGACTGGGTGGTAGTTCCTTGAACTGGAAAGCAGGGAGTTGGTCTTAGCAGTTGATCGTGTGCAGACCAGTTAACAACTGGTCTTGGAAATGCCACACCATCACTTAAACCAGTCTTCCCAGTGCAGTGGTTTATGGGGAAACATGCAGTTGCTGATCCTGAGGACAAGCCACGTAACGTGTGACTGAGCAGGGTTTGGGGAGCAGGCAGCACTGGTGTGGGCTCACGGTGAGGACAGCAGCAGGAGGAACTGGAAGCTCTGCTCTTCTGTTATCAGGCCAGCCCCAGCGTGTCCCTGGTTCTTATCAGCCCTGGCAGAGCCGGTTTCTGACGCGCTGAGCCTCCGTATGTCCTGCCATTGGGTGCTATTGGGGCTGGCCCCGTTGCCTCCTGCTTGCACTTAAAGAGGGGCTGCGAGGCACCTTGTGACATATGGGAACAAGGCAGGGCAGTGGTGATAGACACCGTGAAGAGAGGCGATGCTGGACCTCATCATCCTCAGCCTCCACTACTTCGTCTGCTTTCTCATCTCTATTGCAATCTGGTGTGGACCAAAGGTACAGCGCAGCTCTCTGTGGCTCTGCATCCCCTGCAGCCAGAGAGATCCGCCCTCCCCAGCCTATGGTTCCCCTTTCTGTGTTTATAAAGACCTGTTTTAGCCTTGTTTTTCTGAGGAAGCGAGGTTGTACTGGGAATTGGGGGAGAACAGGAACACAGTAGCTAATTTTAAGTAAATTTAATGGGAAGGTTGTTTTTGTGATAAAACTGCTTCTATTCTCTGTTGTGACAGGGACAGTCTGTAATATGTTTGAAATATGTAAGAGGAGGGAAGGAAAGGCAGGCACATTTGCTAAGAATGTCAGGCTGAATACAGCTTCTTAATAAATAGTGTTTTCTCCCCTTCTCAGACTAATTTTTTTTGACATAGATCACTTTATATTTCTAGCCATAATATTATGTAAAGAGTATTGGATTTACATGTAAATGCTGCGTACCTGAAAAATTATATTTACCATCCTTGTATTTGTTTGCACATAGGTTTTGTGGGGTGAGGGTGGTTTAGGTGCAGAGTAAATGAAAAGTGATTGAGAGTTTATCTTGCCTCAGCCTCAGGTATCAGATTTCCAACAGCTGGTTTTCCTTGTCCTGTTAGTTCTGTTAGAGAACACGCTGAGTGAACATTATCACCAAGCTCTTGTGCATTTCTACGTCTGCACGCTGATAGTCTTTCACCGAAACTTTTTCTCCCTCTGCCCACAGAAATCCAAATGTGAACTGCTTTATAAGTGACTTTTTCATTTGTCCGTACTGTGTGTTTTAAGGATGTGGATTTGCAGAGCTCAAGCCTAGGAGGAGCTGAGACGGAGCCAGATGGCCTTGTATTCATTGGCAAAGAAGAGGACATAAAGAAGTCCCAAAGAATAACAGCCAAAGTTGATGGCAGAGAAATTGTTGTTTTCTACCACGAGGGGAAATTTCATGCTCTGGACTCACGCTGCTACCGTAAGATATTTCCCTGTGTGATCTCAGTGTTGCTAGAGTTAAGCATAAAGTCCGCTGCATAAATTAAGATGGTGTTCTGTCATGTTTCAGATGAAGGAGGCCCTTTATGTCGAGGAGAAATAGAGGTATGTAAGCAAAATATATGTAAGCAAAATAAAAATACTGCAGAGGCACAGAGTCGTGTGGAAGCTCTAATGGATTTTTACTAATGCTTTTATCTGAACATAATATTTTAAAAACCCAGTTGTATACATATAATAGCAGACAGCCATACAGCCAAATTACCAAACGTACATTTTGTCCTAGAAGATGACCTGCCATCTTTTCTTCTTCTTCTTCCTGCAGGATATCGATGGACAAGCGTGTATTGTTTGTCCTTGGCATAAGTTTAAAATTACCTTGGAAACAGGAGAAGGATTGTATGAAGGAATAAATCCTCTGGAGCCATCAGCAACACCAAAGTGGCAATCAAAAGGAGTCAAACAAAGGATTCATAAGATCACAATAGACAATGGAAACGTTTATGTGAGTCCTCCAGATTTGTCTGTGAGCTTCGACTCTGATTATTATGCTGAGAAGTACAAAAATGGTGGCGAATTAGCTATGGGAAAACCAAGTCACTCAGAAGCCGCAGAGTAGGTCATGGCCAAAAAGCAGAATCCTGGGAAATGCACCAATGAAGAATATTTGTTGGGAAATAAAAATGTACTGTGCCATGAAGTTTGTCTCCAAATTATAGTCCAGTGTTAATGTTATGTTAAAGCATTGAAATACGCAGAAATGAGAAAGATAAGCAGCCCTGCATTGCCAGAAATGACTGATCTTGTGCTGAGGATTTTTTTTGCACTTGCATTTCAAAAAAGACTTAATAACAGCAGAGTGCCTCATAATATTTGATATTTTACTAGAATTATTTTAAATTTTAAGAGGGGATATAGTATACTACGGCTTATAAAATCTACTACATAATTTAAGGTAGGTAGTCAGGTGTAAAGGTTATCTTTATATACTTAACAGTTTATACTTCTAATGCCTTTGGTAAAAATTACATGGGACTTTTTAACTTTTGAGGTGTTTGTGTGATCTCTAGGTGTTTATTAAGTGCCACAAAGGGAAGCACAGAATTTCAGCATATTTTGGTGCACTCTTTTGTACCTGTTTGTGCATTACTACCTTGAGTACATAGAGCTATTTATTTTCCTTCTCCTCACTGAACTCCTCTTGTTAGTTCATCAAATAACGTGGCAAGGATTTGTTATGCATAGCTTGTTCTTCCTGATTCTGTTGGTTAAAGAGGGAGCTGTTTGGTGTGATATGTGATGTAGCAGCCCTTGTTTGTTTCATTTTTATATTTACTGTAATCTTTTTATACGTCCATTTGAAAAAAAGAAAAAGAAAGTGCTTTCTGTGTAGAGCCAAAAGTTGGGTTTTTCTCTGTGTGTTCACTGCACAATATCAGACCTGCCCCAAAAACCCCTTCCAAGGAGGTTTCTCTCGGAGCTCTGCTGCTCTGGGACATGATGGGTTCTTCTGTTCAGCCTGTAGAGTGCAGAGACCTGTGAACACTGAGCACCACGGAATCACCGAGGCTGGAAAACACCTCTAAGACTGAGTCCAACTGTTAAATCAGCACTGCCGAGCCCACCACTAAACCATGTCCCCAAATGCCACATCTATGCATCCCTTAAATGCAGCATCCTGCAGGGCTGCAGTTCTTCAGCGTGGTTTATTTGTGTGATTTGTTGGCTTTTTGCAAAGTTCATTCATAGTCAGGTTCAGTCTGAAATGCCTGCTCTTCACTTTTAAGTTTCTCTTGTGTGTGCAGCAGACTGGCTTGCTTTTAATTTATGTCACGGGCAACTGGGCCTGTGTCAACACCGTTGTTCATACAAAGGTGTTTAGAAGTAGTGAGGCAGAGGGAAGAATCAAAGGAAAATTTGTGCCCCGTTGATCACAATGGAAAAAAGCAAACCACACAATCAATTAATTTCACCACATTGAAATTGAGAGAACCACCTCTGATCATGCCTCCTTGACATGATTTTTGTGGTTGACAGGGGCAAAGCACCTTGAAAGTGCTGTTGAGCTGACCTATCTCAGTTTTGTATTTTATATGAACTACAGCACAGAAATGCTTCTGTTGTCATTGTCCTCTTCCTCCTCCTCCTCCTCTTCCTCCTCTCCCTGACCACTCAGCCAGCCAGTGCCAATGACCAGATGCAAATGCCTGCCTTCTGTTAGATAAATCACATCTTGATTATCTGCTAGAAAATGCTGTTACGTACTGACCAATTCTGTGATTTGTTGGGGGTTTTTCATTACTATTTGTTTGTTTGCTTTAAAATGAATATGTCAGCTTCTCCTCTTGAAGCCACAGGGTAGACAGCAGGAAGGTGGAGCAGGTAGCTTCCTGCCATCTACCCCAGCTGATGCCCCAAGGGGCTTGGGTGGCATGAGGGGGATGGAGAATTTCTGCCCTTCCCTCCCTCCTCACCCAGCTACCTGCACCTGTGATTAAACTTGACCACAGACATCATGTCCTAGTGAAAGATATGGATCATACAAAAAGAGAGTATTGCAAGATCTTCAGCTATGCCTGCATTGGCTCACTGTTTGTTGAGATGGTATTTTTAATGATATTTTTTGAAGCAGTGCATTACTAGAAATTGACTCTTTAAATTAGTAAAGATGCAGCTCAATTTGACAAAGCACCAACTCTGAACAAAATGCTATTGTCTGTATGACATTTAGAAGTGTGCTGGTAATAGGAAGTTTTATTTGAAAGCTTCATGGACATGTTCATACTAGTGGAAGAGTGCTCAGGACTTTGCAGAATTGCCTTTACTGGCTAAAATTCAGCAGAGTGTTCATTCATGGGCTTACTCTTAATCATATGGAATAAATGCAACTGCATGTCCAGGCATAGGTAAATCCTTTTTCTTCAGCAATTCTCAAGCTTTTATGGTTGTTTTACCTTTTTTTTTTTTTTTAAGTGTTCTTTCCCAGAAAGATTGCATTAATTTAACATCTAAAATTTGCCCATTAGATTTCGTTCCCCTCGATTTTCCTGTTGATGATCTCAGGAGGAACAGAGAATTATTAACTTAGGCAGCTGTGAACAAAGCAGGGAAGGTTGGTGGGCTGCTAGTTTTTCATTTTATTTTTCTCTTTTCATTTTTTCTTTTTTTCTTTCTTTCTTTTTTCTTTTTTTTTTTTTTTGTTGTTTATTTTTGACAGCAAAGAACAAAGCCTTCAGCACGTTAAAGTCACTTCCTTTAAAAAAAGCACATGCACTATTCTGAGCTTTGAAGTGCTAGACTATGCAACTAATTTGAAAATAATCTAAATATTTAATGTCCTATATTTGAACATTCTGAGTCTCTTATTTTTCCAGCCCTTTCTAGGTCATTCGTTGTACTGGTAAGAGTGCATGAAGACATGAAATGCACAGGTGTTGTCCTGAAAGGGAGCCAGTCAGGAGATTTTTCTTGAGGGACGGAGGGGGAATGTGGGGGGATCCCAGACGTGATGGGAGGGCAGCGCCAAAGCTGGCTGAGGAGTGTCCATACAGGAAAAAAGGAGGAGGTGCTGATCCTCACAAGGGAAGGAAATTTAGGTGGGGAAAACCAGGAAAAGCAGCAAAAGGCACTTTTGGGAGCAAGGACGCTGAAGCAGGGTGGGGGAACCGAGAACCGCCCGGGGTAGCCCTGGAGAGGTTGGAGTGAGGCTGGAACGTGGCTGTTCGCAGTCAGTGACTGACAGCGCGGTGGGGACGGAGACGAGGAGTGCTTAAGTCGAGGCAGCGATGCTATGGTGGCATTTAAGGGACAATTAAGAGACAGAAGGAATGAGTAGCTGTGGGCAAGAGGTCAGTGCGTCAGTGGCTGGATCACTACCGCTTCCTAGAGAGATGTGTTAACGACAGCGATCAACCAAATCATTCCGGAGGAGTGTTTTGCTTGTCTGCTGGGGGAGGTTTAGTTTAATTTGACAAATTAAAAAACACCATCTGTTTTTCTCATCACAGATCAGTCAGGCAGGGAGCAGAGAAATACATTTTATTCTTTGGAATTAAAATTTTTGTGATGATTCCGCAAGATATTCAGGCTCTGTAATAAGCACGCAGCTTGAAGACAATAAATAAGTTATGTTTATCCTATCATGGAAACATCTTTTCGAGAAAGACAGGTGAAAACAATGTAGCAGTTTGAAGTGCAGCGTGAGCCTTGACCTCATGTGCCTGCACTGCAAACCTTGTTTAGAGTATCGACTGTAAGGCTGTGTGCTGTCCCTTCTCTTTGTAGTGCCTTGTTGTGCATGTTCCCCTGGCTGCACTCCGTGTTGCAAGTTAAATTAAGGATCCCTTCAATGTAAAACGTGCTCTTAAGTTGGGACTGAGAAGTTCATTACTGAGCATGTTACTTGGGGGAGAGCAGTCTTTGCAGGATGGCAGAACACAGGGAGAGAAAAACGTGCGTTCTGTAAGAAAATAATTTTAAAAAACACCTTTCACAGTTGAAGCCTTTTTCAATGCCTTTGTGCAGTTCCTAATTTCATACTTAATATTGGAATGAAATCACTTCTGAATTTTGCACCTCTGATTTCTGAAATGATCAGAAGTGTCTCCCGTGGTTCCCTTGCGGGTGGCACAAACGTGGACTGTGAGAGTCAGTGTTCACCGACACCCGTCGCTCGGCCTCGTTGGCTTGGCAGCTGCTTTCCAAGGTTACCGGGGAAAGCAGGGGATGGGGAATGGAAATCATCTCAGTGGAGAGGTACTTCAGCCTCTGTGTGTGTGGGGAGGCTACCCTTCGCTGGCAGAGCCGCGGGAGAGCCGCTGCTGCAGCAGATCCGACCACTGGGGTCTTCCCCACCCCGGCTGCACCTGAGGTGTGTGGGGTCTGTGTTTTTCTGCTGGGCCCGCAAATTCAGCCAGCTCCATCAGCAGGTGGACAGATACCGTGCTGAGGGAGGCGGGGGCAGTCAGTGAGGCTTAAGGGGGTGTGATAAATTGGGTCGGTTCTTTGAACTCTATTCTGCAAACGCTGTTTTTGGTGTGGCATTTATTCATGCAAACCTGTGGATTTCATTAAGTGGATTTTTTAGTTGAATGAAGAGTTGAGCACAGTTCTCTGCCATCTATAAATTACTGAAGTAGATTAAAAATGAAAGTGACAGTTCTGCCTGTAGGTAAAAACCCTGGAAAATCAGTGCTGATGTCCTAATTAGCCCATTTGTGACTCTTCCTCCATGAGGTGAAGAGAGCTCCCTGACAAGCAGCAGTTATGATGCTTGAACAGTGGAATTGTTCTCCTGAGAGATGTCAGAGAAGTGTGGTTTATTGTTGCAGACCATAGTAGTTAGAAATCCAAGGCTTATGAAGGAAAGACAACTCCAGAAATAATTATTCTACTTGAAAGTAAAATGTGTTATCTTATTAAGACAAACAAATGAAAAGTTATAAATAATTTAACTCTTCAAATTACAATTAATTTTTGCTGCAGCTGTGGTTATAGTGGAAAAAGTAGTAAAGCTTTTACTCCTATTGAAGTAGGTCTGTAACACCTGAAGGTTTTCTGATATTTTTAATGTATATATGTGAGTTTAATAAGAGGTTTCACCTCTGCACACAAATGTCCTGCCTTTATTTCAATTAACATCCAAGACTCACATTCAAGGAAAAACTATAGGTTTTTTATTAGAGTGTGTGCTGAACATATCCCCTCCACCACATCCCCCCCGCAAAAAAAAAAAAAAAAAAAAAAAAAAAAATTGCATGTTTATTTGGCACAGTTTGCTCCAGGAAAAATTGAATAATTTTGTAGCTTTGTTTTGCCCCAGGAAGGCACAGAAGAGTAGTGAAGTGAGGGCCTCCCTTATATTCATTATAAGGCCTTGGGTATTCCTGGCACGGCACTGGCTCAGCACCCAGGAGACCAGCACCATCACCTGCTTTGAAAAGCCAGGGATGCTCAGCATCAGCAGCACTTCCCTGGAGGCTGTGTCACCTTGCAGTGCTCGTGGTATTTTTCATGAGACTCAGCACTGAAAAAATACCTGAAGGTAACAATAAGTTCGGAGGTGCAGGTGCTCACATCAGTTTTCATTATCAATTTTCTTGTGCTAAGCAGAACAGCATTTTGATGTCAACTCCATGGATACGCAAGGTCCTGCACCTGGGTCAGGGTAATGCCAAGCACAGATACAGGCAGGGCAGAGAGAATGGTTGAAACTAGCCCTGAGGAGAAGCACTTGGGGGTGTTGGTGGATGAGAAGCTCAAGATGAGCTGGCAATGAGCTTGGGCAGGCCAGAAAGCCAACAATGTCCTGGAGCAGCAAAAGCAGTGTGGGCAGCGGGTCGAGGGAGGTGATTCTGCATCTGCACTCGGGTGAGACCCTACCTGCAGTGCTGCATCCAGCTCTGGGGTGCCACTATAGAGGGATGTGGACCTGTTGGAGCGAGGCCAGGGAAGGCCACGAAGATGATCTGAGGCTGGAACTCCTCTTTTATGGAGATAGGTGGAGAGAGTTGGGGTTGTTCAGCCTAGGTAAAAAAAGTTTCTGGGGAGACATTAGAGCCCCTTCCACTCAGTAAAGGTACTCCAAGAGAGCTGGAGAGGGTCTTTTGACAAGGGGCTGCACTGACAGGACAAGGGGAATTGGTTCAAACTGACAGGGGGCAGTTTGATTAGGGTTTAGGTTAGGCATTGGGAGGAAATTGTTCCCTGTGAGGCTGCTGAGGCCCTGGCACAGGTTGCCCAGAGAGGCTGTGGCTGCCCCATCCCTGGAAATGCTCAAGGCCAGGATGGATGGGGCTTTGTATGAGTAGGTCTAGTGGGTGACATCCCTGCCCATGGCAGGGGTGTTGGAACCAGACACCTTTTAAATGTCTCTTCCAACCCAAACCATTCTGTGATCTTATGTGGTTCTATAATTTTATGTGATGTGGTAATCTGGTTACTTTTTCCATTGTTTTTTAATAGCTGATAGCTGTGAAAGTGAAGCAGAAATAAACATTTGAAATGTTTCCTAGTTTTGGTATAAAGTATTATTCTTCTATTTAAAAAAGTGAAAACACTGGAAATGAAACAATAAAAGATACTAAATGTGGTTTTGGCATTTACCCAAACACTCTCCCCATATCTCCCTAGTGCAAAATGGAAACGAGAAGGAGCCCAAAATTTCCCTTGGGCTAAAGAAAATAAATCAGACTTCTTGTCTTTTGAAGTTCAAATGGGACAAAACCAGAGCTGTTCTAAACTCCCTTCCTGAGATGACAGATAAACGAAGCACAGGGGGGCTGCCCCTTGCTCAGGGCAGCAGTTTTGCTTTCTCACAGTGGTGACGGGCTGTCCTGTGACTGCAGCTGTGCCATACTTACCTTCTCCTTACCTGTATAAGGCAGTTTGTCAGAAAGATCCTGAGCCCTCCCTGTACCTGGCTCTGCAGAACTCACCCCAGAGAGGGTGTGGCTCGGTCCACTAAGTCTCAGATTTGGTTGACAGCCTGTGTCTAAAGGGTTCTTATGTCAGCAGGTTCAGCTGGAAACACAGGTTTGCAGTCTTTGGCCATGTGGAATGTACAATAACAAAGGAACAAAGCACCTATGGAGGCACGTTATGGGGTTTTATCTGTATTCTGTCCAGAAGTGAGTGTTCCGCACGCTTCCTGCTTAATGCACCCTGCAGGTGTTCCTGTTGGGGGTGTGGGTGTGTGTATGTGTGTGCTCCATTCAGAAGCTACCTGCAACTTCATGAGACCAGCTGGCCCACTCTTCAGCAGCATTTTATAGCCTTTTGCAGACCAGTGTGCACCAAAACCAAACACCTTGGCTGCCCCATCTCTGGAATGCATCATTTATGTGAGTGCATGGGCAGTTCCTCCTGCAATTCCCACCTGCTGTTCCAATCTTAGGACAAACCATATTGCCTATCAGGGACTGTGGGGGGGAGGAGGAAGGAATATCTTTTGTCTCTGTCACACCCCTCCAAGTCCCTTTCTGTAGGAGCTGCAGTGGGAAGAATATCAGTTTACTTTGACAGAGTTGTTCCAGCTGAAATGAAAAAAAAAAAAAATGCAACTTCACATGCTCAAACTCCTGGTGTTTAGCTTTAAACGTCCTCTGCAACGTCATCTCTATACCTGAGGAGCAATACAAACATTAGTAAAGAATGAATACTGCTAACAAAAAGCGCTGTCAAGATCTTTCACGTATCACCCATCTCCAAGTTTCCTTGAAGCTAGGGAAATGGAGCAATGGAGGGCAAGCTGCCTGTCAACCAGCAGAATTCAGGCCTTTATTTCAAAGGGAAGGAACTGAGTTCCCAAAACAAGCTTCCCTCACTCCTTGTAAGATATTTTCTAGCCCAGCAGCACTTGACAGGTTGCACATCTGAGCTGACTGCAGCTGTGTCCCATCCTGCTGAATGTGGGGCATGTGAGATGCTTACTGCCGAGATGGGATCTTGGCATGACAATTTGTGGTACCTGGGAATGCATCCTAGTCACAGGCTTATTTCAATTAGGATTACGAGGAGCTATGGTACATGGTTATGCATATATGTGCATATTGGGCAAGGTTTCTGAGTAAACAAAGCTCAGCCTGCCTGGAGGCAGCTCATGGTGAATCACTAATGAGGTATCTGCGAGATCCTGTCTTTGTTCAGAAGTTCATCCTTTTCGTAGCTTGACAATCCAGGTTCCAACAGAAAAATAGAAGCCTTAGATTTAGGAGTATTGTAGCACCTGTAAATTAGCTGCTGCCCGCCCCCCCCCCCATGCCAGTTTCGAGGAGGTCCATGGGCAACTTCTGCCTTGTTGACCCTGTGTTCCTGTTCCCTTTGGGTGGCTGAGGAGCTGCTTGTGGCCAATCTCCTCCTTCTCAAGTGTCTGCCGGCCCTTCCCCAGCACACTGGCCACAATGCAGTCACCAGCAGGGAGACCTCCAGCAACCTGCCATCTGCCTGGGGCCAACCCTGCTGAGCCCAGCCAGAAAGATGAGGCCTCCCACTGAAAGAGTTGATGGAGAAGGTGTGTCTGGACCAACCAGCTGCAGCCTTCCTGTCCCACTGGAGTTTGAGTGCTCAGAAGTCCCTGGCAGCCTCCTCTCTCCAACATATGCGAGTGGAAAACTGCTGGAAGAGCTGCTCCATCCACAGCTGCTCCATCCACAGCTGCTCCATCCACATCCACAGCCTTCTGTGCAGGAGGCTGCTTCCCAACTTTTTAGACACGTGGGCTGAGACCAAGGCTTTGATGTGTGCAGGTGAAGGTGCTGGTGGAGTTTATGGTCGAAAACTATGGTGACATCTTTGGGGAGGTGATGGCTGGCCTGTCCTGTCCGTCAGCTGAGGAGACCCCCATGGTCAGTGACAGGTACAAGGGGGAACTAGAGTCTTGTCACAGCCTGGGGCTTGAGATACCAGAAACCTCAAAGTTAAGAAGACAGCTAGGGAAGGCCTCTGGGTGTGTTTTTCTTCAGGTGTTCCTGACGGAACAACATGGAGCTGTGTCAGGGAGTGTTAGTCTGGATATCAGGAAAAGGTTTTTCACCCAGGGAGTGATTGAGCACTGGAACACGCTCCTCAGGGAAGCGGTCATGGCACCAAGCCTGACAGAGTTCAAGAAGTGTTTGGACATGGTGGGATTCATGAGGCTGTGCTGTGCAGGGCCAGGAGCTGGACTTTGAGATCTTGATGAGTCCCTTCCAACTCAGGACATTTTATGATTCCGGTTTGGCCCAAAGGCTGGCAAAGGCCAGTGAGGAACAGCATTGTGCAGGGTGTGGAAAGAACTCCATGGCAGATCCCAGGCCTCCTCACTCTCCACTCTGAGCCCTGCTGTGTGGCACAGGGGCCCAGTGCACCTCTGCACATGCACAGGGCTCTACAGGCATCACCCACAGACAGAAGGTGCCAGAGCCGTCCTGTCACCAATGCCAGCATCAGTTCTCTTCTGGGCTGTAATGATCCTGCCCTGGGTGAGCTCCTGACCTCGAAGAACATTGGCCTGGCAAGGAGCTGGGTCAGGACCCTGAACTTCAGCAGAGTGAACTTCCAGCTGTTCAAAGAATTAGTGGGTGAGATCTGCTGGGATCTGTCCTTAGGAACAGAGGACCTGACCAGAGCTGGCAACTCTTTAAAGCCACTTTTCTTGGAGCAGAAGACCTTTCCAAGCTGATGTGCAAGGAATCAAGCAAGGCAGAAGGGAAACCACCACAGATAAAGAGGGATTTGCTCCTGAAACTGAGGAGTAAGAGGAAGCACATTGGGCACAGGGACAGGGGACAGTAAAGGGATACTGTTTGAATGTGTGAGGATGGAATCAGGAAAGCCAAGGCAAAAATGAAACAGAACTTGGCAAAGGGTATGAAGAGTGACAAGAAGGGATTCTATAAGGACATCAGTCAGAAAAAAAAGGCCAAGGAGAGTGTACCCCCTGATAAATGAGAAGAGAGGACTGGCGACAGCAGATATGGAGGAGGCTCAGGTACTCAGTGAGTTCTTTCCCTCACACTTCAGTGGCTGTCGGGCTTCCTGTGTCTCATGATTCCCTGAGGCTGCAGGTGGGAGTCGGGGAAGTGAAGTCCTCCCCCTGTCAGTGAAGACCAGGTTCCATAGCACCTGATGCAACAGAATGGGCATATGTCTATGGGACCTGCTGAGATGCATCCCAGTGCCCTGAGGGATGGTATTGCCAGGACACTCCTGTGATAGTTGAAAAGTCACAGCAGTCAGGCAAAGTCCCCAGTGACTGTAAAAATGGAAGCATCATTCCCATTTTTAAAAAGGGGAGAAAGTGAGACCCAGAGGACTACTGACCAATCTAGTGGCCTTCTGTGGTGGAGTAACTGCAACGACTGATGAGGGAAGACTGACCCGTCATCTACCCAAACTTCTCTAAGGCCTCTGACATGGTCCCACATGACATCCTCATGTCCTGATTAGGGAGACATGAAGGGTAGACTACTTGATGGATAAAAAAATATCTGGGTGGATGCAGACAGAGAGTTGTGGTCGATGGCCCAGTGTCCAGGTGGAGGCTGGTGACAAGTGATGTCCCTCAGGGCTGTGTCTTGGGGCCAGTGCTCTTAAGTGGTTTTAATGATGACACAGGCCATGGGATTGAGTGGACTTTCAGCACTTTTGCAGATGACACGAGGCTGAGTTGGTGCTGTTGACACAACAGAAGGATGGGATCCATCCAGAGGCACCTGGACAAACTTGAGAAGTGGGCCCATGACAACCTCATGAGGTTCTACAAGGCCAAGTGCTGGTGCTGCAACTGGGTCAGGGCAATCCCAGGTACGAGCACAGACCTGGAGAAGAAGTCCTTGAGCAGCCCTGCAGAGAAGGATGGATGCTGGTGGATGCTGGTGGGTGCTGGTGGATGAGAGGCTGCCGTGGATAACCCATTTATAAAGACACCTTTATTTATGTCCTTTCATCACGTGCTATTTCTCACACCGCATACAGAGTTACGATGCAACAAACGCTCTAAGCAGCCAAACACCTCTTGAGAGAGGGCTGCCCTTCTGGAATAAGCAATATGAGAGTGCAGGATAATGCAAGAGGCTACCAGGCTAAAATTAAGTAAATTTCTGACAGCAGTAAGGACAACATTCAAATCCATGGAAAACATTCAGTTGTCACACACCATTCATCCTCTCTTGCTGCCTTGGTAATTGCTTCTGTATTTACAGGTATGCAGACAGAAAAGGAGGCTGAAAACTAGATAGTTGTGGTGAAATCATAACAGAAAGGAAGACAAGAAAATAGAAATCAGGAAAGTAAATTAAAAAGGAAACAGACTAACTCTGTTACTGGATATGTGAATTTTAGTAAACTGAAGGGTTTTCTTAAATATTTTTCTAAAACACGAAATGGCTGTCCAATGGCAGATGATTAACATCTGTATAATGAAAGTTAATTAACAATGTGCTATGTCTTTTGATTCTGGAAAAGCGCAGTTGTATAAAAAGGGTTAGAAGGCAACTTCAAACAGGAAACTTACTCCTGATGAAGATCCATTTATGATTCATTGAGACCATACAACTTTCATAAGTGAATAAGTGGTTTTGTTATGCATAGAGTCTATGGTAGATATTTGTATATCTAGGTATAATCTTTGTTCTTTAATTTTCTCTTCTTAAAATGAACAGTAACTCATGTGTTTTGCTGGCATTATTAGATAATTTTCATTTACCATAGCTAATGAATGCAATCTGCACTCCTGTTGTATGTTTTTAGTAAGAAAGAGTGGAAACAAGATTTTAGTAAGAAAAACTATAAAGTTATACATTACTGAAAAAAAGTGTGGGCAGACAAAAGGCAGAGCTTCTGCAGGAGCATGTTAAGTAGTTTGAGGCACTTCTCCCTGAAAAATTCACATGCTGGGTCACTCAGTCTTAAGTTCTTATCAGGGGGATCATAAGGTGGATTAAAATAGCTCAGAACTTTCAAAACTTGCTGAGTGTATGCCATCCCTTCCCTGCCACCAAATATCAGCAGCATCTCTGGCCAGGGTGGTACCTTTCTGAGTACCTTGTGGGAGAGGACACCCAGGCAGCAGAGATTGTTGAAGGGATTTGACCAGTATGTGTGGCCAGGCTTCCCCAGAAGGGATGTTTCCCTTCTCTCTAGTGAGAATCATGTGCCACTTCCCCATTCTTTGTGGTGGCTGCTCCATGCCCACCTCTCCCTGCAGCTCAGCCTCAGCACAAGTCCAAGCCAACAGGCCTTGGGAGGGGAACCAGGGCAGGCTGGGGTGGGGGTGATGCTCCTCTGCACGACTTGCTGGTCCATGCCCACCTTGTGGCAATGGCTTCCCTTTCTAAAACAGCACAAACAACATGTAAACTACTTTTTTTTTGATCCTTTGACCTGCATTCTAGTGTAACTAATAACACTTGTTAAACTATGACATGAGAATTACAGGGTGCAACTCTGCATTTAGGGTTGGGGTTTTTCACCATTGTGAGTGGGGTTTCTTCTTCCGCATCATGTTGTGCCTTCAGCCCTTCACCTCTGGAGGAGGTTGGGGCATTTAGGTACCACGTGGGTCCCCTCCTCATGGCACAGGACCTTGTTTCTTTCACCTCCAAAGGCAGAGAGCTTGCAGGGCAGTTCTTGTGTGGGATATCTGCAGCAGCAGACCTGGCTCTTGTTGTCCACATCTTACTTTCACAGGGCTAGCGGCTTTCCATAGCTTACTGGTTGCTTGCACAGCTGTATTCTGCCACAAACTGGATCTGTTTTTAAATTTAAAAGTGACATTTTTCTTTCTCCTTGTCCTCCCATCAGATAATTTCCCATGCACTTCATATTTTTGTTTCAATATTGCAGTGGTATTACTTGATCCGATACACTAAGACTAGAAAAAAAGAAGTAGTAAAAGTACATGTTAATAAATAGACAGGATTAGATAAAATTTTTGACAACAACATCAGACACTTTGACAAGAAAAAATAATAATTATGTCTGGGGTCTGTGTATCATTGAATATATTCAATATATTCCCCAATATATTCAAAAACTCTTTTAGCAGGGCCTGGGGAATGCCAAAGCAGTGGGAGCAGCTACCACTCCTGGTGAGATGACACAGTCTGTGACAGAAAGTGAGATCCAGGGATGAACACAGTCTGTTGAGAAGCTGTTGGAGAGGCTCCAGTGAAGTCTAGCATCACTGGCTTCTGGAGGAAGGGTGGTAAGTATGCCAATAAAGAGGGTTGTGTGGGCATAATAATCCTCTTGCACTTTCAAAAAGCCTTTGAGAAGCTTTTTGCAAAGCTTATTAAACTTTGTAAAGAAAATAAGTTGCCACAAGATCGGATGAGAGGTTGGTTTTGGAGTTGAAAGCTGGTGTAAGAAGAGGAAGTGAGGGACAGGGCTTAGTGGTCACTCTCCAGGAAGAAGGAGATTTGTGCAGTCAGGGGATAATTCAGGTCAGAAGGGACCTCTGGAGGTCATCTAACCCAGCCTCCTCTCCAAGTGTGTCTAAAGGGCTAAGGTTGTGCTAGGACTTCTTCAGTGAAACCTTGAATACCTCCAAGGATAGCCATTCCACAATTTGATACAAAAGCCTTACAATTTGAGCCATTTTTTCTCGATGACTCCATTTGTGACCTCCAAAAAGAAGTCAACAGTGAAACCTGTTGGGCTGGAGAGACACTGGGCTCTGGCTGTGAGTGCCTGTGCCATCCCTGAAACAGATTTGAATGGAGGGTGGGGCTGAACTTGGTGATGTTTAAGGCTCTTTTCTATCCCAAACCATTCTGTGATTTATATGTGGAAATTCAAAAAAATTGCTTCCAAGTTTGAGCAACACTACATGATTTTTCTGGCACAGTTATGCTGAAAAATAGTATTGGTCCTGAACACTGTCCCTCCATTCATTCCCCACACACAGATGTCTTTTGTTGGTGGGGATGTGGCAGATGACTGCAACAATAGAAAACCTCCTTTTTGTTTGCGGGTGCTTTGTCCAAGCAGGGGGTCTTGGCTGGCAGATCCTGCAGCAGCCGTGTCTAGTCTGGACAAGCACCAATAAAAGCCAAGCCTATCACAGGTTATTTTTTGCAGTATTAGGAGGAAACAGCTCTATACAGCAGAACGTATTACTGTTATTTGGAATTATCTTCTATCTTTGAAAAAAAACCACCTGGAAATTTACCTCTCCTAGAACAAGAACTCATTCAAAACGTTTTCTCTTGCACCTGAAGCTGATCACACCAGCAGCAGCAGCAGCTTTGTGCAATGTGCAGATCCAGCTAATGAGCAGGTTTGGCAACGACTTTGACTTCAGGTACATTAAATCTCCTCACTGTCCTGAAAATATAGGCTGGATAGCTCTGCTTGGATCTGTGCAAGTGAGGCTACAGCTTCCACAACGGAAAAATCCTCCTCCTCGACTTGCTTGCGCTTACCTCCTTGCACTGGCAAATATCATTCCCCTTCGTCACTAACGACTGTGTATTTGTTCTCAGTGCTTTATCTGAGGTACTCACCGGAAAGCTACGACAGAAGTGGTTTGAAACAAAACAATAATGTTCCAGCACAAACTACACAAGACCGAATATGCAATTGTTTCCTGGACCCTGTCAAAGACTCCCTTTTCTGCAGTTTAGACTTTGTTTGTCAGCAGCAATGGCAAATGCCTGCTGGCTGAAGGGTTTTCTGATCACAGGGTATTCAACTTCCCGATTGCCAAACAGAGAACAGTCAAGAGAGCCTCTGTAATCCTCTCAGTTAAACAATCTTCTACGGCTTTCCCTTGCAGTGCCCATGTAATTGGCAGAATGCATCTGGGGTAGGGGTGCCAAGCAACTTCCCTATTTGTGGCATTTATTATCCTGCCAAAGTGAACTCATGTCCTTTCCTGTTTTGTTTGTTTGTTTATTTGAAATGTATTGCACAATCCCTGAGCACTGCAAGCAAAAATGGGGTTATGGACTTACTTTGATAGGGGTACAGATGGCATTCTCATCCAATTTTAATGCTTGCTTTAAATATTGTTTTCAGTCTTCTAATTGCTGGAAAACACTTAGTAAAACAGTTCAGTGTATTTTAGTCTGTAAGCTTTAAGTGCTGTTCATCAGCTGAGATGAATCTCACATCCACCATCTGCATACTTTGCCAGAGCTGATACTTTCATTAGTCCCAGTTTTCCAGGTGGCTGAAGGAACCAGTGAGAGGAAAACAAGCGTTTTGTGACCCTCCATCTCAGTTGGTACCCCTGCCCTTGGCACCCCTGGGCAAGACTTGGTCTGCAGCAACGAATAAGCTATGTTAATTGGAGTTTGGGTTAATTGGGTCACTCCTCATTAGTACTGCCTTATTCACCAGTCTGGTTTTTCTTGGTGCTACAACTATCTATGTGTGTGTCCACATCTGCATGTGTATGTGTGTTGTACTTACAATACACGTGCATACGTGTTTTTTGAACATATGCCTATATAAGTCTGTGTGTGCATATTTGTGTATGTATATGCATGTGCACATTTAGTCATGTATTTAGCTATTTATGCATTTACTTACACCAGGTCAGGCTCATTAGTGGTGTGAAGAACTTTTCTCCCAAAGGTTTCCTCATTTTCAATGGGTAGATCGCTGCAACTGCAAATTTAAGAATTCCCAGGGAGGTTCAGTGACCTTTAAAAAGTACACAAATAGTCATGGTTGCAAAATTTTCAGTCCTCTGTTGACTTACAACATCATACACCCAGTGTTTGGGCACCACTGAGGCTTTGGAGGTGTAGGGTGATACGTCACAGCTGGAGGATCATCTGGGGAAAAAAAGCAGTGGTTTCCTGTGATACTTTTTTAAACTTACCTAAGAAACATGTATTCTTACTTTTTTTTTGCAGGATGAAACAAAACCACAACCTCCACTTGTCATTTGTCTTTTAGTTTTCTAGAGCAAAGATAGATTGAAAAGCAGAAGCCGGAATGGGATAAAATATGTGGAAAACAGGTTAGTAAATTATCTGTTGTTTTGTTCTTTTTTTTTTTTTTATTTCAGTAGTCCCTGTAGAATTTATAATAAAAATAAAAATAATTCATTAGCATTCATTAGCAGATATTAATAATTAGATTTTATTAAAATGGTCTTGCCATTCAGTACTATATTGGTACAAAACTTTGGCAGTGACATCAAATGTCATCTCCCACATTTGCAAATAGTGGGGTAGTACTTTTCTCAAAGTATGGATTGTTGCAAGCAAAGCTGTATTCATTATTCTGTTGATAATCGTATCAAGTCCTGTTTTGAATGAGTTCTTGCCCATGGGATTAACAGTAGCATGTGTTCACATAACAGTGCATTGTTTATCACCTAGTACACCTAAAATATTTTTACTACTCTTTTTTTTTTTTTTTT
>VXAD01009825.1:36081-93674 GCA_013399195.1 Dicrurus megarhynchus
GTATGCAGTGGTATCTGACAGCAAACATGGTATTTTTAGAATGGATTTGGTATATTTCCTGTGTAAATTCTGTAGGTGACCCTGCGTTGGGACTTGGGCTAGATGACCTCCAGAGGTCCCTTGCAACCCAAACCATTCTGTGATTCTGTGATTTGTGTTTGGTTTAATACAATTTGAGATTCTCCTTTTGGAAAAGTGTGCTTTAAACGTCACATGAACACTGAAAAATCTACACGGCATTTAAGAAATTATCAGCCTAATATTGAAAAGATATATACTATTTAAATTTTTAAAAAATTAGAAAAGGTTTAAATACTTTAAGAGACGATCTTCACACTGCTCCTTCCTTTGGCTGTGACAGTCCCAGGTCTCTCCCCTGGTGCAGACAAGTGGCGGCACCGTCCCCTGGTGTGGGGATGCTGGTCCTGTTCCTGCGGGGCGGCGGCGGCAGAAGCAGGAACAGAGGCGGGGTGGGACACGGCTCCGCTCCAGAGCCTTTCCCCTGCCCCTGCCCACCTGGCTGCACCTGCTCCCGGGACGTCATCTCGCTCTGCCCAGCGCGTCCGCGGTGCTCGCTGACGTCAGGATGCGATGGCCGTGACCGCCCGGCCGGACGCTGCTGCGCCTTCACCGGCAGCGCCGGAGCAACGCGGCCGCCACAGCCCGGGCTGCCGCCGCCGCTGCTCCTGCTCCTGCTGCTGCTGCTGCTGCTGCTGCTGCTGTTCCTGCTGCTCATCCCGCCGCTGCTGCAGACCCTGATCCCGCTGCTGCCACTGCTGCCGCTGCCGCCACTGCTGTTATTGCGACTGCTGCTGATCCTGCTGCCGCTGCTGCAGCTCCGGCGTGCGGCTGCAGTCCATCGCCCGGAACAGCCAGCACCGAGTTACCCAGCCCGGCCACAGCCGAGGGAATGCGGCAAGAGCTCCAGCGGTCACCGCAGCGAGGCTGAGCGTCGACGGCAAGGAATAACAAGCCAAGCCCCCTGGGGATTTGCAATGCAAGCAGCCTTTTCAGGTTTCTTTTCTGCTTTGCTCCCACCCTGCTGTTGGATTTGAGATCATGTATGTGTTTTGCTGTTGATTACAGGAGGGTGTTAAAATCTAGGGAGGGAAGAGGATTCGGAAGGATTAATATGTTAGTTTTGATTTAAGGGGATTTTATTTTCTTTCCCGTTATCCCTGCCCTTCATCTTTGTAAACACAACTTTGTCTTTATTATTTTTATTTTAGGTCGGTTAATATTGTAGCTTTTGGGAATGAAAGAGATGGTTTTTCTGAGGACAATCAGCAGCCCAGCCTGATCTGGAGCTATCTCGGGAGAAGTGCTCTCATTTCCCAGATCGACAGCAGCTTGTCTGCCAGTCACGTTGGAAACCCAGTTTTCACCGAGTATCAAGCCTGCGTGTTTGGAAATGTCAGACTGGTGGTACATGACTGTCCTGTCTGGGTAAGAGATCCATCTCAGTCTTCGTAACCGCACTTAACAGTGTGAGCTGCTTTAGTAAAATGAAAACATATGCTAATTTTAAATGGTTTTCATTTTTGTGGGATTTTATTAGTAGTTGTATTATTGCAAATAGTAAAAACTTATAAAATGTAACCAGGCAAATGCTGCGAAATCTGGAAGGTGCTACAAAAAGTTTCCCGTAAACAAGCCCCTGCCAGCCTCCCCTGTGGGAAGGTAGTTTTTTCAACTGTGCTGCTTAGTGGAAATTTTGTGAAAGATAATCCAGAGGTAAACAAGAATGCCTTCTTTGTGACACTGCATCATAAGGTCTCTCTCCAAATGTTTGTCAACAATAAAATGAAACTTAATTTTTCTGTCAAAAAGAGGCAGTAAGTTTTCCAGCTCTGAAAAATGAGATATTAAAAGATTTGATAGCTTGCAAAATACAACACAGGGAGTAATTTTACTTCTCTTACAAAGAATAATCACATCCTAGCATTATTACCTTTATCTGATGGTAAATAAAAAAGATTTTGGCACTGTTGCAAGTTGTCAGCACTTTTAGTAAGTGAGAAAACTTAGTTATGAGTGTGAGCAGATCAATGATTATGTAAGAAATTATACTGATAATCTAAATTAAAACATATTTAATGACTACTTAGTAGCCTTAAAAAAAAACCCCATCAGCTTACCAGCTTTTAGAAATTAAAACAATAATCAGTTCCAGCTCCATAATTCTATCCTTTCGAGTGATTTTTGTACTCCTGCAAGGGAAACCGTTTGGAGAATCTGCAGGAACCATAACAGCTCCATGAAATACATGATCAGGAGCTGGCAATCTTGAAACCAAACAAGTTTAGCTGTCCTTCTGTTCTTTATTTCTTCTTGCCAGCTGCGCTTACAGACAGCAGTTCAGATGGAGTGGGGGGATCCTGTTTCTAATCTGTGAAGCTGCATGTGACCTGCACGTGCAGTTTGCTGGAATCACTGGAGCATAGCAAACAGTAAAATCTCCTGAATATAAATGAAGTCCATAGGACTTCCAAAGGCTATTTCAGAGGAATGGAGGATTGTAAAGGAAGTGGGAATGCAAGCGGGGGTAGCTGGAGAAGGGGAAGGGAGGACGTAGATTGGAGACACAGTTGATGTGTTGTTACATTGCTTTAATTGCATTTGCCCTTCTGCAAAACGAGGTTGTTCAGTTCTGGAGACCTTGTAATTTCTGCCCTTCAAAATCTAGCTTGTTATTGTCTGAGTCATTGCACATCTGAGGCCTCAGGTTTTTTCCCTCTGTAAGCTAAAGGAGGCAGGAGATATATTACTGAGAATGTTGATGACAAATTAGCATTTTTCTCTTCAGAGAAGACATCTCAGCTAGCAGGACTGGACTCTACAGGTTATTCGTAAGCAGTGTCCTTGCTAGGGTAAGGCAGAACAGGACTATTCCCCATAGGCTGGGTGCTTGAAGCTTACCGTGTCACAGTGGTTTATTCAGGGCTGCTCCCCTGCTAGCCTGGGGAAACAGCACAGAACAATTCAAAATGTTGACAGATGTTGCCTCAAGTCGTATTCTGCATGGAAAAGGATCCCTGTTGCATGTTACCAAAGCACAGAGATGATGGTATGGTGGGCCTTGCAGTATTTCAATCTCTACCATCTGAGCACAAAGGCAGATTTACGTTTTACCTGGGGTTTGTACCTCATCTAGATTAAATCCGTATGATTAAGGCAAGTCAGTCCTAGACACGAACTTGGCAACTGAGTACACTGGTAATTTTGAGTCTCAAAACTCAAGGGTGCCCAGCTGCTCTTTGTCCTCCACAGCCATCAGTCTGGAAAGGCAGTGTTGATGTCAGCTTACTGAATAGAGCTCCACAGTGAGTGGGGAGACCCTTTTGTACGGCAGATTGTGGTGCAGTTTAGTTTTCTTCAGTCCCAGTCTGCTGCTGCACCTGTCTGTCAGCCCAGGACATTGCTCGGCCTTTTGAGTCTGCAGGAGGGTCAGCAGTTCAGGTGTCTTTGGGAAATTAAAAAGATAGATTCGTGTTTGCCAACATGCAAAACAGCATGTTATGAGTAGCTCTCCTTCCTGAGGCAGTTGCAGGGTGGAGGATGGAAATGCTGACTTTGGGGACCCTATAATCCAGCAGATATCACAGGGCTGTAGAGACAGTAGGGGAACACCACACTTTTCAAAATCTGGGAGCAAAATGTCAGAGTTTCCAAGGACAGGTTGCTTTCTGTGTGCCACTCTCTGGGTGTATCATTATGGCTTGCTGTGTCTGGCAGAGCTGTGTGCTGCATGCAGGGGACAGCTACACAGTGCACCCACGTCCTTGTAAATCATGTGGCTTCAAAATATTTTCTCAAAAAATGCAGGCCTAGGATGAGAAGAGACGTAAAGAACTAGGGTAAAGACATGTGTGCTAACATCTCTGCTGAATATTGTGATTTTAATAGCTGATCAGCTCCTATGCATGCTCAAGCTGTTCTATCATAAGGCATCTTGAACAAGAATGTCCCAGTTTTTCTAATTTTGAAGGGGTAAACCTCTGTATGGAGCTAGTAACTCACAAGGAGTAACTTCCAAGAGGAATGTTAAGATTTCCTTTGGAAAAGGCTGCTTTAATTAACACTCTATATTAGATTTGACAGTCTTCAGGACTGAGATGCCATTTTATTGACTTGCATGTATTTTGCAATTCCAATTAACACTGAATCTTTTTATGCTTCTGCAGAAAAAATGCAGGCACAATTTTTAATATCTGGTGGCAAGTGAATCTTCCTCAAGTCCAGAATTAAGCACAGAATGGAAGCTGTCATCCATGTTTTGATTCATTTAATTACAGAGCTGGAAAATAAATGGCAAAATAAAACCTTCTTTCTAAGTGTTCCCTACTTGCGGTAACTTGTTTTCCCCTCTCTTACTCAGAGCAATACCCTAAGGATATGAGAGTGTTTCTGTACTGGCCTGGGGGTCTTGCTGCCCTTTTTGACTTTTTCTACTAAGAGCCACCTGGTATTGTATTAAATACAATTTTGAAAAGCTGTTCTGTGATTTTTTTTTCCTAATTCTCCCTTACAACATTCTCATTCCCTGAGTCTTTTTGTATTTTTTCTTGTCTGCTTTTTTATTTACTGCACCAACAGGAGTAGTCACTTGAACACTGTGAGCTTTCTTATAGCAACGGTGTCATCCATAGTGTAATTGTCTGGCTTTTTCCTCTTTATCAGAATTCTTGTGCTCTTTGTGCTGCCAAGGCTGGCCAGTCCTTATCATGTCTAAAGCTAAAGGAATCTGATCCACTTTTAGATTTCATTTACTATTTTTAGAAATCTAGACAAATTACTGCTTCAGTAAAAAATGACAGCTTGTAACTTTTCATTTTTCAGAATGTCATCCCTTCTCATTTTTAAACTTGAATGCCTGAAGTGGCAATTTACAACAAATCATCATATCCTGGTAAAAAATACTATTAAATTAATTTATGAGATGATGACATAGGCCAGTATGAGCTTCCTTTGTTTTGTGGGGCGGATGTTTAGGGGGATTTCTGAAAAGGATACTTCCATCTGTGCTGCAGATTACTTATCTCAGTAAGTTCAGGGGACTAGTAAAGTACGCCCATAAAATTTGTCCTGCTGCAGACCTGATAAGAAATTGCAGAGGAATCTTGAAAAAAAAATGGGGAAGGCCCCAGATATGTGGTGTGGAGAGCATCAGTGTGAAGAAGGTTTTGGTAGTGGAGACTGGGTCTTTAAAAGGATCATAGAGAGGGATAACTCTCCAATATTCCCAATGCAGCTCTCTTGGATCCTGGGGAAATCCCAAGGGAACCTTCCTACGGGGTGGCCAGGCACCCTTGTCCCCACCAAGAGTGGTTGGCATTGCTGCTGCCTCAGATCAAGGGCTCGGCTGGGTGGACATGGGGACATTTACGAGCAGCTTTCAGAAAGAGTGTGGGCATTGCAAGGGCACTTGTGTGAGGAATTTCACTGCCATTCCAAAAAGGCATTCATAAATCATTTTTAACAAAGCAAGTATTGTTGTCTTGAGGGATCATGTGATTTTGTAGGAAAACCGTATCTTCAATGCCTCTGAAAACTTTATTTTCTACTCTGACTCTTGAGAAGTATAATTTACTAATGGCAAGAATATGTTATGAGACACTTAGAATGAAGGCATGCAAGGAAAGAATGAAGCTTTTTCTTAATAAGTCCTGAGTGGAACAACATCTGAAGTATAATTATAATTATAATTATAATTATAATTATAATTATAATTATAATTATTATTATTAAGGTAATATTAAAATAAACTTAGCTGTGCAGTTACTTCTTCCTTTTGTCAACAGCTGACTTGGGAAATGAAGCAGGAAGCGTGATGAGGAGTAGTTGTTACACAAATTTCATAGAGGGAACCTGAAATTAAAGTTGTTCCTGAATCTCAACTGCTGTTCATCATCTGAAGAAATTCCCTCTGTCATTTTTGCATAAAGGTTCTATAAAAGCAATAATGAAGGAGGCTCCAGATGCTCTGTCTCAGGGATGCCTTGTGTAAACAACCCATTGTCAGAGATATTTTTGGAGGATTTTCCCAGCACATGAGATTTAGCTCTGTTGTACACTGGAGTGAGTGAAAAACAACATACAAACATACCACAAAAAAAAAAAAAATACAAACAACACACAAATATAATATTTTTTTTACATATAGGATATCATTCATCATACATGTAAAAAAATACACACATTAAGTTCCATAAGAAGTTTCCACAAGCATTTTTTATTATTCATGCTTAAAGCTGTGCAGTTACCATGTGTTTGTGCACCTATGCTCTATGCTTTGCTTATGATACCGCTGATTGCTTCCAATCTTGTAGAGATGGGCAGGTGCAAACCTGGGCTGACCTTGAAGAGAGTCAGCTGGAAGGAAATTGCAAAGGAACAGATGGGCTTTCTGTCTGCCAACAGAACAGAACAGATAAATATTCTATGTTATTTTGGGGTTTTACTGTATTTCTCCATTAAACCTTTGTTATGTTAAATATATACAGCTCTATTAAAAATTCTTTATTGAGGTCTTCATCAGCTAAAATGTACTAAAGCTGTCCCTTGAAAACTCTCAATTTTTGCCTGCTTGTGTGATCAAGTTGTCCAAATATCTGTCTAGACGGCTGTCTTGAAGCACTGTAGCTGATAGTCTTACTGCTAGAGGTGCTAAAGGTGCATTTATGTGTGAATGTTATGTTATGTTATTAACTGGGCCTAAATGATTGTATTAAGTGCTAATTGAGACTCTCCTTAGCCTGGGATTATAATAGTCTTTAAATTAGTTGTCTCTAAGAAGCAAATATCAAGAGCAGTGCACTTGACCTCCTCTCTTGTCAACATGGTTAATCATCTAAGAGCTATTACTGATAAATTGTTAATTGTGGTTTACTTATTGCAGAACAAAAGCTTCTATTACAGAGATCAATGGGAATGCCTACTGTAATTTATTTCCTGACTTATTTTTTTGTAAGGTCAAGACCTGAACTAGGAATGATGTGCACTAACAGTTTAGGCAAATATTTGCTGACTTTGACTTCCATCAAGGTCATGCTACTTCTTGTAGTTAAGAGCATTGCAGCAACCTCACCGTATTTCAAACAATGACCCTTTTGAAATGATCAAAAATAGTTGTGTTGACAATGCAAGCCACGTCACTTGTTGATACTAATCTTTTATGTATTTGACTCCCATTTGTAATGCTTTTATTTCTGTGACTTGCTTTTCAAAATTCACACTGATCCCCCCCAACTCCAACTTTGAGTCCTGCCCTTTTGTCACTTCTGTGCTCATTTATTCCTGTTTTTCACATCATCTTTATTTCATCACTGCTAATTTCCTTCCTTTTCAAGATCCCAAGTTCTTCTAGTTTTGCCTCATGATATGCAGGGCTGCCACAGAATAACACAATCGCAGAATGGTTTGGGTTGTAAGGAACCCTGGAGATCATCTCATTCCAACTCCCCTGCCATGGGCAGGAACAACTTCCACGAGACCAGATTGCTCAGAGCCTCATTCAGCTTGGCCTTGAACACTGCCAGGGATGGGGCATCCACAGCTTCTTGGGGCAAACTGTGCCAGGGCCTCACCATCCTCTAAGTAAAAAAATGTCTTCCTTAAGTCCAACCTAAATCAACCCTCCTTTAGTTTAAAACCACTGCCCCTTGTCCTATCACAATAGGCCCTGCCAAATAGTTTGTCCCCATCTTTCTCATAAGCCCCCTTAAAGTAGATAAAGAGGAAAAAAATCTTGGTTCTGAGAGGCGGTAGTATTTTGGGTTATCGGAATTGTTTTTTGGTTCTCTGGACCAGTTCCAGATTTCTCTCAAGAGTTTTCAATTCAGCATGCATTCAAAGGTAAGGCTTTCCTGGGTATTTATGAGCTACCTTTGGGTGAAGCAGAAATTGTGGAATCACAGTTCCATGACGAATACACAAGTAATAAATGTATATTGGATGTGGATACAGCACAGTTGGAAATTGACAGAGTATCAAACAATCTTAAGAGGTTAAGTCCTCAGCATGAGCAATGAAAAATTGAATGTGAAATTGAAAAGGAAGTTTAGGTATGTGATTGAAGTCTTTATCCTGAAGACATTAACACCTGGTAAAGCTATGTGGAAGCTCTCGTGAAGCAGATAAAAATCACACTGAATTATTGAGTTTGTATTTAACAGTTCACAGGTACATGGGATAGTTCTGTGTAAACTTTTCCCTAAAATGGTGATTAATAATGTTTTTGTATGAATAGCTGAAAACCTCTACCACTGAAGGTGCTTTTATTTCCTAAATGAAACAGTTTTAAAGTCAAGTATTTAAACTAGCAAAGTTTCTTCTTGAAAAGAATATTCCCAGATAAACTCTATTTTCAGTTCTTCTTGCAGAATTCCTGAATTCATGGGAAATATTTATGATTTATTACAACAAACAGCTTGCTCTCCATACAAGGAAATTGCAAAGCATTAATTCTGCTCACTGTTGCATGTCTTCAAATAAGATCTAATCAGACAAAACCACTTATGTAAAGTTTTTCATTGAGAATATTGAATGTTTCGTCTTTTTCTTTATAGGCAGTAAATTCTTGATCAGTGTTTTTTTCTTTTTAGGGTATATTTGACAGTGACTGGTACACATCCTGCAGGCTCATTGGAGGAGCTGATATTATGGTGATTAAATACTCTGTCAATGACAAGACTTCATTTCAAGAACTAAAGGACAGCTATGTGCCAATGGTAAAAAAAGCATTAAACCACTGCTCAGTTCCAGTAATAATTTCTGCTATTGGTGCAAGAAAAAACGGTATGTATCCAGCCTCCTGTAGCAACAGATAAAGTCTCATTTTGAAGTTGGGTACAGTGTAATTTCAGTAGAAGCTGGTTGTTTTTCCAAGCTGTTAACAGAAACAATTAGTCTGTCACGATGACAGTAATATGCACATGTGTTTTGGCTCTGTAGACTGATGTATTGGCAAGAACATTGTGCTTAATTAACCCCGGTGATGAAAGGCAACCTATCCTTCTTTGACCTCTTCAACGACTCTTCTTGTGGAGCCATCACACTTGGGGATTAAATCCAGTAATTCGGATTAAGCAACATACATTTGGGTATACAGTATCTCTAGTGTACGAGATAAAAATTGTATCCAGCAGTCCACAAACACTGGAGAATGGGTGGGAAAAGCCTTGAAATTCTCTGGGATTTTTTTCCTAAAGGAATGAATGAAAAACACAAGCCTGGCTTGTCTTTTACTTTATGACACTTGACTAAAACAAGTGTTTCTGAGCATCCCTCCTTTTAATGAGTAAGAGGCACAATGGGTGTAGATGTAAACATTTATTTTATAATGTACATAGAAATATTCATCCATATGAATATGTCCTTTGTGGATGGAATGCTCAGTTTTGCCAGGGTCGACTTATAAGTCTTGTAGCTCAGTGACTGATAAAGGACAGTTAAAGAGCTCCATAACAGTTAGATGTTTATTTTCTTCCATTTAGTAATTCACTGATCACAACCAAAAGCTTTTATGCTCTGATTTATACAGGAGTAAGGAGCCTCCCATTCTAAAGGCAAGGTCTTGGTAAATTATTTGTCTTCCCAACCCTTTTCTTACACTTTGTATTTAAGCTCAGGATATCACCAAACTGAGTGACTCCTCTAGTGGGGTTTTTCTTTTCTTTTCCACTTAGGTTTTTTTCTGTCTTCCTCCCTAAATAATGTGGCCATGGGAGACATCAGGCTGGACCTCTGGGTTTGCCCTGGGACCTGTCAAAGCAAACTGCTGTGCACACACAGAACCCTTTTGTTTCTAGGAGGTATTTGTGAACACTGCAGTTTGCTCATACAGATTACTAAGATCTTAATCCTCTGTAGTGGTAAATGGTGCTGCCAAAACAAATGATTAGGAAAAAAAAAGAAAAAGCTCTTTTATTACATGTTATCCATAGGTCTAGGCAGAGGACATTATCGTGGAGCATGCACAGCACATTTGAAAGCACATCCATGGCTGGCAGGTTCTTACTGTCATTAAGCAAAGTTGACCCAGTGTGGCTAAAAGACCTTTAACATTTAACTGGCATAATATTAATTGTACCTAATTTGTTTTTTAAAAAATGTATGTGAAATATGTGTAATTGAATCAGATTCCGCAGTATGTACATACCCATCAAACGTTGCTCTGGAGTGGGAATTTTCTTCTTCCATTTCTCTGTGTGCTTCCTGCATGGACAGGCCACAATAATTCAACAGGTTTAAGGGTGACATTCATGAATGATAACACCTGCAGGCTAGTACAAGACCTGGGCATGCAAAGTTACTGAGCCAAAGCCAAACCTGGCTTCTGCAAGTCTGGCTGGACTTTTCCACCTTAACAAACCCAGTAAAGTAATGCTGATCTAATGTGTACTGAGGTTTGTAGAGTGACTAGTATTTTGAACTGATTAATAAGAAGTTGGGGGTTTTTTTCTGTAATTACAGATTTCTTACTATAAAATTACTATGTTTTCATTTCCCTCTTTGTTCTTTTCTAACTAAGATATCTTTACAGTTATTTAGGAATCTAAAAATTCTGCATTATTTGGCCAAAATGGGTTTTTTTATGACTTTTTACCCCAGGAGTGCCTTGCACCTGTCCCCTGTGCAGTTCAGACAGGAGGAGCTGTGTCACAACCTCTGAGGGAGTTCAGCTTGCAAAGGAACTTGGAGCCACTTACCTTGAACTGCACACTCTTAATGACTTCTACATCCAGAAATACTTTGGAGGAGTGGTGAGTGAGAATCTGCTGGTTTGGAAGCAGGGTAGAACGTGCAGGGGGTGCGTGATTCCTGATCGATATGAGGGCTTCAGAGAGCCAGGGGAGGCACACAGTGGGCCCTTGCACCAAGTGCAAGTTCCCACCAATGCAAGATTCAAGCTAGAAAGAAATTCTTCACTGTGAGCGTGGTCAAGACACTGGAACAGAATGGTCAGGGAAGCTGTGAGTGCCCCATCCTTGGAAGTGTCCTTGGCTGGGTTGGACAGGGCTTGGACCAACCTGGTCTAGTGGAAGGTGTCCCTGCCCAGGGCAGGGGGATTGGAACTTGATGGTCTTCAAGGTACTTTCCAAGCCAAACCATTCTAGGATTCTATGATTCTATGATGCTATCTGAATTAGCAGTGCCAAAGTTGGTCTGGTTTTAACTAGGACGATTTAAGAAAGCCATACAACACACTGCAGTAAGTTTTCCACTTGTATTCCTGTCCTTTTATCTTGCTGGATAACACCCAGCTGAACGAGGCCACTCCACAAGACACAATCAGCATCTAAAGAGGTTGGTAAATTGCGTATCTTTGTGTCTGTCATTTCTAGGAAGATTAAATACCCAAAAATTAACCACAATCATTTGAATAAATTGTGTTTTAAATGGTGCTAATTCAATCTAAATATGGTAGCTTCTGCTAAGGAGTGTTGGGACTCTCCTGGATGATTGGTAATAGTGTCAGTAGCTCTAGCCCTGCATACAGAACCTGTTATACTCCTTAATTTGATGTCTAGGTTGTTATTAAATGACAAAGGTTTTTTTAAAAATATATTTCTTTTCTTAGCTGGAATATTTTATGATCCAAAGTTTGAATCAGAAGTCATCTGAAAAAATGAAGAAAAGGAAAAAGACACAGAAGTGCCATCGAGTCCAACCACCTCAGCTTGAACAGCCAGGTGCTCACCCATGTCTGGTCTCTAGTATCATTCCTCATGTGTGTCACTTCCAATGCACAATTAATATTTCTTACTGGAGTTTTTACTAGCAATTGTTCCTGTGAGCTGTGCTATCTATTGTCAGCTATTCTGAGTATGTTGCATCATCTTTTAGTGATGGTTTAATTAACTTGAGGAGAATTGTATGGCAATATGTAACATTGCAATGGATTTCTAGTTTATTTTAGATACAACTAATAGGAGTGGTTTTCTGGTGGACTTAATGAATAACAAAAACATGAATTAATAAAATCCTTATATAAGCTTAAAAGCCTTACGGACTGATTACAAAAGAAAGTTGTTAGTGCTTGAATTACTATTCTACAGCATCAGCAAGGGAGAGAAGTTTGCACCTTTATGTGATTTCTGAGCATCTGATGCATTTATTCCGTGAAATAATTACTGACAAGTAGTTACCTCTAAATTTGTAATTGTCTCTTCTTGCATGTTCAAGAAATTTGCTCAGACCTCTTAGATTTGGGATACAGGGTCAACATTTCTTTATAGTATAACTGTCTATGGAGGGTTCATGGAAGGACAGACACTTAATATGAAACTAAGTATTTCTTAACTTATTTACTGTACCAAGTATTTCCATTTTTAGAGTATTTTACTGTAGATAGTCAAACAGCATATAAGAAATTTTTCATTGAATACCTCTTTTAAAAATTGCCCTTTGTTTGATAAGGTCACTTGTCCTGTGTTTAGCACTTGCCTAAGTTTTACAGCCTGACTTCTTTTGCAGGAAAAATGCCGATCCTGAAGGGTGAAGCCTCGCACTACAACGCAGACCTGCACAACCTGCTCTGCTGCTGCCAGTGTGCAGATGTGGCCTTCTACCCTGAGGACCTCAGCACGGCCGTGGAGGCTCACAAGGTCATCCTCTGCTCCGTCAGCCACCTCTTCATGCTGCTTTTCGGCGTGAAGAGCCCGTCCGACGCCCACGATGCCTCCATCATGCAGCTGGCACAGAGTCTCTTTGCAGTGGAGGCAGGGGATCCCTTCCCCTCATCCCCCCGTGGTGTCCCACCCTGTGTCCCACCAGTCAGGGTGGTGGTGAAGGATTCTGTCTTCTGCTCTTGTCTCCCAGACATCCTCCACTTCATTTATTCAGGTACCTGCTGGGAACAGGTCTGGCTACTCCTTTCCTATCCTCTCATGAAGGAGTATGTGCATTACCCTAAGGAACATGGCTTTGCTGTTTCACCATGTTTCCACACGTATTTTATCCTTTGTGATTATTATGGACAATGGAAAAAGACCATCACCTAGATTTAACAAAGATTAAATTAGTTGTCATTCCAGATCTAATGGGCCTAAATTAAATTAGTCCATAAGCTAACATCAATAACACTCAAAATTTTGCCCAAAAAAATTTGGAGTTTGAGTCAGTTTCAGATCCTAGGCTTTTAAGATGTTGTAGGTTCTAAACACAAGGGCAAGAGTGCAGAGTTACATAAGAAAACTCAAGTCATTTCTCTTCTGGGTATGGTGCTGCTGAAGGGAAAACAGTGATAAGTGGTGAGAGTGTAGGGACCTCCAGCGTGTTGCATGAGTTTTGTTACAAGTTTGTACAGACTGCGACCTCACCTACCTAATGCCAGCAATTAAAATGGCACTGATATTTTTTAAACTTTCAGATGTTGCTTAGAAATCCTCAGCTGAAAAAGCTGGGTTTTTTTCTGGAAGTAGAAATACCCGTTGGTTCTTTAAAAAATATTTTTCAACCTGTCAGAGAATCTTTCAGCTTTCAGTTGGAGTCTGTACATCAAAGGCATCCCTTTCAGTTCTTTCCAAAACAGTGACAAACACACAGAACAGATGCAGAATTCATTGCTAATGGAGTATTTTTTGTTCTTATTTATTGGAGACAAAGATAGGGGATTAAAACTGGAATTTCAGCAGGTGATGGATAAATACAGTATTTTTAATTCACCTAATAATTTGGGTTGGAAAAGACCTCTAAGATTATCAAGTCCAACCACTAACCCATCACTGCCAAGCCCATCACTTAAACTGTGTCCCTAGGTGTCACATCTTTGAAGTGCCTCCAGGGATGGTCACCCCATCACTTCCTTTGGCACCTTGTTCCAGTGCTTGGCAACCCTTTAGGTGAAGACATTTTCCTGATATTGAATCTAAACCTCCCCTGATGCAACTCGAAGCTGCTTCCTCTTGTTCTGTCACTTATTACCTGGGAGAAGAGACTGACCCCTTCCAGGCAGTTGAAAAGAGTGACAAGGTCACCCCTGAGCCTCCTTTCCTCCAGTCTAAACATCTTTGTAAACATCTGCATCTTTTACCATCTACAACTTGTGTCTTGTATGCACTAATTTCACTTTTTTACTTTCTTTTATGTCAACCAAGGAGGTGTGAAACTGTGCAGTTGCAGGCAGAGCTCTGTTTTAGGTCACAGCTCCCAGCCTGAGGGGCATTGCCGAAAGTCATTGTGCCTCTTGGTGCCTCTGAGAGGTGACTATGTCTTTTGAAGGCACTTGAGGTACAGGCTGAGAAGAGAACAAATCATGAGTTTTCAGCTTTTCAGGACTGTGACATGATGCCCATGAGGTTATAAACCAGTATGGGAGATGATTGAGCTGAGGATGCTGTGTGCTGTAGGTGCTGATTCAGCCTCTCAACAGCAGAGCATTTCAGGGCTGTGCTGAGTTGGTCTTGTCACTGAGCTGTATCTATTTCTGTCTCCTTTTTGTCCTGGGTTAGAACTGAAAATTACCACAAAGCCCCATGGTGCTTTTGAGACTTACTCCAGTAAAAAGCATGAAGATAAACTAACTTTGTTTTAACTCTCTTAATTTTCCTGAGAAAGTTATTGAGACACCTCAGTGAGTATCATGGCTTTGACTGTGAAAACAAGAATAACAGAAATTCTACTGCAAACGTTGTGCTGGTTTTAGTTATGAGGACTCAGAATGTAACTGCACATGAAGTTTTTCTGGTTCAGTCACCTACAGAATAGTGCAGCCAGCAGCATGGGCAGAAACTAAAGAACTTCCACAAATATTGAAACATTGAGGATTATTTTTTTTCTGAATTTCTACCTGCAATATGTAGTGACTGAACTGGGAGGAATTCAAAAACTGAGTTTGAAAGCAAGGGAGATGCTCTAGTCTGTTGGTACTGGGTCGCACTATAAAAAGTACCATGCAAGTTTTAACATGCAAAAATGGCATCTTGCCCTTCCTAAAAGCAAAGATCTGGCTGATTTATGTACAAAAATCTACCATTTCTGCAGGATCTGTTTGGCATTGATATCACCTTTTCTCTGCCTGCTGAGGCCCATGCTTTGCTTATGTATAATCCATTTCTGCCTGCTCTTGTGACAGGTGCTTTCCAGTGGGAACGATTGGAAGAGGACATAAAAAAGAAGTTGAAGGATCCAGAAAAAACAGAGCATGTGCTTGAGAAAGTTAAATTTATCCTGAAAACTCCAGGGAAGGTACATCTAACTCCCTTGGGGTCACCATTAGTTATTTAGGTTCTCTAGAAATTGTTTCGTAGGCAACTGTCTCTTGTCAGTCTTTGTTTTAAAGTCGCTTTGCCTTACACAGCCTGTACTTCTCATATTTTCAGTGGGTTGTTTGCAGGAACGTACACAGTTATCCTGATGTAAAGTGCAGAATTAACGTAATGGGTAAAAATCACACAAGCACATATTCTAAAAGGATTAGTCATATTCACAACTTTGAACATTGTCTGGCAGTATGATTATGGGTTGCTAATTCCCATGTAATAGAGGCTGCCTAGGAAAGATTTGCTCCTGAATATATGCCAAAAGTCGGGATTCTGAAGTAGGCCCAGAGGAGTGGTTTCTCACATAAATGTTGTGATGTGGAAAGCTGTCTACAACTCAAGATAGTTCATTCAGTAGAAGACCTCACAGAAAAATGTAACTTATATCATATTATTAAGTTAATAAAAAGTTACAATGTAGAATTAGTTTTAATATAGAATTAGATTTTACAGACATTTGCTTGTGGAGCTTATACTTTCCCTAATAATATAGAACTAGCTCTAATGATTTCCATCAGTTTAGATTGGAAAACCTTTCAGATTCTCTTGGAATAACACAATATAAAGATCAAAAAGTTACTGAGCTGTTTTCAGCTTCTGACTGCTCTGTCTTAGGCTTACCAGCCCTTAGTGTCCACAGCTAAAACATTTATAGGTTTGGACTTGGAGAGCCTGGAGACTTTTAAGATACTGAGCCTGCACTGTTGTAATTTCTTTTATTCTTTTTTTTATGCCTTCAGGGTACTCTTATTTCACATTCAAGCATTTTCCTTTGGAGGCCAAAAAAAGGAATTGTGATTTTTCTTAGTAAAACTAAAAATGGATAAATTTAAGATCTTAATAATAAATTCAACCTCATCCAAATTTCACTTGTCAGAATCTAGCAATATGATTTTGATGTTGTTCCTTTTGGCAGCTTTAGATTACATTTTTAAGGTAAGAAAACCAAAACAGAAAACTAACTGGGAGTGCTGGGTTTTGGAGGGTCTTGACACCACCAGGTTACTGCAAGAGGAGTCTGTGCTCCAGCCTGTGAGCTCCCCCTGCCTCTGTGGAGGCAATTCCTGGGCAATATAAAGAAACACAGAACTCTCAGCTGCCATGCCTCTGTACACAGCTTTGCGCTGGGGGGTTGATGTTTGTCACCTGCTACCCCCAGAGCCCTCAAAACTCATTTTGCTGCAGTGTTGTGTCTTGACAGGGAATGTATGAAGAAGTGTGGACTCCAGAAAACTCCAGTAAAGCCCAACCTGCCTGGTGGGGCTGGATGAGGGAGTTTTGTCAAAGGCCAAGAAAGACAAGAGCTGAGGTGTGATGTGGGGAACAAGAGACCCCTCAGAGCTGCTGCACTGTAGGGAATAGGAAATTAGAAGATAAAAAGTGATTGCTGAGGAATGCACATGCGAGAGGCTGTTGTTTATTTTCCCATATAAATGATGTCCCACAATTTTTAGTTCTGTGAGCTGCCACACATGACAGCGCTTTATTACCAATTTATTTTTCAGCTAAATACTGTAAAGGACTGCAGATCACACCAGATAAAACAGCTCTATAATACTTCTCTCAGGCTGTTCTTTAACACACCTGTCCTGGCTGATGTCATTTTCAAAATACAAGGTAAGGTGCCTCTGCTCCCTTTGCCTCCAGCCTTTATCCTTTTTCCCCTCTTCAGGAGTGTGGGACATAGAGGTGATCATGTTCCATGGCATCAAAACTAGAGAAATGTGAATGCTTTGCTGTCACTCTGGAAAGCAGGGAAAGCTTGCCCCTGTGGATGCTCTGTAGCAGTGTCCACTCCCAGCATGGTTTGTCTGGGCTGAGCCTATAGGAATTCCCTCTGCCTGTCGTGGCAGACTGTGCCTCCCTGATTGACACTATTTTTTATTCTATTTTATTCTGTTTTGGTTTACTCCATTTTGTTTTGCATTCTCTCATTTTGTTTTGCTTTTTTTTTTAAATTTCATTCCTGTTCCCAGCTGCACAAGCACTAGAACATACTCAAGGGCTCTGCCCAACATCACACCTTGGAGAGGCATGGGCTCCACCTCTATGCTTGCTGCCCTCAGTGAAAAGACCAGAGACGGTGGTTATTGATTCCTGGCCAACATCCCTCTGTCCGTCTCAAGCAGGTGCTGGCTATGGAAGCACCGTTCTTGTCCCCCCAGAAGCTGACAGGCACTGGATTCACTGTCCTTGCCACCAGGGTTTGGTGACCTGCAGATCTGATACCACTGACACTCACCACATTTTACTGCCTGATGTGCTGTGGTGTCAGGGTTGAAATTTTTGTCTGGAAATTAAATGTGTTTATCCTTATGATAAAGGATGCGGTGGGAGAAACGTGTTGCATGCTTTTGTAAGAATAAGAATGAGATGGTTTTTAAAAGTTAACACTATTCTCTGTTTGTCCATCCTCACCCTTCATGCAGAAATGGCCTTCTAGAATTAGGCTGTTGTTTAATTATTTTCAGATGTAAATTTCAGGGCCAAATATGAAGCATTAACTCCTCAAGCATAAACACACAAGGGCAAGCAGACTCTTTCTAGATGTTCTGTTTAATACACACAAAAAAAAGCAAAAATATCTTTGAAAAGGAGAGTGAAATACTGATGTTGAGCTCAATGACATGAACAATTCACCTCAGTGTCCCACTCCTGCGAGAGGCTTTGTGGGAAGTTGATGAAATCAGAACAACAATATATATTTCACAGAAAAAAACCCCAAATCCCGGAATGGGTTGACAAGTATTTTAAAAAAGCATGCTTATCCGCTAATAAAATGTGTTTTTCCTAGTGCTTGATATATCTTCCAAACTTTTTTCTCTAATTCATCAATCACAAAAAATGTATTAAAATTAAATAACTACTAAGAGAAATTGAAGGCCTTAGTCTTAACCAGACAAACAAATTTGTACATTTTTGAGCAATTCCTTGGATACTTAGCATTGCTTTGAGCTTTCTAGCTTACAGAAGTAGGGGAGCCAGGAAAAATGGGAGCCCATTATATCTGTGTAAAGACACAGAACGTGACTGAGCTTCTTAATTGGTAGATGAATGTCCATTCACAAGCACATGCAGAACTGCACGTGTATTTTACATTAGGGCAGCATCATGTACTGCTCATGTTACTACCACAAATATGTAATACTATTGACAAGTGTTCTCTCCATATAGATGCATATATATATATATATATATATATATATATATATAAAAATTTTGTATGCAGCTTAGACATTTTGGAAGTAGAACTACAGAGGAGTAGAAATAGAACAAAAGACAAAAAGTGCCAGAAGGCTTCAAAGAATTACTCAGGTGTCAATGTTGTGGTTAAAGACATAATTAAAACACCAACTTCTTTTTAAGTATATACTGTATATTTATCTTGCATGTCAGTTGATCTGTTTACTGTCATTTTGATAAAAACATTTACATCCAACTCTAAATGCCCATTTTGGTTTTGGTTGCTGGCTGGACTGGCACTTGCTTGACACCTCCTTGCACGCAGAAATGGACTGCTCAGTCCAGCTGGACTCTGCAGCCTGAAAAGCCTCTACCACCCTGGGCTGTTGGCCTCTCCAGGTCTTCCAAATGCTGTAGTAAAGCAAAGGATTCACTTGCAAATAATACAAAATTAATAAATTTATGGAAAAAATCACCAGTGTTTTTTTCATAAGACAACCATTTGGAAAGTTCACTTAGGCACAATACTTAATCCAGTTAAATTTATACCTACTTACTGGACTTAATGGAATTTCATCTGGAATAATTTACCTTTCTCTGCTTTGTGTGGTTGTTCTGGTACAAATATTAATTACCAGTTGGGTTGCTGGTGAACACAAATGGCTCATCATACAATCATTCAGGTTGGAAAAGACCCCTAAGATCATCAAGTTCAATCATTAACAATTTGCATAACAATTGATAGCATTAAATATTTATGCAAGGGGCTGGAGGTTCAGTTAATGTGAACAGATTTATTGTATTGGTTTAGTCTATTTCATTTTGGTTTAATTAATTTTTGTTTGTTGTTTTTTGCTTTATTTTACTATTCATTATTCATCTTAACTGGCATGCAGTGAGTGTGTTGTTAGTTATTGTCAACTTTCAACACTTTAATCATGTTCACTGGAGTGAAGACCTTCTAAGAAGACACAAGCTTCAAAATGAAGATCTTTCTGTGTTATATAAAGTCATTGTATATTTATTTTTATCTTGCATCCTGCAGGTGCAACTGTACCAGCCCACAGGGCAGTTCTGGTGGCCCGCTGTGAGGTTATGGCAGCTATGTTTAATGGTAATTATCTAGAAGCAAATAGAGTTCTGGTTCCAGTGTACGGGGTTTCCAAAGACACTTTCCTCTCCTTCCTGGAGTACCTTTACACTGACTCCTGCTGCCCAGGTAAGAAAACTGTAAAATACAGTTCTAGATCGGTGATTCATTTTTCCAAAGTGGGGCATTGACAGAGAGTATTGTAGCAACACTTATTTAATTGAAAAGTGCCAATATTTGAATATGCAACGTCTCGTATTTTTTTGTACTGTGCAATAAAAAAAGAAATCCATCCTATTCAAGTAAAATCAGCTATAGGCAGAAGAAATATTGCTAATAAAATTATGTATTTGCTTTGTGCTTACATAATAAGATGCAAAGAAGTTGCAATTTCATTTCTGATCCATTATAATATTTGGAATTTTATTTTTACACTACAGTAATGTTGCTTTCTAGTCTTGATTCTGTGTTTTATTTAAAAGTTGTAATTTCTTGACCACGTATATAGATAAGTTTAATATAAACAAGGTTAAATTGCAAAATTATCTTATTTATACACATGGTTATCTTACATGTATGATATGTAAACCCAGAAAAAAATGTCAAATGGAGTGTTTGAAAAGACAAATAGAGCTAAAATATTCTTTGTGCCTCGACCTTTATCCTTTTCTATGGGAAGAAAATCTGCATACTACATGTAAAACATTATTTAAATGCAGCTACTTTTTCTTGATATAATGAATGAATGATGTTGTGATATGTATTTTTGCTTTTGTTTTCTTTTGAAATAATTATTCTACCTTATTCTTATATTTTCCATGTTTCTCTTTCCACTCCACCTCACATTTCCTTGTTTATCAGCTTAGATAAGCAACCACCATGCTATATTTAAAAAAAAAAATAGTTGCTCTTTTTTGTCTTTGGCCTTTTGGCTATATTTTGTTGTATCATAAAAGTGCTTTTTTGAAAGAGAACTCAGAAAGATAAATCCTCTTATTAATAATCACTTACTCTAAATAGATCAGCAGCACTTGACTCATCATCTTCAAGTTCCGGGATATTGACAGCAATTCTTTACACCTACCTGCCAAAAAGTTCTAAACCCTTTCTTTTTTCTTAATTGAATAACTTATCTGGAAAAATAAGGTGATACAGCAAGCATAAATTTATAATAATGAAAAACAAAACAAAGTGATCACAGCTGTCTGATTTTATGTTTGTTCTTAGGTATTTAAAAGATGACTTGGTGAAAAGTAGCTGTGATCATCTTGTCAAAAAGGTAAAATACACATAACTTATGTCTTCTTGTTTTTTAGCCAGTATTCTCCAAGCCATGTCTCTGCTGATCTGTGCAGAGATGTACCAAGTAATGAGACTCCAGCATATCTGTGAACTTTACATCATCACGCAGCTTCAGAGCATGCCTAGCAGGGAACTGGCTTCCACAAGCCTCAGTATTGTTAGCTTGCTCAAAAAGGCTAAGGTACGTGTTGTATATATCAAATGAGAGTGTATATGCTCACTTTAATAAGTTGTTTGATTTTTAAGATTTTTAAGATGTTAACAGCAATTTCTGTTCCCAGGGAAATATGCTGGTATACAGCATATTATTATGTTTATTAGGGATAACTGGTGATACAAGGCTGGCCAGAAGAAGTCCTTCAGCCTTTACTTGCAGAATGTGCAGTCACAGAATCATAGAATTGACTCTACCACTGTACCCAGGGCAGCCTGCTCCAGAGCTTGGCAACACCTGCCATGAAGAAATTTTTCCTGCTATTCAACCTAAGCCTCCCTGGTACAATCTGAGGCCATTTCCTCTTGTCCTGTCACTTGTTTTCTGGGAACAGAGACCAACCCCCACCCGTGCACAACCTCCTTTCCGGGAGTTGCAGAGGGTGATAAGGTCCCCCAGAGCCTACGTTTTTTCCAGGGTAAAAAAACCCATCTCCTTCAGCTGCTCCCCATAAGATTTGGGCTCCAGACCCTTTAGTCATACCCTCACCTGTGTGATTTCCTTTATCATGGACACACTGCAGTAAGTCAGCTTAACTATAGCTTCTGCCAGAAAAGATGTGTTTTAGGCAAGTGAAGATATACTCCTTCCTCTTTTAGTCAATAAAGAAAATTATATGGTATGCAGCTGACAAAGGAGCTCTTAACTGGACAGAATATTGAGAGAAATGCATAAAAAACATGAAAAGAAAAGATTAGAGGCTGAAAAAAAGAGATACAATAAAGGCAGGGTTGGAAAACAGAAGAGGAAAATAAAAACTAGATTGCAGGATATTGCCTTAATCAAATACAGTTTTCTGCAGAAAGAGGAGACCACAAAACCCAACATGCCACATTCCTTCCCTCCATTTCTGTGAAGCTCTGCCTCTGTGCAGATGACAAAATTTCCAAGATTCATGATTGCTTAGGGGTTTTTCCTACCTCTAGGAGAGGGAATTTTTGTTCTTTGGTGTTCACCTGTTTACATATTTGTAAATTCACTTGTTTACATACTACACCTGTTTCCATTAAATGACTTTTCCTTCATTATCTTCCACAGTCAAAGCTTTATTTAGTAAACTGCTATATTGACAGTGGAAACCTGAAATATTTTCATACATGAGATGTGGTTGTGTTTTAGACATGATAGCATTACGTGTTTTTTTGTGTTTCCTTTCTTCTCACAGTTTCACAATTCTGATTGCCTTTCAACTTGGCTTCTTCATTTTATTGCCACTAACTACCTCATCTTCAGTCAAAAGCCTGAATTTCAAGAACTTTCAGGTATTCTTCTGCTCGTTTTGAAGAAACAAATGTTTTTCTGTTTTGCTGAGATTAGAAGTGATGTTCTAATTTTTGCATTGCATGAGACAATGATTAGGGTCTCTTTAGGATATTCCAGCAGGATGTTTCACCACCCTACTGTGGGATCAGCACACAACATGACACAGCCAGCACAGCATCACCATTTTTTTGGTTCCCACCCTTACCTGAATTCGCAGGAACACTTTGGCCATTGTATGTCAACCCCTTCATGTTATCTTGATAATTTAAATCAAAGGCAATTGGTCATTTTTGGTACTTCTTCAGGTGCTGGGGTTTTCCTTGAAGAAAATAGGATTCTTATAGTACTCTTCAGCAGATCTCATAAAATGAAAAAACTATGGTCCATTCAAGTCAATAAATCCAGCTTCTTCCAGGAAACTGATATTTATTTTTCCAAGCATTTGTATTTGCTTCCTGATATGTAACTAGAAAGTTTTGCTCATTGCCTGTGTGATTTTTCTTTACCCTGATGAGGGGTGCATCTCTTTGACCTGGATACATCTCTTTGACCCATGACACTTCATCACCTCGAGGTTCAGGACAGAAACACAGCAGCAGGCAGTCACTCTCCAAGGGCTTTCCAAGACCTGTGATCTTCGCAGAATCACAGAATCAGCTGAGTTGGAAGAACACACAGGGATCACCGAGTGCAACTCCTGGCCCTGCATAGCACCATCCCCAAGAGTGACACCTGGAGAGTATTGTCCAAAAGCTCCATGAACTCTGTCAGGCTGGTGCTGTGACCACTGCCCTGGGGAGCCTGTTCCAGTGCCCAAACACACATTGGAAGAACTTTTTTCTAATCCATTCTAAACTTCCCCTGACACAACTTCAGGCCATTCCCTTCAGTCCTGTCACTGGTCACCACAGAGAAGAGATAAGTGTCTGCCCCTCCTCTTTCCCTCTGCCCCTCTTCTTACCCTCACAAGGAACTTGCAGACCCCAATGAGGTCTCCCCTCAGTCTCCTCCAGGCTGAACAGCCCCAAGTGCCCTCAGCCACTCCTCACATGGTTTCCCCTCAAGGCCCTTCACTGCCCTCCTTTTGACACTCTCTAATAGTTTAATATAATTCTTATACTGTAGTGTCCCAAACTGCCCCAGGACTTGTGGTGGGGCCACCCCAGTGGAGAGCAGAGCAGGACAATCCCCTCCCTGGCCTGGCTGGTGATGCTGGACCTGATGCCCCCAAAGCAGAGCTGGCCTTCCTGGCTGCCAGGGCACTCCTGACTCATACTCAACTTGCCACCAACCAGGACCCCCAGATCCCTTCCCAGGGCACTCGTTCCTCAGTCTGTCCATACATCCAGGATCACCCCATCCCAGGTGCAGAGTCCAGCACTTTCCCTGTTTGAACTTCCTATGGTTGGTGATCACCCAGTCTTCTAATTCATTGAGGCCTCTCTGCCTTTGAGGGAGTCAACAGCTCCTCTCAGATTTGTATCATCTGCAAACTTGCTCAGTGTCCTTTCCAGTCCTCCATCCAGATCTTTTATGAAGATGTTGAAGAGCACAGGGCCAAGGATGGAGGCCTTTGGAACCCCGCTAGTGACAGGTCACCAGTCTGATGTCACCACAGTCACTGTAACCCTTTGTGCACAAGATGTCATCCAGTAGCTCACATAACATGTTTATCCAGCTGCAGGCTGGATATTTTGTCCAGAAGGATCCTGTGAGAGACAGTATCAAAAGCTTTACTGAAATCCAAAAACATTACATCAGCTGGATTCCCTTGATCAGCTAGATGGGTTACCTTGCCATAGAGGAAATCAGATTTGATTAGCAGGATATTCCCCTGAAGAATGAAGTCCCGCCTTGTGCCCAGTATGAGTGCAGTTTGCCTGCCCTCAGGCACCCCAGGCTGTGGGCGCCTCTGCTGTGCCTTGGTCTGAGCCTCTCAACCAGGAACCACGACTACAGGCTGACTCTGGAATATCTGGGTTTAAGGGGATGAAAATGCATCTTTCTGCAAAAGCAGAAGGGATTCATCTAAATAATATGGCTAAAAAACTCTGTTATATGACTTTGTCAGTGATAAAACCCATATGCAATAGGGATTAACATCTTGCTGAATTCTTAGTTGCACTCCTCACCTTGCTTTTTGTACTGATCTTGAGACAAACTACTGGCACAGGAATTGACATACTCTGCTTTAGAGTGCTGCAGCATAGAAAAATCCTTGCATAGCACACCTGGCTATCCTCTAAGGATAAAGAATGTTCATCTTTAGGAATATCTCTCTGCTCTCCTTATTGAGTATTGTATTCATTAAAAAAAATCCCAACTTGTTTATTACTAACTTAATAACAAGGAAACATTGTGTGGTAACTCTTACGTCTGTGCCATAGCAGAGCTCAATGCAAAATGGACAGCACTAATCTTTAATTTTTCAGTTGTATTTATATCCTTAATGTTTTTTAATCTATTTTAAATAACTTTTTGTGGGCTGTGCATGTGTGCTCTATGTCTATATTTTATATTTAATTCCTTTATTTCTTTGTCTAGTGGAAGAGCGCAATTTTGTAGAGATGCACCGATGGCCTTCAAACTTGTACCTGAAGCAGCTTGCTGATTACAGGAACTATATCCACTCTCAGAAATGCCACTGCACAGTAATGTAAAGAAGCTGAATACACACAAAGTGCATCTCAACTGTAAAATTTCAGATTGGGGATTATATAGAATATAGAAACCATGTCAAGAGTGAAACCTGATGCTGGCCTCCTCTGGAACACACAGACATTCTTTGTTTTGCTAACAAATCACTTTAATTTTTACCTTGAAGCATTAAGAAATGTATGTTGAAAATTTATTTTAAGCACAAGGACTTCATATTCATGGGGATTAAATGTAGTACAGGACAGTGCCATGACTGCCATCTGTTCCCCCTTCTAATTTCTTTATTGTTTTTTGTATTGTTTTCCATGGTTATTTGTGGCTGCTAAACTGAATCTGCTGAAAATAGACTAGTTTTGTAAATCTGAGTGTAATAGAAGCATAGGAGCATAGTAGCAGTGCAAGAAAGCTGAGAAGCCAGGTCATAAGTTCTTCATATACTTCAGGATGCAAAAATTTTCTGCAGCATTTGTTAGTTCACAATATAAAGGGTAGGCTTAATAAGCACTGTTACTGTTACTATTACTATTAATTTATTACTTCAGAGAAAGCCTGTAGTTTTGTTACAATCTTATGAGTAGATATTTTAATTCCAGAGGAATGCCTATGCATCACTGTATTCTCTAGTGCCTCCCAAATATCTAAAAAATGACATAATTTTTCCTGCCAGTAAGTTGGAGAAGAAAGCCTGTTTTAACAATCTGCAGATTGTTAATTAGGGATAACTGGTGACACAAGGCTAGCCAGAAGCCCTTCAGCCTTTAGTTGCAGAATGTGAAGTCACAGAAGCATAGAATTGATTCTACCACCGTACCCAGGCAGTCTGTGTGGTCTTATTGTATTTTTCCCCATGAGGAATAAGGAGAGGGAAAACTACATATGCTCAGGGCATATCCATATGGGGGATGGGGAAGAAAGGCAGAGGGGTTAACAGCCTTTCATGGGGTTTGAGCGAGAAAACTCACTAGCAGAAGTGACTTTTTTGGGAAAAGTGTGTCTCGTAATCATAGGTCCCCACAACATCTGGCAGCATAAATGTTAGATGGGCTGGACATGGAGTAAGTGACCCTCACAGATTTTCCAGTGTTGCCAGGGATGTTGGCTTTTGTGGTGGGACTCCAAGATCAAACCTCCCCAGGGGGGACACCATTCAAATTTAGTTATCATCATGTGCTCATAAACTACACCTTGCAAGACAAACCTAGCTGTGGATCCTTTCTGATATAGAACAGAAAAACCCAGAATATTATGACTGGCATGGTCCTTGAAGATGTTATTTAGCATTTTCTTGACCAAAATAACTTGTCATGCTGCTGACTTGTGTGTACATAGGATGTGCTAATGCCAAAACGAACCCAGCCTTTACCTGAGCGTAGGTGCTTTTCTAGAAGTGAAATCTAATCAAGGAACTAAATGCCTCATTACCATTCTTGCACTTTCAATTCTGCTTTTTCATCTGCCTTTGTAATTTGGTATGTAGACTGAGACTTTGGCATTTTGTCAATGTCCACCACATCAAATGTACCTGGAAAAGGCACTTGTGAGAAGAAGGTGGGAAAGCAAATTGCTGGAGCTGAAGCTTTGTTTCTTTTTTTAAGCTATAAGAATAGTTTTATTTTTCAATAAAGTTTTACAGGTAAATTATTATTTTCAAGTTTCATTCTAGAGTCATAGAGATTTCTTTTTTCCTGGTGATAACTTGCAGAACTTGAGAGGGTGTTTCCTTCCCTATTTTTGTATACACACAAAATAAAAAGGAGTTTATGATTCAGCTGGCTGCTGCAAACTCAAAATTCCAAGCTTAGTTTTATGCAAGAATGATTTTTTTTTTTAACTTTGCATCTGCAGATCCTAAAGTCCTTTAAAAGACAAATATACTTATCTACATAAGTATATGTATATATAAGTATATATATATATATATATGAGTATATACTTATATACATAAGTCTCGCATATAAGGAGTCTAAAATACAGAGCATTACATTGCTTTTTCAAGATCATTAAAGAACAAAAAATAGTAGGAAAGTAATATGTATGGAACTTAAACATGAAAAAAGTAATTTTTTATTGTTATATAGTTATGAAAAAAGTTAACCAAAAATTAACTGGATAGATATGAATAAAACTGTAAGTTTTTTGACGCTTAAAGTCATGGAAAAATTTGTGCATACAGCTGAAGTACAGCTTGTCTAAACATCTGATAGCATCCTTGGGTGCTTCTACCAGAAGCCAGCTCAATTATCAAAAGTGGGGATTAAATGCTTCATACTGACATCCTGTGCAAAAGTGACACAAAAGCCCTGAGAATGTTTGTCTGAGCTTTATGTAGTCCTACATTTTTAATACTTTGAAAGCTTTCCCAGGTTTTTCGCTAGGAATTAGTCTGTTGCCAATGATTTGTGTATAGATAACAAATAAGAAAATACTGGTTTTAATTTTCGGCAAATGTTTTATAGGTATTTAAAAATAGGCTTAATGGAAATACAAACACTTTATATCCAACCCAGAGAAATATTTTGCTATTATGCATTTTAGTCAGTGGTAGGCACAGGTTTTATACAGGGAAGTCAGGCAGTATAAAAATATTTATTATTTATTCAGAGGTTCAGAGATTAATGCTTACTACTATTCAGACAATAAACCATGTTTCCATTTTACTGAGTATCCCCATAATGCTGTCTGTATCAGGTGCAGATGTGCTGTACTTGCAGACATAGACCATCTGATAAATTTTAATTCTTAGAAGAATTCTTACTATAAATTATTATTTTCATTCTCTAAGATGGTTTTCTGTAGAAATGTATGTGTCTTAAAGCTGTTTTTAAACCTGATACTTTTAGCATTTAGAAACATGCCTGAAAGTAGATAGTGATGCTTTGTGAGTTTTTATTCATAGCTGGTTTTAGTGGAGGCTTTAGGATTGTATCCATCACCGATAGTCAGGAATTAGGGCAGTACTGAATTTGGTATTTATCTATAACTGTGTATGGCATAAAATAAAAACTGCTATGATACAAACTCCCTCCACCTTATGCTATGGTATAAAGTAAAAATCAGGAACCAACCGAAAAAAGAAAAAGTAAAATATTTCTGGAAGGCTTCCACTGGTTCCAACACCTCCCAAACTCCCCTGGCACTGGCAGCATTGGGATGCAAGAAGGAGGTCAGTGGTGAATTTGGACGCTCTTCGGCAGTACTTCCAACATTTGAGATCTATATTTAGGCTTAAGTTTAAGTAGAGATGCAACTCCTGAGTCCTTCATTAGACCTAACTATTTTAAAATTATTTAGAAAATAATTTTTTGAATAGTGGATTACACCCTTAATTCTTGCTGTCCTATATAAGTGTTCTTGTCACAAACTAGATCTAAGCTTTATAGAGACTAACAAAGAAAGCTTTCTGCACTAATAAGATTTTCCACATGATACTCAGAAAACCTCTGCTATTGTCCTTAGACCATGGTGTGTTTGATTTGGAAAAAAAAAACCTGTTAGAAAAAAGAGTAACTATTTTATTGGGCATGTTCTGACACTCTTGTATGTGTTTCTTTTAATGTACCCTGACTAAATTACACATTTCTAGATTGACTATGTAAAATTTTGATACAAAATTAAAAAAAAAATTCTCTAATCAGTCTTGTGATTAGTTATGGATGTATATTAGCATATTTGAGTGTTACACTGGAAATACTTGTTGTAGCTTATTGGAATCATAGAACCATATTGACTTGGGTAGAGCCATTGGCTTACGTTGCAAAGGACTTAAAGATCATCTTGTCTCAATACCCCTGCCATGGGCAGGGACACCTTCCACTAAACCAGGTTGGTCAGAGCCCTAGCCTCACCTTGGACACTCAGAGCTCCTCAGCTGAGCACCCACTGAGCCACCACAGCAGCACTGAGCAGTGCTGGGAGCTGCAGGCAGTGTCCCAAAAGCCAGAGTGTATTCAGGCAGCAGTGGGAGAATTTGGGGGGAACGGAGGAAGGGTTTGGTTAATGAAACCCTGAAGAAAGAGGGAAGAGAGAGAAAAAGGAAGGGGAGATCTGATAGGAGAGGATCACCAGTCCTGGGTCCAGCGTTGATCCTGCCAAGGGTGCCCAGGGTATTGTGAGTTCCCCACCCGGGTTCTGTGGGGGTACCCTTTTATAGGTAAGCATATGTAGCCTCCCTGCTTTTTTTTGCTACCTATCAGACTTTTCCAGTGGTTCTGAAAACAAGAGGCATTTCAGCCAAGGACACCATTAAGACTCTTTTATCCCATCTTCACTGTCACTACTGTAAATCTGTGGGAACCTGCTCATCATTTTCCTAAAAGCTTGTCTGGTGAAATTTTTGCCATCTTGTGGCAAGCGCAGAACTGCAAGAAATTTACTGTGGGAAGGGATGGATGGGTGAATAATTAGAAATCATGCAGAGTTTCCTCCAGATGGCATCTGATTTCCAGGGTTGTGACATGGTATTCAGCCTTCAAGGGTTACCAGGAATGGTCGGTGTCCACTTCACTGCAGTGGTATCAAGGGAAGCTCTGCTGGTGGAGAGCAAGTAATACAGTATTTGCTGTCCTTGTAAGTCCACATTCTCTCTTAGAAAACACTGCAGAAAGTGGTGTCAGTATGAAGACAGACATATCAGCCAGCCCTGGTCTGCTCCAGAAGCCTCAGGTTGCAAGATAGAGAAGGCAAACACCTAAGGCAGAGACATTTCACCCAAGTACAGATGGTGGTTTGGGGTGGAAGACTGAATTCCAGTCAAAGCTTTATTTTAAAAGGTTTGCAGTTATTCTTCCTCTCCAGGTCAGTACTTCTGACTTTGCAGTACAGTGATGTCCTCACAGAGTGTTTTTACTGCATGTGTTTCAAATTCAATGCTATTATTATGAAAATGGGTATTTTGAAAGCATGTAGTCTTGAAGCCATTCTTAGCCTGTCACATTTGGAAAGGAGGAGGAGGTTCAGGCCAAGTGATGGGGGAAAAACTCCAATCCTTCAGTACTGAGATCCATCCCTTTTCTCAGTTCTGCTCCACTCCCAGCCGCTCGTTCAAGGACAGCTGGAAACAATGACTGAGCCCAACAAGAACATCACTCTATCCATCTTCATCTTGTGCAGGCTGCTGGCCAAGTCCTTTGTGTGTCAGGGAGGCAGACTTGGAGGAAAGCCAGCCCTGATTCTGACTTCTGTGCCTGTCAGGGTAAAGTCTGTGTTTTAGGGTTTTTAACCTGAAAGGTTTTCTTTTCCACGTGACCTGGAGATTCACCTGGGAGCTCCAAGCTGAAGACATAAAGTCCTCATTATTCTTTGCTCAGAAGGATAAAGACTCAGGGGCTGGCTCCAGGCTGTAAATGCACACTCAACTACTACCTACATTCCTTTACATGTCCAGCCATGCTCAGTTAATAAGAGAAATCATCTGGGCAAGCCTGGACCACTACAGGCCCATCCTTTTGAAGGCCAGGGATACTCCAGTTCACGTACAAAGACTTTCTAAAGACTGGGATGTCTTTTTATTCATGAAGCGGATGAGTTCTGCTTTTTCCTACACCAAAATCTTACCACCTGCAGCAGCAGGTGAGGACCACCCCGTGCACAGGTGCAGCCTCACCAGCAGCACTGCAAGCTGGGATGCCTAGCTGTGTTTTGGACCATGGGTTATCCCAACTGTGAGCTGGCCTGGGACAGAGGAGTGGTGACAGACTCCTGGGGAAACCAACACCCCCATCACCTTCCTCTGCCAAGGACACCGTGCCCTGCCTCATTCCCAAGAGTCTCAAGCAGCCTTCTGGTCTTCAGGGATGCTCCTGCTTTATTGCCCACCTACAACCTTGCAGAGTTAGATCCAAGCTACACAGAGGGTCCTGAGCTCATACAATCGTTTCTAACAAGCATATAAAGCAGCTTTCCAGCAACTATAATTTACTGGATTGGTGGATTTTTCATTGTAAATTTAGAAGGTCTTTTTCCACTCTAGGGTGTTGCATGTTTTGGTTCTTTCCCTCTTTGAAGCAGAGTGGTTTTCATTTCTTGTTTCTTTTTAGGGATCTGAACCAAAACAATGGCCAGAAATATGCAGGCCTAATAAGTAACTGGACATTACACATCCTAAAGGCAGTTTAGAGGCACAGTGAAATGTGACCCAGAATAAGGAGCTCTGCTTGTAAACCCTCCGTCTCAACCCACTCTCAACAGCAGCACTCTTGCACGCTCTGTCAACCAGCAGCAGTCACCAGGCCAAGGGGAGGCACCCCAGCACAATTCACCCCACGCTCCCCACGGCAGCATTCCTTGTGCTGCTGCACTGCACAGGTGTAGGAGCAGCCCTGCCCAAGGCAAAAAAAAGACTCACGTGTCAGGGTTTAAGAGGTGGCATTTTATTGAACTTCAGCTGAAGGGGAACAGAAGGGCAGCAACAGCTGAGGTGTTCAATCACAAAACGCCCCAAGATGACTCAGGTACGGGGACTTAACATCATTGGCATGGAGACAACTGAGGAAGCTGTAAAATACTCTCCAATGAAGAAAGGGGCATTCACAGCCCTGTTTGAATGTTCCCAAATATTGTCCTCTCTCAGTCAATTTCATATCCTTCCCCGAAAGAAGGTTATGGCATTGCTGGCCACCCCTCTGCCCTGTCAGCTGAATAAATAAATGGCAGGAGACTTAGGAAAAGGGCTAGATTTCAAAGTCTCCATAGCTCTGTGCAGGAATCAACAGCTGTGTCTCTCTGGAGAGACTGGTTGTGACAGACTATTTGGAAAAAAGCTACAAAACGGAAAAAGTTTCCATAGGGACACTTTAACCCTATTTCTCTTTAAAACTCATTGAAGTACCTCACCTCCAACACTTCTCTACGTGTTTATAAAACACTTGCAGAAGACCTGGATAATTCTTGGCTCACTGACAGGGTGAGGCCATGATTTAAAAGCAATCCTGGGAGTGCTTCAGCTGACAGCTTAGAGCAGCCCATCTGCATTCCTCTGTATCCCTCCAAAACAAGGGGATTTGGGCATGGGGTTGTCCAAATTTCTACGCCTTCGACCACTTAAGGCAAAGAGTTTGAATTAACAAGAAAGGCCGGAAAAGACTCCTGTACTTATCATAAAGATTTTCCATTTGCTACAATATTTTCCTAAAATGTGTGCATATTCTTACTAGAGATGGGTTTCCACCATCTACTGATAAAATTATTTCAGTGGACAAACCGAAGTCCTGAAGAAAAGAATTGACCAAAAGAAAGCCACCCCAAACATGACATAAGTGACAATAAGAGAAGGAGTTAACAATAATGAAACTTCTTAAAGTTGAATACTAAATTCTGTAAACTTTGACAAACTAATCCTACGTTCTAAACAAATAATCTTCTGCTCAATGCTAACGTGGCCTATTGTTCAATACTAACTTGAATAATCCTAAAACACCTAATCTTCTATTTGAAATAAAAAACCCAGAGTTCATAGATGTTCTCTTGCTGAAGCAGATGGCTGGTGCCAGGACTCCACTTGCTGCCTGTCAAATCCAGATACTCATCACTGAATATGTGACAGCTTTTCGTGGAGATACTGGCACCTGCTCTTCATCTCAGAGTAGCTGGGGCTACCCTGTGAAGGAGAAATAAAACCAAAATTAGGACATGTAAACATTTCTGCAGAGTTTAGAAACTGACATCCTTTGTTTTAAAATACCCTTGAGCCACACTCAGCAGATACCAAGCCCTGCAGGTCTCATTTTACTTATGTAAAACACAAAAAATACACTCAGATTGACTCTTCGAGATTTTTTTCTCTATGAGCCCACACTCTTCTGGGAACTTTGCAAACTGAGGCACTTGCAACACAGACCTAAAAATAAACTCCAGACAAGTCTGAAACCACAACAACAAAAACCCAAACCACATCAGCTCCTGAGGAGGGCAAAACTCATTAATGCTTAAAGCCACTGAAGGGAGTAAAATCTTTTTCATTCCCTTCTCCCTCAAATCAACATGAGTGGGGTTTATCAAGCTCATGATACAAATCCAAGATCAAGTGGCAATGAGAAGAATAGATACTGCTTCCCAACACTGCCACACCAATGCTTCTGCTCCTTTGGGCCTGAAGACCTGCTTCTTTTTGGATGACAAAAACTCCCTCCACATGGGAATGAATCCTTCAAACCATCCTGAGATTAATTCTTACAAGTAGTAAATCTTTTAACAAGTTGAAATTCAGTATCAAGACAGACAACAACTTGTGCCACGGATGCATCCCAGGCCAGATGCACCTGACTGGTGTGCTGGACGGTTTTGAAAAGAAAACTACAGATGCCTTTCAACATTTTGGGAGGTACCGGAGAAGCAATAGGCTGGACTGCTGGCTTCTGCCCAGTGGCATGCCCTAGCAAGAGCCCTAGCACAGGCCGCACTCAGCTGCTTCCATGCAGGGCCAGACTTGCCCTCAGCCTTTCCATGGAGCACCACTGGCTCCATCCAACATGACCCAGGGCCCTACCGGGCCTGCTCAAAAGGCCGCAGAGACCCAGAGCTGCAGGAGGCCTGACTGCCCTTGCCAACATCACTGCTCTGACAGAAGCTCGGAGCAATTTTATACCACACACACACACTTCTCCCTCCCCTCTAGCACTGCAAGTACCATGAGGGAATGCAATACCACCACTGCAGCTGACCCTGTGCAACTGCACTACAGGAAGTGAGGGCCTGTCCGGGCCTAACCCACCTCGGTGTTCACCTCACCTCTTCCCCACACCCCACCCATCTCCTCCTTTTTTCTATCTCCCTAGTTCACATTCACTGTAAAATAACATCGGTACTATTGACTCTGGAATATGGTCTTGCTTGCACCTTCATTCACGCAGAGGCTTCTTTTAATAATCAAATCTTTACACCACTGTTATCCACACAGGAGTTAGGAAAAGCAGCACATTAATACCTTCACCGAAATCCAAAGGACACGAGTACTTCAGGCTCCCCAATTCTCTTCATGTCTGTTGGACTTTTGAGTCTCCTGCTGTACCCTGGCAGCAACTGGGATTCTAGAACTGCAAAATTTGTCTTTTTGTGGCACCTCACGGGTGCAGGGGGAAATGGAGCCGACACTTGGAGACAGGTATGAAGTGGAACGGGATGTGGAAGGCAGCACCAAGGTAGAAGGAGAGTGGCCACTAGCTGCTGGCTGGACTTGACTGGGCTGCTGGTCAATCCTCTGCTTCTTGCTCATCACAGGACTCGTAAAGTTGGAATCTAGAGGCCCAGATGAGTTTCTGCACTCTTGCCAGGAGCAGGGAAGTCAATTGCAATGTGTAGGGGTTCCTGGCACTAAGGCTCCAATAATCTGCAGGCAGAACTTGAGTGTTCCTCATTAATGTGGCAAGACTGGGTTGGAAAGAGCTCTGCACTTGTAAATTGCTCTTTGGCTCTTTTCAAAGCCACTAGGGAAGCACTGCACACATAACCTCCAAGGGCTGTTTTTAAAGAAATGTTTAAGAATTAAGATAATAAAAAGAGCTGCCATGAGGAAAAGTCAGCTGAAACAGGAAGGAGCACTCAGGATCTAGGTTATGTCTCTCTGCTTTTCATTTGGGGTTTTGTGACAAGCTTAAAAACCACATGATCCTTTATATTCTTTATTAGCTTGCATTGCCATTGTATACACACAGTAGTCCTGTTTAAGCTCAGCCCTTCTTGCCAGTCTGGATTTCCGCCATCTACTGATAAAATTATTTCAGTGGACAAACCTAAGTCTTGAAGAAAAGAATTGACCAGAAGAAAGCCACTCCAAATATGATATAAATGACAATGAGAGAAGGACTTAACAATAGTGAAATTTCTTTATTCTTGAAGTTCAACACTATCTTCTTTAAACTCAGATGAACTAATCCTATGTTTTTACCAAATAATCTACTTCTCAATGCTGAGAAAACCTACTGTTTCTTACCATCTTAAATAATCCTACAGTAACTAATCTTCTATTTGACAAAAAACATCCAGAGTTCATAGATGTTCATAGGCTGAAGCAGATGGCTGGTGCCAGGACCCCACCTACTGCTTGTCAAATTCAGATATTTGGCTCTGAATATATGACAGCTTTTTGTGGAGATACTGGCACCTGCTCTTCATCTCAGAGTAGCTGGGGCTACCCTAGGAAGGAGAAATAAAAAGAAAATTAGGGCATGCAAACATTTCTGCGGAATTTGGAAGCTGATGTACTTTGCTTTTAAAAAGCCTTGAGCCAGACTCAGCAGTTACCACACCCTGCAGGTCTGGTCTCACACATACCTGTTGTATCTGCTGATAATCTGCTAGGATTTGATGAAGCAGCATCTTCAAGAAAAAAAACATGCAGAAAATTTCATTACCACCATAAAATGCAAACATATGTAAAACACTAAAAATACACTCAGGTTGACTGTAGAGATTTTCTTCTTTGTGAGACACCACTCTTCTGGCAGGTTTGTACAAAGAAATCCCCAAACTCCCAGCATCACCCAAGATCTGCAATTAAGCCTCTCAATAGGCAACACAAGGAGCACATGCTCTAAGACTCTGCCTGGGACTCCCCTCACCTCACTGTTTGTTCACAGACAGCTCAAGCAGGATTTCTTGGGCAGGGTCTTGCAAAAATCACACCCAGCCCAAGCAGTGTCTGAGCATATATGCCAAGTGCACAGTTTCCCTTTGTCTCACTGAGCTGTACTAGGGAATCCAAAACACTGCTGTGAAGAAGCACAGTCTCCACCTTAATGAAGGTTTTATCCTTCTTTACCTGATAGGCTTAGGAGCCTGCAGTCAGGGACTTCCATTGTTCATTATACTGTCTGAAATTCGTTTGGATCTTGTCTGTCTGAATATGTAAATTCCGGTATTCCTCACACTCTGCACTGAAGTCATCCCTGTAGCGCTGGTGTTGCTCCAAGGAGACAATGGCTACGTATTTTCTAATGGAAAAATCAGACCAGTTTTCTATGCGTGTACTCTAAGAGAACATTCTAGTATGTTTCTATTCCATAAAGCACACAGTGAATGACAAGCACAGACTGTGCTGGATGTCCAGAAGAAATGTGGGAAGCCCATCACAAAGTATCTGTATCTACAAGTACACCACCACTTGCTAGAGGCATCTGCACACTCTAAACATGCCTCCAGGCATTTGCAAGTGCAACCTCTAAGAGAGACAAAACACACATTTAACAAAGCAACTGAACTCTGCCCTACTGGGCGTGTCCCTGTGACAAGAAATCAAGTCTTCTGTGGGCATTTCTGTTTAATTTTTCAATGTCATTTTCAATCTGTACTACTTCTACAGCTTTTGAAGAAAGAAATTCCGCAGCTAAGATGGACAGGAGCTCACAGCACAGTTCAGACTAGAACTCAAAACAAAGCCCAGGTTTTGTAGCTTTTGGAGCTGCCATAAAAAGTCTGAGTTTGACAAACAACAATGAAATAAATCACTGAGGTTTGATCTACATGTCTCAGTAAACAGATCTGCAATAAATGTGTGACAGGTTTTCCGTCTCCAGCATGCAGACTTGAAAACTTGCTGATGGAAAAAGCGGTGTCTCAGTCAACTGTCAGTTTACTGGAAATCAAATGGAAAGAAAAAATCCATTCCCTGTGACTTTCTAGGACCTGCCTCTTCCTTGTAACCAGGTTCTCCCAACACCAGGCTATTTAACGCTTCTTTGTTCTTGATTGGTTTTGCACAGGGGAGAATTTCTAAAAATTAATATAGTTTTAGATGAGGTTTCAGCAGCACAGATTCTGGGCTTTGCTGTTGTTGTCTTTTAAACCAAGAGTTACAATGTAATGCAATGGCAGAAAACAAAGTCTTGATTTTTCATGACCATACAGCAAGGATAATGATAGAGCAGTAATACAGAGCAGTGCCTTTGTGTATGCAGTCCCTGGGTTCAAAGCTCCCTTTTCACAAGGTACAAGAGCACAATTAACTATTTCAGAACGCTGTCAAAGAAGGATGTTCCCATAAGATAAGCCACCACAACAGGAAGTTGAGAAAAGCACAGATGGCACGAAGAAAAGCACTAAGCCTTGGCCTAACAGAGGTGAAGGTTTGGAATTAGCACAGCAGACAAAAATTCTGATGTGGAGACTGTGAGAAAGGAAAAGACTGCTTGCATCCATTCCAGCCCAAGTTGTGGGAACATCTGTGGATACCCAAATCGTGGACAGTATAAAAGTGGTACCTTCAGAGCGACATGGGGACCCCCACCATCGAAAAACCAAGGTGAAGAAGGACTGGCCAGACGACACAGAATCCATGTGCTGGTGATATCTTCCTATTAATGTCTCTCTTGTCCCCCCACCCTACCTCTCTCCTCCTAGTTTTTTCTATCTCCCTAGTTCACATTTACTGTTAAATAACATCTGTACTACTGACTCTGGAATATGGTCTTGCTTGTATCTTAATTCAGTCCCTGGTTATCCCTGGGCAGAATGTTCAAGTAGCAGGTGGTACTCCTGGAACAAGAAGTGGTTCTAAAGACAGCTACTGCCTTGAACCCTGCTATGTTCCTCAGTCCTTCTGCAAGGAATCAGGATCTCCAATCAAATATGGAAAGCTCACGGAGGCTCCTGTTCCCCGCTAAAGTAGCAATAATGCACTGCAAAGCTCACCAGCTCAGACAATCACCAGTCAATGTCAGAAACCGATTAGCAGACAAAACTGCTAGAGAGGTGGCAGAACAAAGCATCTTGTTGGGAATTCTTTCCAAAGTTGTGAACCTTTTCAAATGAGTCACAGAATGGCATGATGAAGACAATCAATTGGCAAAATCCTTCAATGCCTGATTTCATCTGGAAGTGTGGTGGGTAACAACAAATCAACAAATGAGAGTGCCTCAAGCAATCATGAGACAAATTGGAGAAGAGAAACATAAAGAAACTCATTGGGGTATTGAAGGTATGGTAGACAATTTGGAAAGGCAGGTACTTGGTGTGGGGCTGACAGTGCTTGTGACAAGTGTAGTTAGCAGATCTGAAATCTGCTTACAGAACAATGCACAGTTGGACAAAAGACTGCCATTAGGGATCACAAAAAAGGGAAATAGTGCAGGACNTTGCTAGAGGCATCTGCACATTCTAAACATGCCTCCAGGCATTTGCAAGTGCAACCTCTAAGAGAGACAAAACACACATTTAACAAAGCAACTGAACTCTGCCCTACTGGGCGTGTCCCTGTGACAAGAAATCAAGTCTTCTGTGGGCATTTCTGTTTAATTTTTCAATGTCATTTTCAATCTGTACTACTTCTACAGCTTTTGAAGAAAGAAATTCCGCAGCTAAGATGGACAGGAGCTCACAGCACAGTTCAGACTAGAACTCAAAACAAAGCCCAGGTTTTGTAGCTTTTGGAGCTGCCATAAAAAGTCTGAGTTTGACAAACAACAATGAAATAAATCACTGAGGTTTGATCTACATGTCTCAGTAAACAGATCTGCAATAAATGTGTGACAGGTTTTCCGTCTCCAGCATGCAGACTTGAAAACTTGCTGATGGAAAAAGCGGTGTCTCAGTCAACTGTCAGTTTACTGGAAATCAAATGGAAAGAAAAAATCCATTCCCTGTGACTTTCTAGGACCTGCCTCTTCCTTGTAACCAGGTTCTCCCAACACCAGGCTATTTAACGCTTCTTTGTTCTTGATTGGTTTTGCACAGGGGAGAATTTCTAAAAATTAATATAGTTTTAGATGAGGTTTCAGCAGCACAGATTCTGGGCTTTGCTGTTGTTGTCTTTTAAACCAAGAGTTACAATGTAATGCAATGGCAGAAAACAAAGTCTTGATTTTTCATGACCATACAGCAAGGATAATGATAGAGCAGTAATACAGAGCAGTGCCTTTGTGTATGCAGTCCCTGGGTTCAAAGCGCCCTTTGCACAAGGAACAAGAGCACAATNAATACAGAGCAGTGCCTTTGTGTATGCAGTCCCTGGGTTCAAAGCTCCCTTTTCACAAGGTACAAGAGCACAATTAACTATTTCAGAACGCTGTCAAAGAAGGATGTTCCCATAAGATAAGCCACCACAACAGGAAGTTGAGAAAAGCACAGATGGCACGAAGAAAAGCACTAAGCCTTGGCCTAACAGAGGTGAAGGTTTGGAATTAGCACAGCAGACAAAAATTCTGATGTGGAGACTGTGAGAAAGGAAAAGACTGCTTGCATCCATTCCAGCCCAAGTTGTGGGAACATCTGTGGATACCCAAATCGTGGACAGTATAAAAGTGGTACCTTCAGAGCGACATGGGGACCCCCACCATCGAAAAACCAAGGTGAAGAAGGACTGGCCAGACGACACAGAATCCATGTGCTGGTGATATCTTCCTATTAATGTCTCTCTTGTCCCCCCACCCTACCTCTCTCCTCCTAGTTTTTTCTATCTCCCTAGTTCACATTTACTGTTAAATAACATCTGTACTACTGACTCTGGAATATGGTCTTGCTTGTATCTTAATTCAGTCCCTGGTTATCCCTGGGCAGAATGTTCAAGTAGCAGGTGGTACTCCTGGAACAAGAAGTGGTTCTAAAGACAGCTACTGCCTTGAACCCTGCTATGTTCCTCAGTCCTTCTGCAAGGAATCAGGATCTCCAATCAAATATGGAAAGCTCACGGAGGCTCCTGTTCCCCGCTAAAGTAGCAATAATGCACTGCAAAGCTCACCAGCTCAGACAATCACCAGTCAATGTCAGAAACCGATTAGCAGACAAAACTGCTAGAGAGGTGGCAGAACAAAGCATCTTGTTGGGAATTCTTTCCAAAGTTGTGAACCTTTTCAAATGAGTCACAGAATGGCATGATGAAGACAATCAATTGGCAAAATCCTTCAATGCCTGATTTCATCTGGAAGTGTGGTGGGTAACAACAAATCAACAAATGAGAGTGCCTCAAGCAATCATGAGACAAATTGGAGAAGAGAAACATAAAGAAACTCATTGGGGTATTGAAGGTATGGTAGACAATTTGGAAAGGCAGGTACTTGGTGTGGGGCTGACAGTGCTTGTGACAAGTGTAGTTAGCAGATCTGAAATCTGCTTACAGAACAATGCACAGTTGGACAAAAGACTGCCATTAGGGATCACAAAAAAGGGAAATAGTGCAGGACGTTAATGCCAAAGAGATTTTTCTGAGTTACCTCGACAAGAAAGATAGAGGTATTTATTAGGTTTGCTAGACACGTTTCCTGTGTGGCCAGAGGCTTTTCCTTGTCACAACAACAAAGCTAGAGAAGTACATTACGTCATAATGAAAGAAATAATACTCAGGTTAGGGATCCCATTAGGAATGTCACCAGATAGAGATGCTCATTTCATAGCTGAAACTGTACAAAATCTATGCAAAGCACTCAGAGTTCAATGGGACTTACATAGCTCATGGAGGTCTTATCCAGTGGCAAGCTTGAGAGAACAATTCAGAGTCTAAAAACACAAATGAGTCAAATTTGCCAGGAAAGCTCACTCAAGTGGCCACAAGTACTTCCCCTTGCACTACTGAGAATCAGAATTCAAGTGGGTTCTAAAGAAAAAGTGAGCCCATATGAAATACTCTAGGGAAGACCTTACCAAGTTACAATCCTTTCTGGAGAAAGTCATGTCATAGGAAATGATAACTTAAGATTGTTTATTTAAGATTGTTTGTTTATTATCTTTGGCAAAAGTGCTCTCATCTTTGCACAGGTTTGTTGTTTGACCATCCTTGATGACTTTGGATGCTCAGGTACATCTTCATCCACCTGGGGACTGTGTCTACATCAGAATGCAGAGCAACGAGGCACTTAAAGAAAAGTGGGAAGGACCATTTGAAGTACTCCTAAGCACTCCTGCAGCAATATAAGGGGGTGGGATCAGTGCACTGATACACCTCAGCCGAGGGAAGCCAGCCCAGACACCCGAGGAATCAGAGGGTAAAACAGAATCAGCAGAGAATCTGAAGCTTAAACTTATTAAAGCATAAAAATATTACTTCTTTTATGATGAAGAATTATTTAGGAGAAATGTCGTAAAAGTAAAGATAAGTCATGAAGGGGTAAGCTGTGAGAAAAGCTATTAAATTTGAAAATCAAGCTTGTGCAAACCGTGAAGGTTACAAATTGCTGGATTTGTTACAAGAACGCTGATGGATTTTACATCCAGCAATCTGGAATATCAGCAATCAAAAAAAGCAATTCCAGAGTGGGAGAAGACTAAAAGTATCTCTTGGTGGGACTGGCTTTCCTCATGGCTACCAGATCTTTAATGGCTTAAACAATTATTTATAACCCATGTTGGAATTGTTGCAGTTTGCATTTTGTGTTGTGTAATAATTCAATGTATTCCAGCTTTCATGATGAGTTTTGCAAATAGTCATAATAACAAACATTATAATCACAGATAAGAAAATTAGTTTTAGAAGTGACACTTCCAAGATAAATATTGAAAGTCTCAAAGTGAAAAATTGTTGCAAATAGCTTAGGAGGAAGTAATGGTTAGTGGAACACTGAGAGCTCTGAAACCAACTATGTCCCAAGTCAAGCCAGAGCAATGCAGTTTGTTCAAGAACATATTGTGCAGCTCACACAACCAAGATGAAAATGACTACTATATGGAAGACCACAATGAAATGTCAACCAAAGTCCAAGAGCTCAGAGACCACCCAGGATCTCTACAGACCCCCAAGAAGACCCTCAGGGACTAACCGTGCAGACTCAAGCAATGTATGCATACTTAATGATTTCTGAGAAATATAATACATATGTATTGCATACGCCATTGTGACCTCATGGCTGGCGTTGTCTCCGTCACAATGTGCAGCGCCTCGGCACCCGTATAAAAAAGCAGGGCAGCCACATACACAGCACTCATCCAATACCATCATGCCCTGCCACGGCCGGAGAGGACGCCGGAGCAGGAGCAGAAGCAGGAGCCGGAGCCGGAGGCGCTCTCGGCGCCGGGGCGTGCGGAGGAGGCGTCGGGCCATGTCCCGCCGCCGCGGATATCGCCGGTACCGCAGCCGGAGACACCGCCGCCGCTACCGCTGAGCCGAACGCGGGGCTCCACCCCACACAGCCAGCGCCCGGAGAGCGCCAGCCATGACACAGGCCTGGCTCTGCCAGTAAAGCACAGCAAGCTCACACTAGGGTGTGCGTGTCCCCGCGGTGCGTCTGCGCCAGCAGCAGGTGTCGCTTGGTGTCCGCCCGGCGTCTGCGTCCTACTGCTCCCCCAGGGTTTCTTTCCCTCGCTCAGGAGGTCCCGCTGTTCTTCACGCTAGACTGCTCCACTGTGGGTCGTGCCTCTCATAAACAGGGTCCGTATTGCATGAGACCCAGACCCCTCAAAAGCTTTCTTTGTCCTTGCTGCACATGTGCCAAAAGTGACATGCGGATCACATTCCTGCCAGTTCAGTATGTGCAGAACTGTACTTTTAAGTGCTACTTCTGTTCAAAGTTTCCTGGAGGCAAAAAGGGAGCTGGGGCGGGGGCAGAGGGGAGAATGTCAATAGGTGAGAGGTTGTCCTGAAGTCCCTTTCGCCGGGGCAGATGCCCTGGGGGTTTCTCACCCAGAGCAAGAGCTAGGACCCGAAGGGCAGATCCTACATCCTGGATCCGGCCCGGACAGGCTTAATTTGTGCAGCAGCCAAGAGAAGCACGGCTAGCACCCTCGGGTAATTGGCTAGCACCTCCCCCGTGGCAGGGGGAATGGAAAGGGTTTGTTCTTCCCGGTTTGACCGGTGTGCCATAAGTTGTGGGGCGCTGAGTTCTGTGTAGGGAGCAATCATGTGTGACTCGTTCGCCTCTCTTGTACGCTCTGCATTTTTGTGGTTGTTGATACCGTTTGTGTTCTTATTTCACTGCTGTTTCTAGTAAATTGTTCTTACCTCAACCCGTGATCTTTACCTATTCTGTGCTCTCCTCTCAATCCTGCCACAGGGAAAATGGTGGGGAAGTCAGTGAGTGGCACATGGTCTGAGGTGTTTCAGTGTGAACACTAAACTGGGGAATACCATCCCTACACCACAACAATGTGGTAAACTCATTTCCTAATTGATTACCTTCCTTGTCTAGTTGTACAGGAAAATTAGCCTGCTGAAAAGCAACTGCTGTAATTGCTGTAACTGCTGAAAGCCTGCTAGGTAATGTTTATTTTAAACTACAGATTTAATAAAGTAACATAGAGAGCAAAACATAAATAATGCCAAAGAGTCTTTATAATACTATTTGAAAATATGTTAAAACCTATGGTGGGAGAAATTCCTGTGGTCTTTTTCCAGTCCTACAGTGACAAAGAATTCTATAAACAAATGACAACTGAGTATTTTGAGTTCATGCAAAAGAAGTTAAGCACAATAGCAGAAACAGGTACATTTGAGCTGCATTTCCAAAGCAGATAGTTGATTTTTATATTTAAGGCTAAAGAAGGGGAAATTAGAGGATCTATGTGTTGAACAAAAAAACATAAGGAAACTGTGTAAATGCATTCTGTTCCTCCCCGAAATGGACATTCTCATATTCAAAATATCATTGAAAGTCAATGCCAAAATTTCAAGTGATTTTATTTCAATCAGCTGTGTTAAATCATTAAAAAGAGCATTACTGGTCTGGCTTCACAAGTGTCTGAATGAATGATGAACAGAAAATCTGCACATTCCAAATGATACTTTCCTGAATAAGTCCGATTTTCCAGAGGATTCAGAAAATAGGTTTGGGTTTGGTTTTTTTTCTCCCTCTAAAAAAAGCCTAAAGAGTTCATGCCTTCACTTCGTCAGTTCAAGGTTCTGAAGGGTCACTCAGGTGCTATCGAGGCCACGGACAGTGGATTCTGAGCACTTCTAAAAAGACGTCCTTGATTTTCAGACTTTTCACAGAAAAAATGCCATCAAATAAAAAAATGAAGTCAATTGAATTCAGACACCGTTTTGCTCTCCATTAAACCAAAAACCTACACTCTATCCTTCTCATTAATACAAACACAGAAACACTGACAGCCTTGGCTTGCAGCAAAAGGAAAACTGTCACTTCCAATCAACTCATTGAGAGCAGTCAATGTCAAACCCCCTTCCCTGGGTTTCACAGCCGCTCCCCACCTGTGCCCATCTCTGCAGGGCAAGCCCAGCACCAGGAGGACCTGTGGCAGGAGGTGGTGACAGTGGCAGGTCCCTCTGCCCAGGCCCGAAGTCACAGCCCCTCTGCTCCTGGCTGGGACAGGGGCCACTTGCCTGGGGGGGCCCACAAAGAGGAGAGACTCCAGGCCTCAGGGCTCCCCCCAGCCCTGCAAGAGGCCAACCCACCAGCAGCTCTAGCAGGGCTCTTGCAACTCTTTATTCAAGGAAAAGGAAATAAATTATTTCCCTCACACAGTCTCTGGGCATTGCTTTCTCTCCCTTCTAATGCCTTTCCCCTTCCCCTTGTGCCCCACTGTGGGTGGCACCCCTGTGCTGGGGGGCACAGCTGGGGCCCCTGGAGTCCCAGGGCCATGTCAGTGGCAGCACCTCTTCCCACAGGGAATCCTGCTGCACACCCGCAGCATAGCAGATGCCAAAAGCAGTACAGGCATGACAGTCCTGTCACAGGACCATGCCCTCAACCTTCCTATCCATCTGTCTGGATACGCAGTGACTCCACACCCTGAGGTAATCAAATCAGGGGCACTGTCCCCCAATGTTTCTGCCCAGAAAATAGAACTTATTTCAGTCACTGGAGCTTTGGAATTGAGTAGAGGAAAATGAGTTAACATTTGAACTGATTCAAAATACACCTTTGGAGTGGTACATGCACACGGGACCTCTGGAAAGAAAGAGACCTTTTGACATCTCAAGGCACATCGATCAAAAATGGAAAACAAATGTTAGGTTTACTTGAAGGTATCCAGAAACCAGTGGAAGTTGCCATCATGCATTACAGAGCACACCAAATGGATAAGACCAAACAGGAATTAGGGAACCATTTAGCCAATGAGGCTGCAGAAAAAGGCATGTTAGGAAACAATGTTTTATCTTTAATACTCCTGCCAGAGATACCTCTCTGAGTAGAAAAACCAAAGCATAGTGCTAGGGACTGTCAACTAATTGAAACCGTAGAAGCAAGATTTGATCCGCGAGGCTGGGCAGTTATCCCAACTGGGCAAACAGTAGTCCCAGAATCAATCTTGCATGAAATAGTGGATTGCAAACACAAAGACACTCATTGGAGTATTGAAAAACTTTTGAAACATTCGCAAAAATTTGTAATTTGGTCTAAAATGGCTCAGATTGTACAATTAAGACTCCAAAACTATATCGTTTGTAAAAGAAAGAACCCTAATATGGCTCACAAAGTAGTGCTAAGAGCCATAAAATCTGGAAGTGTTCCAGGTGAATTGTGGCAGACTGATTTTACTGAATTGCCCAGAAGAGGGGGATATAAATCCCTCCTAGTTCTGGTGGATACCTTTTTTAGTGGCCAGAAGACTTCCCTTGTCACACCAACCAGTCTAGGGAAGTGGCTAAAATACTGTTGGATCAAGTAATACCTAGATTCGGGGTACCTTTGGGAATGCCATCAGACAGAGGCTCCTACTTTATTGCAGAAGGGGTACAAGAGGTTTGGAAAGCCTTGGGAATAGCTTGGGATCTTCATACTCCTTATAGGCCCCAAGCTAGTGGCAAAGCAGAGCAAATGAATTATACAATCAAATTGCAATTGGGTAAAATATGTCAGGAAACCTCCTTGACATGGGTCCAAGTCTTTCCTGTTGCTCTGCTTCGAATTAGAATTCAGCCATGGGGCACCAGCAAAATCAGCCCCTAGGAGCTGCTGTATGGTTGACCCTTACCAAATACCACACATTTCAGGAAACACACACATAAAAGGAGAGGTTCATTTGAATAATTACCTCATTTCTCTTAGTAAATCTTTACAGGATTTGCAGCGACCAGTGGTGATCTCCAGACGAACAGGACTGGACGCACCAGTGAACAAGTTCTAACCAGGGTATACTTGAAAGACCGGGGAACTGCTCTGCTACAGCAAAAGTGGAAGGGACCTTTCCAAGTTCTATTGACAACTTCTACTGCATTGAGACTGGACAGAGTAAAATTGTGGATCCATTATTCCAGAATCAAAAGGGACAAAGCCTCTTAGCTCAAGACAACACCTGCTGGGGAGTTGAAGAAATCTGGACCAAACCTACTTCATGGTTACCCAGCTGGACTTAGTTAAAACATCTGTCTATAGCTGTTGTAATGCCTGACGTTATAAAATGAAATATAGATATTAAGAAACTAATCCCCGTAAGGAACTTTGTCTCAAGAAAAGGGAGGGCTTGATAAGGACCATAGAACAGAGCAGCACAGCCTTGAAGAAATGTATGAAGTATGTAACTTAGGTAAACAGAAGTCATGCAGAACACAAGCAGGATGCCAGCTCAGCTCTGCAAGGCTGACAAAGCAGAAGTTATTATGCAAAACAACAATATTGTGCTTACTCCAAAGTGGGGGTTGAGGAACAGCCACCTAAAAAACACACCGGACATTGAAGACAGACCCAAAGAACCATATAAGGACTTCCAATAGGGTGCAAATTTGTAAAATAAAGTAATACATACACATCAAGTAAGCAGGGATAGCTAATGAACACGTAATCAGTGTGTATGATAGAAACTCTGTTCACCTGATGCTCAGGGCACTCAATTAGAGGAAGGATTTTTGAGTGACCAGCATGGTGTAATAAAGAATGCCTGCTTTCTAATACTCAAAACTGTGTTAGAAAGTTTCTATTTGGCCAACCTCTCCTGGCACAGCTTTGAATTATTTCCCTGTGTCCTGCCACTGTATCCCAGGGACACTTTTAAAGGCACGATGCGACACATGGCCATAGACACATGATGCAGGTGACCAAGGGAGAGCAACATGGGAATGTAGAAGTTGGAAACAAGAAATGGTATTTCCTTTTTTTCTCCAACACCATGTGCCTACAGGGATGGAAAGCCTGCTGTGACACCACCAGGTGAAGGAGGCTGATGTCACTAACCTGTGGACTGTGACATCCCTGAGCAATGGGTTGTGACCTCACTTCCCTCACTACTTATCTAGGGGTGACCAGAAGGCGAAATGCCTGTTTTGCTGTCACTGGTGAGTGCAGGCTGATGTCACTGAGCAGTGGACTGTGACATCACAATAGGAATGGATGATGACATTGTGTCCCTCACTGCTTATATTCAGTTGGCAGAGCCTGGGCCAGTCTGGCTCTAGCCTGAACTCCATCCAAGCAACACTGTGAGGTCTGGAGGATCAAGCCAGGCTTCTCTAGTACTGAGTGGTGCCTGTTACTGGCAGATCTTGGTGCCAGGCTCAGAGCCATCACTCCTGTTTTCCTGCCCTGCCTGCTTCAGGCAGCTGAGCACTGCAGATGCAGCACTGAGGGTGAGCTGTGCAGGAAAATGTCCCCCGGGGTGGCTGTGGGGTGGGTGACGGGACTCAAGGGGCTGGGTGTGTGTCCTTCTCCAGGAGCCTGGGCATTTCTTTCTCCCTTCCCCAGGACAGACAGTGACCATGGCCTCTCCCTCCTGCAGGATGTGACAGCAGTGAGGGTAAACAGCTCCTGATCCTTATCTCTCCACAACGTGCTGCAGAGCACAAAAATGTCCACAGAGACCGACAGCAACTGCCCCATCTGCCAGGACACTTGTGAGGATGTGGCTTCTACTCTGCCCTGTCACCACCAGTTTTGCCTGGGCTGTATCCTGCGGTGGACACAGAGAAATCCAGTGTGCCCACTCTGCAGAACAACAATAGTGACTGTACGGTTTTCTGATCACGGAGAAGACGACTATCTGGAGACATCCATCACAGTCCCTGAGGAGCTGTCAGATGGCAGCAGCCAGGCAGGGAGAGCTCCCGACAGCCTGGATGAGATCAGTTCCCATTCTCCTGTGGTGTACCCTTCATCCTCTCCACAGGGGACACTGTCTTCAGCAGAGCAAGAGGGTTCAGTGCTGGAGTTTGTGGGCAGTGTCCTGCCTGAGATCTGGGCAGAACTTTTCTGTCAACAACAGCATCTCCTGGACCCTGTACGGCCCTGGCTGCATCAGAGGCTGGAGCGAATATACCGGGGCTGGTGGTGGGTGGTTGATGCCATAGAGAGCAGCATCCTGCATGGCCTTTGCATCTACGGGCCAAATGCCAGTATGCTGGTCGAGGTGCTGCAGCCTGTCCTCGAGCAACACGCGGCACNGGCCAAATGCCAGTATCCTGGTCGAGGTGCTGCAGCCTGTCCTCGAGCAACACGCGGCACCACTGGTCCATGGCATCATCTGCATCATTATGGGCCAGTGCAGCGAGGAGGCCCAGAGGCTGCTGCGCTCTGGTGCCATCAGGGACGAGAACAACGGCCCTGTGGCCAGTGCCAGCTCCAGCTCCAGGTCCAGCTCCACCAGCTCCAGTTCCAGCTCCAGCTCCAGCTCCAGCTCCAGCTCCAGCAATTCCAGGATCTCTAGCTTCAGCAATTCCAGTTCCAGCAACTCCAGGAGCTCCAGCTTCAGCAGCAACAGCTCCAGCTGCAGCTGCAGTTCCAACAGCTGCCACTCCAACAGCTCCAGGTCCAGCAGTTCCCAGCAAGGGACTCCTGCTAGCAGCCCCCCAGGCTCTGATGAGGAGGAAGAAGCTGGTACATCAGAGGCCTCCCCCTGCCCAGGGCAGCAGTTGCAGCCCCTCTGCTCCCAGGGAAGGGACTGATTGTCCACTGGGCCCCAGCATGTCTGACAAAAGAGGGAGCCCACGCCCTGGGACTCTTCCCAGGCCTGCCAGAGGCTGCCCCACTGGCAGCTCTGGCAGGACTCTTGCAACCCTTTATTCAAGGAAAATTAAATAAATTGTTATTTCCCTCACAAAATCTCTGGGTGCTGCTTTCTCTCCCTTCTAATGACCTTCCCCTTCCCCTTAAGCCCCACTGTGGGTGGCACTCCAGTGCTGGGGGGCACAGCCATGGGCTCCCAGAGTCGCAGGGCAGCAGTGCCTCTTCCCACAGCTTCCTGCTGCAGCTGCACACCCACAGACCAGCAGATGCCAAGGGCAGAGCAGGCATAAGGGTCCTGTCACAGGACCATGCTCTCAACCTGCCCCATATTTTCTGCCCACTTGGAGAGGGGACTGATACAGTGGCTTTGGTGGGTGCCTGGCCAGGGTCCAGCCAGGGTCAGCCCACTAGATTTTTCACATCTTGTCCTGTCCTGACTGGCCCAAGGGCTACTGCATGAACAGTTTAATTTGTTCAGGACGCCACTTCAAATTATTCCTCCATGTCACATCTGACTGTACTCTGGAATATGCATTCTCCAAAAACCCACAGGGCCTAGGAAAGTCAATGTTTCTTTCTTGCTGGTCACTGGGGACAGATCTGCTATTTTGTTGACTGAATTCACTGGAATCGGATGATATCCATCTTGACATTTTACTCCTAAAAGATGAATTTCCGGGGCAGGTCCCTTGACCTTACTTTTCTTATGACAAAACCAGCTTTTAGGAGGATCTGGATTATCTTCTCTCCTTTCTCAAAAACTTCCTCTGCNACGGCCCTGGCTGCATCAGAGGCTGGAGCGAATATACCGGGGCTGGTGGTGGGTGGTTGATGCCATAGAGAGCAGCATCCTGCATGGCCTTTGCATCTACGGGCCAAATGCCAGTATGCTGGTCGAGGTGCTGCAGCCTGTCCTCGAGCAACACGCGGCACCACTGGTCCATGGCATCATCTGCATCATTATGGGCCAGTGCAGCGAGGAGGCCCAGAGGCTGCTGCGCTCTGGTGCCATCAGGGACGAGAACAACGGCCCTGTGGCCAGTGCCAGCTCCAGCTCCAGGTCCAGCTCCACCAGCTCCAGTTCCAGCTCCAGCTCCAGCTCCAGCTCCAGCTCCAGCAATTCCAGGATCTCTAGCTTCAGCAATTCCAGTTCCAGCAACTCCAGGAGCTCCAGCTTCAGCAGCAACAGCTCCAGCTGCAGCTGCAGTTCCAACAGCTGCCACTCCAACAGCTCCAGGTCCAGCAGTTCCCAGCAAGGGACTCCTGCTAGCAGCCCCCCAGGCTCTGATGAGGAGGAAGAAGCTGGTACATCAGAGGCCTCCCCCTGCCCAGGGCAGCAGTTGCAGCCCCTCTGCTCCCAGGGAAGGGACTGATTGTCCACTGGGCCCCAGCATGTCTGACAAAAGAGGGAGCCCACGCCCTGGGACTCTTCCCAGGCCTGCCAGAGGCTGCCCCACTGGCAGCTCTGGCAGGACTCTTGCAACCCTTTATTCAAGGAAAATTAAATAAATTGTTATTTCCCTCACAAAATCTCTGGGTGCTGCTTTCTCTCCCTTCTAATGACCTTCCCCTTCCCCTTAAGCCCCACTGTGGGTGGCACTCCAGTGCTGGGGGGCACAGCCATGGGCTCCCAGAGTCGCAGGGCAGCAGTGCCTCTTCCCACAGCTTCCTGCTGCAGCTGCACACCCACAGACCAGCAGATGCCAAGGGCAGAGCAGGCATAAGGGTCCTGTCACAGGACCATGCTCTCAACCTGCCCCATATTTTCTGCCCACTTGGAGAGGGGACTGATACAGTGGCTTTGGTGGGTGCCTGGCCAGGGTCCAGCCAGGGTCAGCCCACTAGATTTTTCACATCTTGTCCTGTCCTGACTGGCCCAAGGGCTACTGCATGAACAGTTTAATTTGTTCAGGACGCCACTTCAAATTATTCCTCCATGTCACATCTGACTGTACTCTGGAATATGCATTCTCCAAAAACCCACAGGGCCTAGGAAAGTCAATGTTTCTTTCTTGCTGGTCACTGGGGACAGATCTGCTATTTTGTTGACTGAATTCACTGGAATCGGATGATATCCATCTTGACATTTTACTCCTAAAAGATGAATTTCCGGGGCAGGTCCCTTGACCTTACTTTTCTTATGACAAAACCAGCTTTTAGGAGGATCTGGATTATCTTCTCTCCTTTCTCAAAAACTTCCTCTGCTGTGCTGTCCCATATGATGATGTCATGGATGTACTGCAGATGTTCTGGAGCCTCACCCTTTTCCAGTGCCATGGCAAATAGTGGCGCTGTGTTTCCAGCCCTGGGGCTATACTGGATGCCTCTTCAGGTGAAAGCAAACTGCCTGCACTCTCCTGATGAAGGAATGGAGAAAAACGCATCAGTTATGTCGATGCTGGCACCACTTTGCTGCTGTGGACTCCAGTTCGCAATGAAGCTCAAGCACATCCGGCACGGCAGCATTCATGATGGTGTGACTTCATTCAGCTATGACACTCCACTGTCAGTCTCCACTCCCCCTTAGACTTATGCACAGGCCATACAGGACTACTGAAGGCTGAGTGAGTCTTGCTGACCACTCCTGGGCTCTCCAGCTCACACATCATCTCATGGATGGGGTCTCGCATTCCTGGCTGGGGCAGTATTGTTGACAATGCACTGTTGTGGTAGCGATTGGTACCTGCTGTTCTTCGACCCTCAGCAGTCCACAGCAGAAGGGTCCCCTGAGACACCAGGGACCAGCTCTCTAATTTCCTCTGTCTCCACAGCAGCTATCCCAAAAGCCCATCGGTGCCCTTTTGCGTCCTTGAAATACCCTCTCCTGAGGTAATCTGTGCCAAGGATGCACAGGGCCTCTGGGCCAAGGGTGTTTTGCCATTTGTGGCCAGTTGAGCTGAAGGCTTACTTCAGCTTCCAGTACTTACAACAGTACCAGTCAGCTGTTGGGATTCTCCCTGTCACCTCAGGAACAGAGATGGATTCTGGCCCTACATATCTCAATGGCATTAGGGTACATTTTGCACTGGTGTTGACCAAAGCCTTCTACTCTTGTGGGTCTGATGTGCCAGGCCATCGATCCGCACAGTCCAGGAGAGCTGACTGTCTCTTTCCCCCACTCGCCTGGGGGCAGAACCCCTCTAGTCCTGGTCATAGTACTCACTGCTCACTTCTAATAAATATGAACTGGAGGTCCCTACAAGAGGATCAAAATAATATCAGCCCTTCTGTGCTGTTTGAGAACTTGCCCACTGGAAATGGGAGCAGATTTATCCTTGCAGAATTTCCTGTGGTGGTGTCAGAGACTGGAAAGATCGATGCCTTGAGAGCTTTTGGGACACGTGTGTGTGGAGGAGGAAAGCTCAGACCTTGCCCAGGCAAGGCAGTGAACTGCCTCACACCCCCGCAAGGGCCTGCATCCCAGCCAGCAGAGCTGCCAATCATTGGCACACTGGAGGAAATGCCCCACACTCCACCCCTGGAGCCCCTGATCCAGCTTCCGAGTGGCCAAATGACCAGAAGTCCCAGCTAGGGGAGGGCCCATGAAGACTGAGGGGTATTTAAAGCTCAGCACAAGACCACATGTCCTGACCTTGCCTTCATCTTGAAGTTTCTATCTGAACAATCTTGGAGCCCAGGAGTTGGTATCTATATGTGTGCTTTTCTGTATGTTTTCTGTCTTTCTCTCTTTCTTTCTTTCTTTCTTCTTCTTCTAATTCCCTTTTCTTGGAACATTTTGAGTAACTTAACATCAAACGGGTTTGTACTAGTTTGAAAGCAAACCAGTGAGAGACTACAAGTCAGAACTACAATTTAGAAGGAAAATTAAAAGAAATGCAGTAGTACAGAAACTCTGCCAGAGTCAAGATACAACCTGACGCCCTGTTGGTCAGGGTGGTGGTAGCAGTCTGATTAAATGGTGGCTGCAGTCTTGTGGAAGTGATAGATGTGGTTCCGTTGAAGCAGTGATCCCGTAGAAGGCTCTGGGCTTCCTCTGAAGGTCCAGTGGTGGTTACGTAGCTCTTGTCCTCTGGGAATCCAATAGGTAAGGCTGGCTGTGGTGTTCCAAACCTCAGATTATATCCAGGTAGGAATGCTTGGTTCCTCCTCCTGGGCGGAGCATTTCACAATGGGATGATGTAATTTGATGAGTCACGCAGTGAGGCTGGATGGCCCATTAACAGAAGATATTGCCCAGAAGGAGTTATCAGGGATGTGTCATGGAAGAGATAAAGAACACTGCCCCACCTGGTTTTAACAGCTTATGAAGATGGTCATAGAATACATACTTTCAGTTACATCTTACATTGTAACCTAAGACAGGGTTTAAAGTTTGCTAGATTGAATGGGTCAAGTTAATGCTCTGAGAAATGCTTTATGTTGATCAGATGTTGGACCAAACCTTTTGCCAAAGATCCCTGATCTTCTAAAGTTTGCCAGTAAAGTTGTTTTGACCTCTTGAGAATATCTTGTTGATATTTCTCCCATGCATTTAACCCAGAGTACAAGAACCAGTGTAACCCCTTTTAAAAGCCCTTTTACCGAGTTGATTGATGTCTCACAGATGCTTGTTCTCCCTCTCAACTCACTCAAAACACCTTTCTTCACTTTTTCTGTGGAATTCTAGCCTTCAGCCCTCATTTGCTTACCTTTTTGCTAAGGACAGATTTCAGCATTAAATGCCAGCCTTGCTGGGAAAATGAGTATATACCTTTGAATCAGCTCCAACCAAGCTCCACAAGTCAAATGGGTAGGTACATTTCACCAAAAAGAGTACCTTAAAAAGCAAAGGACAGTCCACTTTTCTTAATCTAGATTAGGATGTACATCATATATGAATGTTAATATTTTAAGATGAATCCATTTACCACCATTTAATCGGACTGCTACAACCACCCTGACCAACACGGGGTCAGGTTGTATCCTGACTCTGGCAGAGTTTCTGTACTACTGCATTTATTTTAATCAACACTGCCACCACCAACAAAAAAAAACTTTATTCAGAAAGGGAAATGTAATTGGTTTAGAAGCGCATACTGTAAAGGCAGAACAGCATCATACATGAACATTCCTATGTATTTATTTCACATTCAATATTAAGGTGTTGGCTTGTTGGATTTAACCTGTAATCCCATGAATGACTATATACCTTAGAAGGGCCAGAAATAGGATGTTCAGATATATACAAACCTTTCTGAGAACTGTAGTGGTTTTCTTCTTGTTGCTGACTTTACTGAACTTAAGGCAGAATATTCAGGGTTTACAGTGACAATGCAGATCCTATTGCATAAGGGGCAGTGGCATGGAAAAGGAATTGTTTAAAGCCAGACTGGTTAGAGGCTGTTTCTTAAAAACTTTGTTTCAAGTGCCACAGAACCAAGTTCTGACTTAGAACAGAAAGTGAAACACTGCAAAGATTTTGGGCCTAACCCCCATCTCCCATGCCTCAGCCTCAAAGTAGAACCTTGTCCATGGGATATTTTAATGTGACACGGGGAAAACTGCTACCAAATGCCAGTAACTAAATGGCCATTGCATCTGAGGCAGATGCTGATCCAGCACACTGATGGTCTGTAAAGGATGCCTGTGATTCACCAGCAGAACTGGTGAATCCGGTTTACCCGCTTCCCAAAAAACTCTACAGATCTTGCCAAAATACACACTACAAATCTGTCATTTACAAGCTTCTCTTGAAAGACAGCTCAAGTTTGTTTTTCACAGGGTTCCTCTGTAAACCAGCACTATATTATATCAGGATTGTTACGAGATGGCATTTGCACAGACCCACATCAACTATTTAAGTCTGGGACTTAGAGCAGCAAGCAATGCAGCTCTTTGTGCCAGAGACTGCCCTTGAGCATTTTCACAGCACCGTTCACAAGAACAATTCAATCCCGATGGCAGTAACTCAGATCTACTACAGCCTAAAACATGAAGACAAGATCACTGCAGACAGATTTTACTCACACGTTGAGATTCAAATAAAACAATAAAAAAAGAGCAACCCCAAATTAGAAACAGTAATAATTAGAAGCAAGAAATAAATAGAGATCCTTGATACACCAACTTCAGGACACAGAAAATATTTTGAATACTAGATTGTCTATACACCTACAATATTTCTTTCTTAAGGATATATTAATTGAATATTTATACACAGAAGTGACTGACTACATCACTAAATACATTTTTACAGTACTACAAGAAAAACTACAGCTCCCATTATTTCATGGAGCCTTTTTCTATTTTAAAGTACCACAATGGGCAGTCTCCTCTTCAAAACTCTATGCCAGCTATTCATAAACCATTGGGAAAGAAAAGCCCCAAAACAAAACTAAACTAATAAACTAACAAACAACATTTTGGAGAGCCACCTCTATTTGTGAATATAAGATGCTCAACCTCTCAGTATTATCTTCTTCTAGCACATTACTCAAAATGATTCATATTCCACAACTACTCCAGCAGCAAATAAACCCACAAGTCCATCACAGATGAATCAAAATACGACAGAACCTCCACGGAAAATGTTGCTTGGTTTTCTAGGGACTGCATAGAAAAATGTCTCCACGTTTTCTTCACTGAAAAGCCTGGGTAAATCCAGGCTCACACTCATGCTATCCAGGAATTTACCGCCAGGGTGAGCACATCAAGCTCCGACACACAGACACAGACAGACAGACAGACAGACAGACACACACACACACACACACACACACAGAGTCCCTCTCCTGGATGCGCACACATCCCTCTCACTCGCACTTGGAACCATCTTCCTGCTGAGCTGAGGATATGGAGCGACCGCACTATCGCGGGCGCTCCAGCTTCGCTGCAAGGCATCCGACAGCCTTGCAGGTACAAAGCGAGCACAGCTCGGAGCTCTTACTGTCCGGAGCGAGCCTCAAAGAGCTCCCACATCCCGCAGCCCCTCGCCAGGTACGGCCCGGACGCAGCCGGGGCCGCTCCGCCTGCGCGGGGCCGCTGCCGGGGCGGTGTCGCGGCTCCTCTGCGGGGCGGAGCTGACGCGGCCCCGGCGGCTCCGGCCCGACCCCGCTGNGCCGGGCCGGGAACCGGCAGAGCCCGGGATCAGGGAGTCCTGCAGCCGGGCCGGGGCCGGCCGCGGGTCAGCGCGTTTCGGGGGAGCGCGGCTGCGGGGACGGGTCCGGAGCCGGCCGCACGTGGAAAGCAACTGCTCGGCAGCACCGGCGGCGGTGAGAGCACAGCCCTGCCCGGGGATGGGCACCGCTCGGGTTCCCAACGGGGCGATGGCACCGCTCGGGTTCGCCGCCGTCTCCGCGGCAGCGCAGAGCATCGGTCCCTCCTCGGCCCCAAGGCTCACCTGCGCCAGGTGCACCAGAGCATCGCCTCTGTCTTGGGAACCCACAACGAGCAGTGCCGGGCAGGGACTGCAGATCCCCGTTGGTGGCAGGGAAAAAAGAGCAAGGAATCTTCCATGGGAGAATAAACGGAATAGAAGTGAGGTGTCACCGTGAAATATGTTGAGATGCACTCACAAAAATACTATTGCTCTTGACTCAGAACACGGAAGAGGAGTGGGGAGGCATAAATCAGAAGCTGGGTGCAATGTCCAGGGACCAGTGATCTCGATAAAATGCTACACAATTGCTGGAATGCTGTATGGATGACTAACTACTGCTTGCCAAGTAATCTGGACTTGTTAGGGGCAGCATAGTTATCTCTCAAAAATTACTGGAGCCATGATTGTGAAAATTCTAAAGAAAGGCCCATAGACCCACATTTTAATGCAGTTGCTGTGGGTTTGATAAATGAAATCTGCTTTTATGCCTTGATTCTCCTGAAGGTTAGTGTTGTGGGTTTTTTTCATGCATGCATGCATGCAAAATTTGAGGATCTCAGGTAAAGTCCTGTGCCGGTTTGGACAAATTTGGAGGAAATATCCTCTGATAGAAAACAGATTACAACCACCCCTCCCCCACCAGGTTCAGGGGAAAAAAAATTTCCTCGGAGGAAAGTGAAAGAGATAAAAACTATTTCTTTAACAAACACAGAGGAAAAGGATAATAATGCTAAATAATGAAATCTCTTGCTATGGAGAGAAACCTGGGAAGATTTGCAGAGTCCTTCTGTAGGTGTGGTCTCTCTCCTCCTGGGAACTGGGTCAGCGTGGGCCCACCTCTGGGACCTCAGTGGAAAATTCTCCCGATGTGTTCTGATGTTGAAACAGTCCAGAAGAGAAGAAGGGAAAAACCAAAGTCCCAGGAAAACAAAGTTCAACTCTCCCTCTCCCTCCAGAGAAAATGAGCTGAAAGCTGGCTGAAAAGCATGAAAGGTGCTCCCCCCCTGCTCTTGCTGCTGCAGCAGGGGAGAAGTATCTGTGTCCTTGAACAACTGTTTTGAAAAGTTTGCTTGGTTTTTTTCTCTCCCCCCTCTCAGGCTCAGTTTAAAGGCACAGAAAGGCACAAAGTGAATTGCTGGGCATAGAGCAGCGATAGGGGATACACATCATAAAGTCACCCCAAGACCAAGTCCTTCTGTAAGGGATATGGAAGAGAATGGCCTTCGGTCAGCAGTATGTCAGCGAGAGACAGCTGAGCCATTATTACTGAGAGGAAGAACAGCCCTGCAATAGGGGTGTGAGCCCTGGCTGAAGTTCAGTAGAACCACCTTAGGCAGTATCAGTAAGAAGGCACTGAAGAGTGAAGGGTCTAACCATTTGGTGCAGTATTGTATGGACTTTGGGATCACTACACCATTGCAAATAGGTTCCCTTCCCAGCAGAAGAGGCTTCCTTCCATCTGCTGCCTCTGCCAGAGGCACGGGGGATGGTGTTGTGGTTTGACGCTGGCCCGACGCCAGGGNGATGGTGTTGTGGTTTGACGCTGGCCCGACGC
>VXAD01009827.1:0-10853 GCA_013399195.1 Dicrurus megarhynchus
TCACTGCGGGCACAGTGAAAGCATATTTAGGTCTTTCATCAGGGTGCAAAGGAATGGTGAAAAAGCAATCCTTCAAATCAATGATCAGGATATCCCACCCCATTGGAATCATGATGGGTGAGGGCATACCAAGCTGCAATGCCCCCATGCTTTCCATCACTGCATTAATTTTCCTGAGATCCCGTAACAACCTCCATTTCCCCGATTTTTTCTTAATCATGAAAACAGGAGTATTCCAGGGACTAGTAGAAGGCTCAATGTGCCCCTGTTGTAATTGTTCCTGAACCAGCTGATGAAAGGCAACCAATTTCTGTATGGGTAGGGGCCACTGAGGGTTCCATATAGGCTTGTTTACCAGCCATCGCAAAGGCAAGGTAGGGTATTGGTTGCCCGCTGTCGCAGTGACGCCTACTAAAAATGTGTCCCGATCCGTACCCCGCAAGCCACCAACATGTTCCGCCCCCAGAGGTTAAGCGGAGCTGTAGTGATATAGGGCCGCACTGTAGCCGTTTGGCCTTGTGCATTTTTCACCACTGTAGATCGCTCACTTAAACAGCTCTGTGTAGGTCCTCCTACCCCTGCGATGGCTGACCCCGCAGGGGCCAGAGGCCATGTAGGAGGCCACGAAGAGAAGGAGATCATTGTCACGTCAGCACCTGTGTCAATCAGACCTCGGAGCTGGATCTGGGGTGGATAGGCGTTTGGCAGGATCAGGGTACACAGCATCTGTGGCTTTTGTCTGGAGATGTCTGCAGTCCAGGAGATCTGTGGAACTCCCGTAGATCCAGAGCTACCATCCCCATGGCTGCTTTGTTCTGTCCTGGGAACACATGACTTAAAAGGTACAAGTTGAGCAATGCGAGTTTTTTCAGGAATAGTAATAGGGGGAGAGGGTGTGGAAACCATAGCACAAATCTGGCCTGTAAAATCAGTGTCAATGACTCCTGGGTGTACAAAGATTCCCAGGAGGTCGGCATCAGACCGTCCCACAAGCAGTGCACTGAATCCCTGGCCCAGGGGTCCAAACGCATCCAAGGGAACCTTATGAACATCACAGGAGTTTAAGATGACTGTTGCCCCTGTATGCACATTGACCTCTGCTGATCCCCGGGTGCTGGGTCTAAGCTGGCTGGATAGACCTGTGCTGGCACAGTGTCCTGGGGGAACCCTTGTGTCGGGGTGCAATTCCCCCGCCTTGCACCCCTGTTCCGGTTTCCCTGGTTAGTCAAAAACCGGCCGTCAACATGGCGTGCAGATCTACAGTGTTCTGCCCAATGACCTGACTTCCCACATCTCTTACATAGGGAACTTCCCATGTTCTGTGTTTGATTCTTTGTGGCCTGTTTCTGTTTATTCCCAGCCTTAGACTGCTTTTGATTGCCCGTACGGTTGCGTTGCAGGACTGTAGTCCCAGCAGACATTTTGCAGTTCCCAGAACCCACCTTCAAGCAGGCCACAATCATGTCTATTATTGTAGGGTCCCCAGGTAAAGCTTATAATCGTCCTGCAGTCATCGTTTGCATTATCGATCGCTAACTGCTTGCATAATATCTCCCCTGTATTCCCATCTGGTACTTGTTTTTCTATTGCCAGAAATAATCTTTCGATAAAGGAAAGGAAATCCTTTTTCTGGCCCTGAATTATTGTCACATATTGTTTTTTAGGAGTTGCTGTATGTATACTTTGTAGTATAGCGGCCATACCAACACTTTGAGGCTGTTCAAGGATCGGAGTAGGCCAAGTGCCTTGAGAATCAGGATCAGAATATCGACCGATCCCCATAAGAGCAGCTGCTTCAGCTGCATAACAACAATCACTTTGAGGCAACTGCCTATTCTGTAATGCAGCATTTTCAGCCAGCCTTCTCCGGTTAGCCTCAAAAACCTTATACAGCATAGGTCGAAACAACACCTGAGCCAGATACTTAATATCGAAGGGAGCAAGCAAGTCAGTGTTCATTATTCTAAGAGCCTGCATAACTTCATGAGAATCAAGCCCATATTTTGCCACTTCATATTGCAAATCCTGGACCACTTTCCAGGATGTTGCATCGTGTCTATCACTGTGTCCCGAATTTGGGAGGGCTTTAAAAACACGATAGGCTTTAGTGTCTGCCTGTGGAATTCCACTACCATTTCCATCGACTGATGTATCATCCTGAGGATCAGTACCAACTGCCTGATCGCACAACTCCCTTTTGGGCACCTGATTATTCTGGCCCCTGTTCTCCTGACTATCCTGGCCCCTTTCTTCCAGAGCTATCAGTATAACATCCTCCTAAAAGCTTTTTGGATTTTTCGGATGCACTGTCACCTGGCACGTTGGAAGCGTCCAAGGGCGATTCTGTTTCACAGCTGTGTGATGCCCAAGCGGTGCTGTGGCCTCCCGCTGTGGATCGGGTGTATCAGGAAGTGAGAGCAGGTCGACCGGCTCCGATATGGGCGAGGAGGGGAAACTGGGCACTGCTGGCAGCTCTTCCGGCTGGATCGGCGTTGCCGGGGGGTTCCAGGCCGCTCGTCTGGGCAATTCCTCCGCGGGAAGCCATAATAAGAAGTCCTGTAATAGCTCTACCAGCTTTTCAAGCCGTGCTGAAAGCCGTACTTCCGTGTTTCGCTGTGGCTGCGCTGTATGCGCCGGCGCCGCGGAGTACCCGGATGCCAGCACACGCGCAGAAGGGTACCTGAGTGTTTGCGCATGTGCCAGAGAGTACGCTGGCGTCTGCACGTGTGTGGGAGAGTACCTGGATGTTAGCGCATACGCGGGAAAGTGCCTGGATGTTGGCGCATGCGCAGAAAAATACCCGGAAGTTTGCGCTGACTGCGGGCATCCCGGTATGACTGGCCCGTGCGCTGGAAGGGTGGGGGGCGGCGCCGCCAGAGGCGGCGAACCGGCTCCCGGCAGGATTCCGGCTGTGGGGACCGTCCGCAACAGGGACACTGCTGCCGGCGCGGACCCAACCGCCCCTGCGGAGCATGGCTGCTCGTGCGCACGTCACATGGAAGGAGGCAGGGTCCCTGGGAGGGAGAGAGATGGTGCGCGCTGTACGGGTGGCGGACCCCCATGCACAGGAGTGGGCGCAAAGCAGCAGGGCAAAAACCCAGGTCCTCGTGCAGCCTTCGTGTTCTTCCCTGACCCCCGTGGTGTCTCAGTCGCAGAAGTCGCTGGGGATGCTAGCGAAGAGAGCCCTGAAGAGCCGGCATCCCCGCTAGCCTGAGACGGCGTGCCTTCTAGAGGCTCCAACGCCAGCAAATTCATCTCTCTCTCCGAACCTCCTTTGCTCTGTTCGTCTGCCTTAAGTCTTTTCAGTAGGTCATATAAACACTGCCAAATACGAAGGAGGGCTACGTCCCCATNCCAGGCTCAGGGTTCAAGAAAGCCGAAGTGATTTAATAACTTCTTAGAGGGTTTTTATATGTTAGTTCGCAAAAAGTGTACTATATGGCATAAGGTAATTGGTTCTTTCGGCCTTCCTCCCCTTGGGGTGATTGGCCAAGTTCTAAGACACCCATCTCTAAATATTTTCTAGTTGGAACCATAACAATGGTGAAAAACAACTTAGCAGGTGCAGAAGTTTACAGAACTGTAACATTGTTTTGAATTACTTGCATGGGAAAGACAAAGCTCTCACAAAATGCTGCTGAGAGCTGAAGAAATTCCTTGCTGAAGCTTTTTCAGCATCCATAATGAAGCAATGCATTTGGTCACACTTGAGGTTGCCGATTAACCAAAAGTTTGTAAGTCAGGGATTAAGCACTGCATCTGCATGCAGAGAAGTTTGAATGAATACCCTAGCTATGGGTCTGAAAGTGTGATGCTTGTGTGAAGGCATTGGTACAAGCAAGAACTTTATGGAGGGGACATATACAACGTTGTGCTTCTAGTTTCTGGATAAATTCATTTCAGTCATTAGCAGGAAGGTCAATGGGAACTCATTCTGTCGCTCTTGTCACTAACTGGGATGTAGATGCCAAAATGGTACCTTAGTAATATGGATAGAAAAGATAGGTTTTCTTTGCAGTCAAAACCACTTTTGCCCTTTGCCTCCTTCAAATAGCAAGTTTCTGAGCCCTGTGTACCTGATTTTTTATATATAGCCTTTATACATTTGCTCTTCAAACTCATCTATTTTTATAGTTACAATCATTATATGCAATTTTTACCATCTGCAGTAAATACAGTTAATTAATCCTGGTACACATAATTTTCATTTCGTTTGGTGCATGTAAATAATTTCTGACTTGGTAAATGGTACTGTAGAGAGCCTGGTAAACTAAATGCTGCTTCACTTCAACGTTGCCAAATAACTGAAGAAAAAGAAGTGCTGGGTAAATGGCGTGAATCTAATACCTAGAATCTTATCAAAATGAAAGGTCTTGAAAGCTTATTTTCAGCAGCAAAAGGAAAGCCTAGGCAAAAACAAGCTACTTCCTTATATCTATAGGAAAAAAGGCATCTTACCCAAATATATACCAAAATTGCATTTTTTTTGCCATTTATGGTGGTAACTTTCAGCAGAAGCATTGGTAGCACACACGCAGAAGTTTCATTTCTGGAGTCACAATATGTTTGCCTAATTTCCTTCACTTAGGCTATGATCAAGCAGTGTTTGAAGGCTGAGGTTAGAAGCAAGAATTCTCAGAAATTACTGTTCCAAAATTCCAATGCCTTGTCTGCCATGATTTTTTTTCAACCAAGTCATGAACAGACACACACACATTGCCTACAGGGGATATATAATACATCTATTTATTTAGTAACAAATTGATGAGTAACGTAAAGTTATGTCATAGTTCTTGCCAGAATAGTGTTTAAAATGTGCATTTATACATTTAGAAACAAAATGTCCAGCAGTATAAGTTGATTAGTTTTATTATGAAAATATTCCGTGGCTGGGAGCTAAAAAAAGAGATGAAATATTGGAAAGGGGACTTACATATGCTTTGGAAGATCAGGATTCACAAAACCCCAAGAGAGGACATGGGTGACATTATAAAAATACATATTACTTACCTGTAGTGAAGATAAAAGCAAAAATATTCTGCAGAGGCATTCACAGTACTAAAAGAGTCTGATTAATTCATGGCCTTTGAAAAGGACTTATTGGGTAATCAGTTTATGCCGTGGTGCTGTACCGGCTAGCTTAGCATGGGGCAATGTTCTGCCTGCCCCAGGTCAGGGAGGGTGGAAGCCGAGCGGCACTGGAGGGTAGACGAAGCACCAGTTCAGGTTCACCTTGCCTCCCGGGGGCAAGGTGCACGAAGGAGGAGGGAAGAAGAAGAGGGACTTCCTCGTGGGACAGGGAAGGGTTTATTCACAGGGAAAAGCCACGAGGAGAGCTGGTAAAATTAGGCGGGCGTGGGGTTTTATACCCCAACATAATAGGTAGGGAGAACATACAATAACCAATAAAATACCAGTTAGGGGGGTCTTACAAAAGGGGGGAGAAGCGACCAGGGTGAATGGGCGAAGAAGTGGGGAGCAACATGAGCCAATTACCAACCGAGGAACATAGAACTTTACAGAGGAATAACCACATATGAACCATAAAGGGAGGGGGGGCAGCAGCCAATGGTCAGCGTGCTTCACACAGCTGTCTGGGTGCTCACTGTGCCTTTGAGCCCTTGAGCTGTGGAGGCATCAAACCACTGGACCTTTTGATCTGTCTGGTCCAGCTGACCATGCTCTGGCCATGGCTCACTGCAACAACTTTAACCACTTTTTCACAAAGAAAGTAAGGTGTGTTAACTGTTCACATTTTTGCACCAAGGAATAGTTAATGAAGACAAAAATGAAACTGATGACCAATTTTTGTTTGTTAAGTGTTTCACTTGTACCAGAGAAGATCCTTGCTTCTGTCATTGTGAGGCAGCAAGAAGTTCATTTGAAAAGTGGACCTGCTGGTCACTAAAAGCTGTAGCATAAAGCATCAGGCCATACGCTACATGGTGTTCAGTGTTCCTTTTCAAAATATATATAGATAACGTTAAATTATTTTAAACTTGTCTCTTTTTGGAAGAGGCACTTCAGCTGGTCTTGGCGGAACAAATGTAGGTGGAAGTGAGAAAAACAAACATAAGGCCATGTTGAAAACAACATTGGTGCCTGCTGTTTGTGGTTTCTGGGTGCTAATGCTGGCATCACACCACCATTACCCAGCTGAGCATTGGAGGGAGAAAAAGGCCCTTAAACTTATTGTACTATAATATCCCATGTCACTCTCTCAGAAATGAGGTCACATCACTACAGGCCTCCAATTCCTGTGTAATCCATCTGTGGCTGATACCCTCAGGATATTGACAAGGCTACTTGGCATGTCCTTCTGAATCATATTTATACTTGCAAGACTTCCGTATCAGAGTATTTTCTGCATGATATTTTAAAACAATTGAAAAACATTAAGTAAATTTAGAGCCAGTAGCTGTAGCCAAACTGCAAGGAAGGAGAAGTCAGACAGGTTGCTTATTTCAGTGTAAAATCATTTGGTGAATGTACCATTATTTATAAACTACTGATTTATTTATTACCTTATTCATTACCATGAAATTATAAGGTTACAAAGTTCTTTTTTACAGATTCCCCATTTGCTGTATATTTCAGTGTAGAGGAAGTTTTGTGCCTGTATACCTTTCTGTTGAAAAGCTAGAAACCTAGCTGCATGGTGTTTGGCACAAGATCAAAGGCACATATTTCATAAAAGCATTATATAAGCTATATAAGAAAAAATATTTACAATTCTACTACCTAATACGCATACACTGACTTTATATCAACAGAATGAATAAGGCAGAAATGGTCTGCTTTGGTACCGTTTAGGCTAGCTCGGTGTCCCGGCACCAAGCAATCTTCTGCCTGCCCCGAACAGCGGTCAGACCAGACCTATCTCTGCTGCGGGAGGACGGGCGAAACAGCGGTCGGATTCGCCCCGACCCCCGATGGCTACGGCCGCGCAAAGGAAGCTAGGAAATAGGCGGAGGGGGACCTCTAGGGGGAAAGAAGGGTTTATTGCAGAGTAGAATCCATGGAGAAATCCCACCAGCCACATGTTGAGTCGGCAGTTTTATACCCCAGCAACACGGGCGTGGAAAACCAATTGAACGTTCATCAGGGGGTGTTACAGATGCAGAGAGAAGGGATTACAGCAAATAGGATAAAGGGTAGGTGGGGAGAGCTGCAGCCAATGGTAAGATATGGTTTACAGCTTCTGGGGTGCTTCCTGTAATTTTCAGGGCTTTTGGGTTGCAGGAGCCTCGAACCTTAGGACTTTCCATGGCTCACTGAAACAATGATCAATGTAAAAATCTTTTGCCAAAATCCATCACTATTCTCTGTTAAGGAAAACAGAAATAATTTGATATAAAAAAACCAAAACCAAAGACCTGGAACAGATTAAATAGATTATCTATAAATACACAATGGATTTAAAGGGCAGAAAGAAGCAGAAATACACTGATTTTCATTTTAGCAAAGTACAGTAGTTGAATGCTTTCAGTCCTGTAAAATGTAAGATGTGTCCTGTCTGAACAGCTATGAAAAAAAAAAAGCAAGACTCTTTTTAAAAGGGAGTCCAATAAGAAGTTGCATGATAACTGCACATTTAACAAGCTGCACGAAGAAGGTGAGTCATACTCAAAATGAGACAGTGATGCTAGCTGAACATCTAATGCTAACGACAAATTCCTTGTTTAGTTTGTGTGATCTAACTGTGGAAGTCATTGCCAACAGATACCACACAGGTTTACAGTTTAATGTAATTAAACCATATTTGGGTGCTGGTATGAATATTGATTATGTCTATAGTTGTGTTAGATAAGGTGTGTATTCCTTAGACACCCAACTGCTTTTGTTGTATCACAGCAATATGAATAAAGGCAGGAAGGGGAATAACCTGCATGGTAAAAAGTGTCTGAACTTCCCTGATGAATGTGTCCTGAACTTCTATCACTTAGGGTGCTGACAGAGAAACAATTGGGCTGATCTGCTAAAGCACTGCAGATTACCCTGGCTTGATATTTAGAATTGGGTTAACAGTGAGAAAAATGTTCTTTCCAATTAAATCCAACCCTGGCTTTAAAATGCAGCAGCTAATTCTTCTGAGCTTACTTTTTCAAATCTGTTACAAGGGCTTTGAACAATAGTACTGAAATAACATTTCAAGTACATCACTGTGCCTAATGAATTACAAAGCTCCTGATTAATGACACTTGTTCAACATCACACTGACAGTAATATGACGTTTAAAAAAAATGGTGTTTCTGCCTCGTGTATTTTCTCCAGTGAGACAGACTAGCCATCATCAGAACAGGGTTGGGTTTTTTTTAATTTCTTTTTTTAAATTGCCTTCTTTGTTCTTTTTTTTAAAAATTTTTTTTCCTTTTATCTCTTGGTGTAATTTTCTTTTTGCAAGTGGGGTCTTTTATTCTTCATTTGTATCAGAGGAGCTCTCATTCAAGAGGCCTGCAGCAGGTTTCGCTGAAATATCACTACTTAGCATTGACTCTGGAACCAGAAAAACTCAATCTTGTGTCCTAACAGGCAGCACAACACTGGGGAGGTGGAGAGGAGGGAAGGGGAGGGAGGGAGGGGAGGGAGGGGAGGGAAGGAAAGGGGAAAGGGGAAGGGGAAGGGGAAGGGGACAGGGAAGGAAACCAAGACATGTGTTTGCTAGATACATCGGCAAATAAACCAAACTGTTGGAGTATCCATCATGATGCCACAGCTGAATTGAAGTTGACTGGAGGCATACTTCACTGCACAGTATCAGAGCTTAGGTGTTTTACTAGCCTTATTTCACTGAGTTGAGGCTGTACAGCTTTATGGGGGCCCCCATCTGCACCAGTTTGAAATAAATTCCTGCTGAGCCATGTATCAGAGCCTGATAGGGCCATCCTTGTATGTGCAATTGTTGCCTGTATTTCTTCTGCTGTTTCTGCACCAGAAGGTCACTTTCCTCTGGGATGAGTGGAGAGGAATGTCATAGGAATCAGAGTAGAACTAGGAGATAATAATGGTTTTCAACATTTTGTTAGGGTCTTTCAAGCTGCTCAGGGCACATGTGGCAGGTTGGATTTGTACCATTGCAATTATTTTCACACTCCAGCTTCCCCTTCTCATCCCAGCAGCATCAGTGACACAGATTTTACAGCAGCAATAAGCTTAGTTTCATCTGAAGATTTTCTTTCCCATTCATGATTTTGGTGTCTTTGCTAATGAACACAACCGGTCTCTGTAGAAAAATGATGCCAACACATCTGGGTCCTGACTTGCCATCTTTACGTGTCCCCTGTTCTTGCAAAAGATACAACCTAACCTGCATCTAGGGCTGAGTAAGATGTGTTTCAGAGAGCTGAATGTGAACTAAAGAGCTTTTGGAAATACAGCAGTTGAGGGAATAATGTAATGGAAATGGAATCTATTTTTTTATTTTTTGGTGAATGAACTCCACTGAATGCCAGGAAAGGTTCCTGCATCATAATACGTAGTACTGCACAGGGAGAGTTCTGTTGGAGAAACTAGGAACAGGAAGATGGTCATTGAAAAAATAATTCTTTTTTCTTTGTCAGTAGCTCTGGGTTTTGAAGTATTTTTCAGTAGTCTAGAGTTATTTCCATGGCTGAAGCAACACTACTTAATCTGTGATGTCTGACAAAGGAATGTCCTTTGCCTATGTTTTTTTCAGTTGAAATACTCAGAGCTTGATTTCCATCATCTTTGGTGGGTTCAGTTGTGTACCAGCTCTCAATTGCAGCTAATAGATAGGTGCAAATATGGTCACATTGCATTCATCTTGAATTTGAACTTGTGTCTTTCTGCTCCCTCCAAAACAGATAAAACTGGTAAAAAACTGAACCATAAAACTGAATCACACACTCGTGCCCTGTCTTCATTCAAACACAGATGTAATCTCTGTGCTGACTGAGGGTTCTGAGTCTTTTCCCTTCTCTCTGCCACTGTGCTGTGTGGCTCTTAGTAACCTGCCTCTGTTTCCTCATCCACAATGGAGCAATATCATCAAACCTCCCCAGAAAAAGGCAGAAAGGACTCATAGTGCATGAAGTCAGGGTATTGGAAACGGTACAACATTAGTAACACACAGGCAAAACACTACAAAGTTTTGTATTTGAAGGAGACTACAGCAATGATTAACTCAGTTGGTTAGAGCATGGTGCTAATAATGCCAATGATCCCTGTAGGTACCATTCACTTAAGAGTTGGACTTGATGATCCTTCTGGGTCCCTTTCAACTCAGAATATTCTGTAATATGGAAATAGTCATTTCCNACCCTGGCTTTAAAATGCAGCAGCTAATTCTTCTGAGCTTACTTTTTCAAATCTGTTACAAGGGCTTTGAACAATAGTACTGAAATAACATTTCAAGTACATCACTGTGCCTAATGAATTACAAAGCTCCTGATTAATGACACTTGTTCAACATCACACTGACAGTAATATGACGTTTAAAAAAAATGGTGTTTCTGCCTCGTGTATTTTCTCCAGTGAGACAGACTAGCCATCATCAGAACAGGGTTGGGTTTTTTTTAATTTCTTTTTTTAAATTGCCTTCTTTGTTCTTTTTTTTAAAAATTTTTTTTCCTTTTATCTCTTGGTGTAATTTTCTTTTTGCAAGTGGGGTCTTTTATTCTTCATTTGTATCAGAGGAGCTCTCATTCAAGAGGCCTGCAGCAGGTTTCGCTGAAATATCACTACTTAGCATTGACTCTGGAACCAGAAAAACTCAATCTTGTGTCCTAACAGGCAGCACAACACTGGGGAGGTGGAGAGGAGGGAAGGGGAGGGAGGGAGGGGAGGGAGGGGAGGGAAGGAAAGGGGAAAGGGGAAGGGGAAGGGGAAGGGGA
>VXAD01009827.1:12135-27142 GCA_013399195.1 Dicrurus megarhynchus
GTTATATTAGAAAATTTTTTTCCTTTTTTTTTTTTTTTTTTTTTTTTTTTTTTTTTTTTTGTTTTTGTTTTGTTTTGTTTTGTTTTGTTTTCTGTTTTTTATTTTGGTCACAAAGGACATATCCCACTCTAATGTGTACAACACAGAGAGAGGCTGAGGGCATGGCTTAACAAGAGAAGCTTTTTTACTGGTGATTATCAACAGCACTATTCTCACTGACTGTCATACTTTTGAGGCAGTTGAGGGAAGGATGAAGAATCATAACTGAGTTATGAAGAGGAAGAGCAGGGCTTACGAAGGGTGTTAAAATGGTACTGCATTGGGAAATACAGTGCATAAAGCCCTAGTGATATATATTTTTCATTATTTTTTTTATTAAAGGTGATGGCTTATCTGTAAGTAGTAGTTTCTGGGTACCTACTATGGTCATCCATAGTAAGAAATAATTGTGGCATTTTTACCTAGAAGTAATGAATCATAACTAGGTGGTAGAGAGTTGCAATCTAGGTATTTATATGGGGACAAATCTGAATGATGAGTTGACAAAATCTCACAACTGTCTTAAAATGTCCCTCTTGTTTTTTTTCTTTTTCTGTAAAACAAAACTCTGTGAGAAATTAATCTCTGAAGCACTTCTTTTTTGCCGAGTGATTAGCACCACACACTATTGCCAAATGTAGGTATTATAAGATACTGTTTTTTGATTTCACCTGGGGAGAAAAAAGTATTTATAGTGTTTGTTGCTATAGTTGTTTATTTTAAGGTGTTTCACGGGTGCAATGTGTTTTTGCTTCCTAAAACTGACTCATTCTGGGGCATTAATCTGCCGTCAACCACTGGGCATAAGAAGCAGTTTTCAGCATTTGCAACTGTCTGCTGAATTTGCTAGAGGCTGAATTTTGTCGTTGTGGAACCCCTTCCATAAGATGCCTTTGGTGAAATTGCAGGCTGTCAGGATTAACAGGGCTTTTGTCAATATGCCTTCAGGAACTACTGCCATTGTAGGACATTTGCAATAAGAACAAAATGCAATAAGAATTTTCTGTCAATGGATGCCTTTATCAGGAAGAGAAAGATCAGAACATGGAAAATTTTAACACCACTCACAGCTGGTAATTTAGGGCATGTTGAGTGTATTTGAGTTTTCCCTGTGTTCAGCTTCAGATACTGAGAGCAGTACTTTTGTTTTTGTTGTATTGGATTTTCTCAGTGAATACTCTTTGGATATTGCCGAGATAAAAGAGATGTAATATCTGGTTGACTGATCTGTAAATATGGGCAAGGGCTGAGTGAAAACAGAACCAAGAGTTGGTTATTGGAGACATAAGAGAGATTTGAGACTAGAAAACCATTCCAGCACCCCCTCCTTGCAGGAGCATCTTGCGAAAACCTGCTTTTTGGTAGAAGCTCAGGGGATTGAGTACTTTAATAAGTGACAATATCAAACTCTGAAGCTCCTGGTTCAACCAGTTAGAGTTGGACTGAGAGGACATACATAAAAAGACACATTTTTTAGAGCTTCAGAGGGAGAGGCAGATGACACCCTTCAGACCTTTGGTTGTTCCTCTGCCTCCTCTCATTTCCCCCAGCCTCACTTGGGGCATCTTCAGTAGGTAGAGGTTCCTTTCTGCATTCTTCACAAGACACACGATTACTTCCTTCAACATCTAGTTTTTCAGCAGTCAGGAGATTCAAAGAAGAAAGAAGTCCTAGTATTGGCACAGAAGGAAGATGTTAAACATCAGCCTTACATTAGTTATTACTATGCAGAAAGAAAGCAAACTGCCCCCAACCTAAAACCAGACAAACAAACAGAACCAAAGAGAAACTGCACAGTGAACTTTCTGCCCATCAAAAATATCCAGTTCTGGTTATTTTCTGGTAAAATTGGTGCTGTTTGAGATGCTCAGTGGAAATCTGTAGCTCCGCTACAGATAAATTCAATGCCCATTCAGTGAGGGCAATGGCTATCTCAAGCAGGTGTTAATTAGAGTTGCCTGACAATGCTTATTGCAGAATGGCAAATTTAAATTTTTGTGCTGGGTGAACAACAAAAAAGAAAAGTTAAATGTAGGTTTGTGTGTCTGCTCTTTTTTCACTGTGAGAGAAGACATTTTTTCACCAGTGAAACTGCTCTGTACTCAGTAAAATCAAAATTTACTGATTATGCTGGCTAAAGACAGCTGAAGTTCAGATGGTGAGTTCCAGTTCCCAGAACACTTCTTTGTGAGTTGTTCTTTAGCCATGTCTGGGAAAACTGTGAGGAGAGAGACTGTGGGAAAGAGTATTTTGCTGTTTGGAAGAAAATTAGAATAAGAACAGAAACTCTAGCTGAGAAGCCAGCTAGATATGTTGACTAGTTTAGAACTATTCATTCTACTTCCTTTGGCAAAAGGTGCATTTGCTTTCCTGAACAAAAGAAATTAATAAATTATATCAGGACTGGTTTTGTTTTTTTTTTACAAGGGGAAGTTTCAATATTGGAGACGCTATTTCACTGTTTTGCAGGGAGAGCCTTTTAAGTTCAGCAAGAAATTGTAAAAGGGGAAGAAAGAAGTGGGAAAGGAAATTTTACTAATAAGAACTGTGATGAATTAAGAAAGACAACTAACTTCTGCAACACGCCCTTCCATCCTTGCCTGGCTTTCTGAGTTGTGAGGAGCCAATCAGCACTGGATCTGACAGCAGTTAATTCCCTGAAAATTGCATGACTGTAGCTACAGGCAGAGCTGTGTACCCCCTCAGGCTCTACCATCGCTATGACTGGCTTTACTAGGATAATGTTGCAACCCAGAATTGATGCATGAATTTGGAGGTGGGTATAGATGGGCAGGACATGGTTCCAGCCCTAGGCTCTGTATCACCATCCTGCAAATGAAAGCAGGGAAGACAGCTAAGACAGCAACTAAAACCAGTACAGCTTCCCAAACAGCTTTACTTCTATCATGCTTGAGAAGGCATAGCATTAAAACAGAGGCTGCATTTCTATAAGAACAAGGGGCTAGGACTCTGCAATCCTTCCTCTGTGTAATAAACGAGGTAGAGTTTTAAAAAGGGCAAAACCAACTCGTTTATTAAAAAGCAGACTGAGAACGGGAACCTGGGAGTAGCCCAGGCTCCACTCGACAAGCCAGAGTAACAATATAACAGAGTGGCACTCTGGGTGCTCCCTCGGATACAAAGCTCCTCAGGAGAACCCTGGGCGGGTTCTCGGGACAGTCTTTAAACCCCTCGCCAGTCCGGGATTGGTCCTGTTTGAATCCTCCTTCCGATGGCTCGTATCTAGGGGTCTTATTGGATCTCAATCCCGTCCTTCAAAGGGGCGTCGAGTGATTGGTCCATTCCTTTCTATTACATCACCTTCATAAGACATTCTAGAAACCTCCTTATATTCTGCCCATTTACCACCCCACCTAGTGGCCACATTTCAACATTACAACCATACAATTTGGCAATAACCAGCCCACCAACCATCCCGTAAATTCATTAACCCCCAAAACATTAAAAACATTAATTTCATTTATAACACTCTGCCCTCCTGCTCTCCACATAACTTTTCTTCAGAAAGTTGTGCTGTGCTCTAAAGGACGTGTTTCGCCATTCAGTTGCCATTGCAAAGATTTCAAAGCAAATGTGCTTCAGCTAGTCCTGTCTTCTTTGCCCTGATGTGCTGATTTGGGCACAGCCTAGTTTTCAGTAGTGGGGGAAGGCTACAGAAGTGTGAGAAGCTGCTGGAAGCTTCCGCCGTGTTTGGCAGAGCCAGTCTCTGATGGCTCTGAAGATGGACATGCTGCTGGCTCAATTAGAGAGGTTGGTAATGCCTCTGTGATGACATATTTAAGAAGAAAATCAAAACAGCCCATGGCCAGTTTTTCCAGAGGTGGCGAGCTGCTGCCGCCAGCAGTCATCCCAGCACTGTGCACGCGTGATGTGCAGCCGCCACCGCTGCCATTTTGGTGCAGCCCACAGCGAACTTTGCCTGCCTGGATGCCCCTAGCCAGCTGTGCCATGGGCAGAAGGGCACGGGCGGCAGCAGCGGCTTCTCCTTCTTGGCGCCCTGTATGAGGAGAGACATTAAATAGACCCAACGCCACAGTGGCCGTGACCACCCACAAGGTGGTGGCAGGGGCCACATGGCCAGCAGCAGAAACGTGATGAATGATTCCCCAATACAGAACAAGATCAACTTCTTGGCACTGCAAAATGCAGCAAAAATCTTAAAATTCATGAAGCTTCTTGACAATGATACCTACAAGCAACAATTTTTTTTTCTAGTTGGAGAAAGAGGAGAAAATGAGAACATGTGGAGAAAGACAACATGGCGACACCAAGGTCAGTGAAAAGAAAGAGGGGGAGGAGGTGGTCCAAACATCGGAATAAAAATTCTTCTGCAAGCCGTGATGAAGACTATAGTAAAACAAACTTTCCCCCTGTAATCCATGAAGTCCACGGGGAGTGCAGAAATCCACTTTCAGCCTGTGAAAAAGGTGCCCACACGAGAGCGAGAGGAGGCCAGAAAAAGCTGTAATCCAGTGGCAGACCTGGAGAGAGAGAGGGCCCCTGCTTCCAGAGATAGAGAAAGAGGGCCCTTGCTTCCAAACTAGAGCAGCCTATCCTTAAAAGTCTGCACCCCATGGACCAGTGACCCATGTCACAGCAGTTCTGGGAAAACTGTTTTGCTCGTGGGTCGGACTCAGGGCATAGCAAAAAAATAAAAATACTCCTCTCCCTGAGCAAACTGAAAAAAGATCTCAGGTAACAAACTGACCAAAACCCTCCACGCCCTGTCTCACTGCAATGTTGGTGGAAAGGAGGGAGGGGCTGGGAAGAAAAAGGTTTTCAAAATACTTACTTTACTTCTCATTATCCTCCTCTGATTCCGTTAATAACAAGTTAAATTTATACCTTTAAATTTGAGCCTATTTTGCCCTTAGATTATTTTCTCCCAATCCTTATCTCAACTCATGAGCCTGTTTGTTTCCACTCCTACTCAGCTACAGCAGAGGAGAGTAAGTGAACGATTTCTGTGAGCCTAGCATTTTAACCAATGTCAAAGCACGACAGTCAATTCATCCCTCCTTGGCATGATTGGGTTTGGGACACAAGTGCATGGAGTGGCTGACAGTTTGCTCTTTGAGAAGACACTTCAGGAGGATTATCCCTAGGGAAATCATCAAACCTGGCTGAATGTCTGGTAGGGTGTCTAAGGGACAGCTGTGGAGCAGAGCCGTAAGCCGTCCTCTGAGCACGCTATGGACTATAGGGTAGGTGGCGTATGGTACCTGGAGGTACAAGGCACTGCTGCAACTGTGACCTTGCAGCATGTTTCACTACAGATTCCCCTGCTCCTTGCAGGCTTCGTGATCACTTGGAGAGCATCCACTAGGGTTGGATGGATTAGCCTCCCCATAGGAGCCCTGTAGTGCATCAACAGAGTAGCAGAAGAGGGAAGCATTACCCACTCATTTGTAGGAGAGCAGAGGAAAGGTGGACCCACTGTAGCTCTTAGGACATTTTCCCATGTCCCTCCTGAGCTTTTGGAATAAAGGTGGGAATTTAGATGAGTTTATCACCTGCTCACCTCCGAAATGCAAACACAACCATCCCTCACCCTCCAAAAATCAGTCCAATAGATTTTGTAAGAAGCATATCAAGAATTCTTGTCTCTTGCTGAGTTTATCAGCTAACACAGGTAATGAGGTTAAGGTAACAATCTGAAGGGTGCACACCTTCACATGCTGTTATCAAGTTTATGTCACTAGCAAAAAGCTGAAAGGAGGTTCTTCAATGGCCTGCTCTTCACTTTACAGGAAAAGCACAGAATTAGACAGTTTCTGATAGCAACAACTCTCCTTTGCAGATTTGGTCTTCACTTTCATGAACTAAGTTAGAAGTTTGCTATGCAAAAAATTGTTGTTTACTTAGATGCAGTAAAACAGCTTCAATAGTCTGCATTAGGGTTTCCCAGAACTACTAATATTGCTGCTAAAGGGATTGTTTTATAAAAAGAAAGGGTCACAGCAGGTGGTTTCCCTCCAAGGACAGCAGCAGCAGCAGCAGCAGCAGCAGTAGCAGTAGCAATTATTAGTAGTGAACAAGACATATAATACAAAACCGGGCTTTAGAAGGACGTGTCTGTGGTAAAATCACAGCTGTAACAAGGGATGGAGTTACAACATAGTTATCCCCTGACCCAAATACAATACAGTCCTTTTCTGTAGTGTTGATGGGTCCATGCCTATGTTCTACAGCAAGGCTTAAAGGTTAACGCTACCAGCTGCACTCTACAATGAAACTGTATTGTAAGTGGGTCGGTCCCAGGACACAATTGTATATCTAGTATAGAAAACCCTTAAATAGGCTAGATGCTATAGATCTCTCCCTTTTTCTCCATCTTCCTTGTGTATGCATATACATTTTGACCTAAGGATATCTCCAGAGAGCCACACTTCTCCATTTACTGTAATAGGAAGTGCTTTGATGTGGTGACAGGGTCATTGTCTGTCAAAATCAAGAGATCAAAAGATTCACAGTTAACTAGTCACTGAAACACTTTATAACAAAATCTGAAAGAGCCAGGACTGTCTTCTCATTAAGCAATGACAAAGCAAACATTTTTTTATTGATGGTTCCAGGAATTTAATTGCTATCTTGCAGTTTACTTAGGCTCCTTCATCAAATATATCTGATACTTCAACTCTATGCAAGTAGAGAAGGTGTTGTCAGTTTTATTAAGAAACAGATGAAAATCAGAAAAAAACTAAAAACAGGCTGTGTGATCTTTACAAGGGCTGAAAATACTCAATTGACTTCTCAGTGTTATGATGTGTACAATCCAAATTTTGGCTGTAAGACAAGAAGAAGGAAAAGGGGTGGGAACTACGCTGGTAGTGGCAGATTTCTAGAGATCTGAATGCTATTGTTCGGATCAAGTGAGGGAGATATGTGTTAGCTGCAGCTTCATCCTTTTGCAACAGTAGAGTTCTTTCACATTTTGGTGTTATGTGCCTTATAAATGGTAGGTTTAAAAAACACCAATACAATAGGAACAAAACTCTAGAAGTGAGAACGTTAAGGAAATTAATTAAAAAGGTTCTGATTCAGGATCTGTACACTCCAATATCTTCCAGATTTCTCTGATACCTTTTTTTTAGGGCATAGAATACCAGTTTTCATTGTTATGCTAAGAACTCCTCACCAAATTCTACCTGCTCCATCATCTGGTCCTGACAGGTCTCAGCTCTGCAGCTCTGCCATCATTCCAGCTGAAGTGAATGTCACTGGATTTCTCACAAAGCTTAGCTAAAACACTGAAAATTACCTCCCTCCTTTTATTAAATTTTATTTCTTAAAATGTGCTCTGGATTTTAAAGTGGGATTTTTTTTCTCCCTTTCTGGACACTAATCTGATCACCTGTTCTCAAATTAGTTTCTTTAACACTAAAAGATGTTTCAGGCCTGTGGACAAAAATAGCTCATCGGCTCAGGTGTCTGGTGTTTCATAACGTGGTGCTAGAAATTTTTGCTGAAAAATGTACACAACCCAAAGGCACTGAAGGATCTCAACATGTAGTTTGTCTCTGTTCCTTTTATTTTACCACCTAAAAATAATGATGGACCAAGACATAGTATAATTCAGTCAGACAGAATTGTAGTTTTCCGTGTTATTCTGGCCTTGAGAAACAATTAAAGCCACCTGTCTGTTACCATAAAAATATCTGAAGGGTTTTGTGATTTCACATCTATTGCATCTTCCCAGGTCAAATGTGAGATGGTCTTCACATTCCTTGAGCTACAAAGAGCAAAGCAGGGCAACTCCTACCATTCTGCAACAGCAGACAAAATGAGCGTGAAGACAGGGGAAGATGGGAAGAAAGAAGGGAAGGCACTCAGGCAAGCAAGACTTAAGAAAAAGAGTTGTTTATTGTTGCCATATGGAAATGAAAGAAACCCCCAAATTGTGTGAGATTGTCCCCGTTTCTTTTTATGCTCTAAGCAGCTACATGTGGGCGATTACTTTGACCCAGTGCCAGTGTGGGAGTGGGAGAACAGGAACCAAAGGCATTCATGCAAGGCTCAATTGTCTCATATTTGTTTTTCTTCAGTGCCAAGGTGTGGCATTTCAAAATGTGGCAGAGTGGAAGCTATTAAAAATCCTTCTGGGTGTTGCATCAGGTAGTCTGTCTAAACATCTGGTAAAGCTGTTAAATGTTGTGTTAAATGAATTAGACAAACCTTGAATGAATAGGCAGGAACATGGCAAATTATTAAAACACATGTTAAAGACATGAATTTTAAGTATTATTCAAAGTGCTCTGTTGAACAGCACCTTTAGGTATCTGTTGCATGTAAATGCTGTGAAAACTGTGATATAAAAAGCACAACAAAATTCAGACTGAGATTCTCAGGCAAATGGGTTGCTTGCAAAAGTGGATATAGGAGTCACTGAAACCAATGGAAATGAAGCAGTGGATTAGTTATATCTCTCTGGTATTTTCTCTATCTCTCAATGACATATTAGTCCTCCACATGACAAATTAATCCAGTCCATTCATGAATCAGCTCCTGAATTGACACTAGTTTCATCACGGTTTATTAAGAAAAAAACAAAAGCTGAATTGGCTCATATTAGTGGGCTAACATGAAAACCAACAAGCTGGGAACTGATCTGTGAGTAGATCAGTTCATTCTGGGCTGGCCATCCATCTGTTTCAAAGATGGATTAAACAAGGAAGGCAGCAATAGCTTTAGCATCCTGATTTAAATTCACTGTCTCAGGTCTCTTAGTCCTCTCAGACACTTTACTTCTTGCTAGTGAAGTAGTGCCTGCCTATGCGACTAAGATCTTGTTATAAGTATTTCAAAGATTGGAAGCACATTGCAGAAAATTTAAACTTTAAGCATATGAACTGCCTAAAAATGGGTGAATTATAAGATTGTTTACTGTACCATATGCAAAGTTAATCCCATCACTGGTTCACATCCTATAAAAATTCAAAATAGAAGTCTCCCACCACATCTGATTTATGTTTTGCGATGTTCTACTGGAGTTTCTTCTTGGGAAGCAGCAGCAAGAGAAAAGACTCAAGTGTGTGGCTTCCACATATCACTAAATTTGCAAGAATTTTTTTGTATTAATTTGCGAGAGGATTGGAGGTCAACTAGTGTATTTAAACTAGAAGCAATGTCAAATGCACTTAGTTGAAATTGAACTTTTTCAGAGTACTCACAATCTGTGAGTGAGTGGACTAGAACTGGGGTTGGCTCATTTGGGGGGTTCCATTTTTGGAATGATTCTGCCAGCAATTATTAGCATAGCCCTCCTTAGACATTTAGGTAATTTAATATTATTAAATGTTTCTAAAATAAGAACTGGGTTATAAAGGATATAGTTTAACCTACGAGTAATTTATTGCATTATTTAAATTTCCCCAAAGAATTTGGTTGTGGTACAGTCTGACAGCATCTGTGCAGTACTACTGTGCCCATTACACTTGTATCTTTAATTGCAGAAGATGCCATCAAAATAAGTTATCTTAGCTAGGTTAACACTTGGACTCAATGATCCTTTCCAACCTCAAAAGGACTTTTCCAACCTAAACAATTCTATGATTTCTAGCTCATGCATTTTGTCCCACTTATAATCATACTCAGCTATGGTACCCATCACGGACAAAGATGAAGATTTTTTTCCCACAATTACATGAAGTTTAGTTCTATGGAGTGGTCCAGATTTTATAAAAATATGCTTGAGATGTGTTTCTGTGAGCACAGAATTGTAAAAGTACAGATGTTTTTAGCCCCTCCTTCAATATGAAAACAAACCTGATGAGAAATGTAATTTGAAGATATATTGCCAGAGAACCATAAACAGGAGTGCCTTGCTCTCTGAAGACCATAACTAATCTCTTACCTTAGTTGTCTTTTACATTATGATGTCTTGATGACACTCTAACACTGCTAGCCTCGATCTCTACTTTCTTTTTTTTTTTATTCCTTATGCTCCTTCAGCTTTCTTGCCCTATATAAGCAGGATAAACTCTGTATTAAAACTGTCACTGCATCCTGCTTTTTGGCTTCATTATCTGAGGAAAAATATAACTTCTGGCAGATGACTTAATAATAATTTCCTAATGTTTTGTTCCCAAGTTTGAATCATACTCCTAAATTGTCAGAAAATTATGTTTTTAAAAGTATGATTCTTTATCTGGATGTAACGCAGCTGACCATGGATCTGTCAGATGCTACAAACTTTCTTGCATCAGGAAAAGTAACATTTTACAGAGTCCTTTCACCATGTGTGTGCTGAGAGTTAATACAACCTCCAGCTGAGTCAGTTATGAACAGGTGGTAGAGACTGCCACTGGGCTGAAAATGCATTTGTTTTGGAAGTTTAATTAAGATCCTCTACCATCAGAATCATTTAAAGACTCATTTTGCATACGAGGAAATTGCTCCTACCTGGCAAAATTCTGCAGGCAATCTCTCTGACCAATACAGTTTCTTTGGAGTTTCCTTTGGAAATAATTTTTCTCAGGGCTGTCTCATATGTAGGAGGTCACGGTGAGTGGAGGTCTAGTCTACTTATTTGGTAGGATCAAAATTTTAACCATTTGATTTGATAATTTTCCCACTGAACTGCTAGCCCATTCCTTCCCCATCCTCTTTGCAAGAAAAACTGCAGAACAGATACTTTTGAAGTAGAAAACACTGTAATTTTTCACTCCTCTAAGAGACACCTGTAAGAGCAAACTCACACTGCTTTGTGGCCTGCCCTGCTATCTAGAAGGATAGCATTCCCTGGGGACACATTCCCTCGTCTGCAGTGATACAGGATTGCAAGTTTTAGAGCTGCCTACAATACCTCAAACCCCAAGATGTGTCCAAGGAGAGCTACTAAACCTTTAGCAAATGTAAGCAGGCTCTTAAAATACTCAGCAGGAGCTGAGTACTTTCAATTGTGTTTATTTTTCTGAAAGTTGGCCCTTGTTTCACCCAGTTTAACCCAGCAATATGTAGGGTTATTAGAACGGAGTTTGGTTCCCAGAGATGTTTACCTGTCACTTCTTTGATAAGATGCCTGAACAAATAGAAATATCAGGGATATAAAGAATGGCCATGATTTTGATATGGATGGACACTTTTTTTGCCTTAAATTATTTTTCCCCTGATTAGAGAAATTTTAAAGCCTTTTTGCCAGACGGAGATTAACGGGACTTTCAGCCTTCTTTGCTTGCAGATAGTTGTTTATTAAGTCTTATCAGAGAAATGTAGCCGTAGCGTAGTTTAGACATAGCACAGAGCAAAGAATGCCAGAAATGGCCCTTTAATCTAGATTACACAGTCTTTTTAAAGGTAAATTACCCAATTAAAACTTAAAACGAAATGTATTTTCTTTTTTCTACCAATGTTCAATAATTCACCCTGTCAACGTAGACAGGAACTGCGGAATTCTTTACCAATCATTCCAAACTACTTTTGCTGCAGGATATGGAGGAATGAAGAAGAAGGAAGAAAACTCAAAACACAACTATTATCTTCCATTTTGAAGTTTTTGCCTCTATCTATTCACTATATTAACAAACCTAAAAAGTCTAAATTTTTCACCCTGAGACAATCTTACATAATATCCCATCACCTAGTTCACACCCATGTAGATTTCTAATTCTTCCCTGAGAGTATATGGTTTTCTTCATGGACGAAGGTCAGAAATGCTGGTGTACAGGGGGGTTCTATGCTTAAAAACAGGCAGAGGGATATTCTCTGCATTCTGGACTCCAACATGGATAATTAAACTTAAGCATATTCCTAAAAGCTCTGCTTATTGTGTGGAAGCTGTCTTAAACACAGCTGTAAACATGGGCTTATGTTTTGGAAATTTTTTGTTGAGTCAAAATAAATGTTACATCTATGAAGTGAAATTCGGAGTTGTGTCCCTCCTTCTTTAGTTCTTGTCATAAACGTGTCAGAAGACCAAGATTATAGCACCTTTAGTTAAAAAAAAAACTTAATTTTGACCATGAGCTTCTATACCATTAAGCCTGCCAGAAATTCTTCTACTACCAGTATTAACATTTTGACTTAACATGCAAATGCTTTGGTTTTAGAAATTATTATTTCCATTTTCAAATGTTGTCTTCTTGCCTTTTTTCTGTAAGCTGAAGTTTTAGGGGTGAGCTGATAAATGAAAGACTCTCATGTGTTCACAACCTATCAGGTTCTGCCAGGTTTGATAAAATTGACCTCTGAGTAAAAATGGCCTCTGAATAAGACTGAAATTCTTTGCTTCTCTTAGTTATTTGTCATTATACAAATGATTTTAAAACATTTCACTCTTACTTGCAAATGTAAAGATGAAACTAAATATATAATTTTTGATTTTTTTGCTTGTTGCTTACATGCTATTCTTTAAAGTGTCTTTATATCACATTAATCTTTTTGATTAACTGTCCTAGGTTACAATGTAAGAGGTAACCAAAAGCATGTATTCTAGTATCATCTTCACAAGCTGTTAAGGCAGGTGGGGCAGTGTTCCTTATCTCCTACCATGACTCATCCCTGGTAACTCCCTCTGGGGGCTATCTCTGTTTAATGGGCAATCAAGGACCCACCACATGACTCATAGAATTACACCATCTCATTGTGAGATGCTCTGGCCAGGGGGGAGGAGCCAAGCATTCCCACCTGGATATAATCTGGGGTTTGGAACAGCATAAGCAGCTCTTACCTATGGGACTCCCAGAGGAAAAGAGCTACACCACTGGACCTTCAGGTGAAGACCAGACCCTTTTCTACAGAATCACTGCTTCAACAGGACAACTTCATCTGGACTGCCACCATCACCCTGACTAACAGGTCAGGTTGTATCCTGACTCTGTCAGTGTTCTTGTACTATTGCATTTATTTTAATTTTCCTATTAAATTATAGTTCTGACTTGCGATCTCCCACTGGTTTGTTTTCAAACTAGTACATTAACCAAGTCCAGGCAGTATATAGAAATGTGGTTTGAGTCCTCTATTTTACAGGTGCTGTACCTTTAGAATTTGTATATTTCTGTAACCAGCTCCATTTCGAACTCATTACTTAGGATGTAACTCCTTTCAGTTTTTATACAGCAGATATCATTCTTTGGTATCTTGCAATTTTGTATTGCTTCTAACACAAATACAGAACTGTTAACCTAACTGTAAAATCTCTGTGTACCCAAAATAATCTTTAAATGGTTTCAGTACTATGGAGCTTTTTATTGAGGGCAACAACATCAAACTGCCTTTGTATTATTGATTTTAACAACAGAGCATGCAGGTATTTTCTCTCAGCAAGGAGAGGCAGAGCTGGTACCCATCCTGTGTGCAGACTGTGCTTTGGTAGATATGTTTGCAGGACCTTGCTCATCAAACCAACTGTTTATCATGAAAGCAAAAGCTGCTGTGCACAGTTAGACAAAGTGGCCAGTGGGATTCACCAGAGGCCAACTGGGACCAAAGTCAGAGCAAGGTAATACTATATCTTATAGAATCATAGAACAGTCTGGCTTAGAAAACACCCTAAAAATCACCCAGTATGACCCACGTACCATGGGCAAGGACACTTTCCATGAGACTAGGTTGCTTAAAGCCTCATCTAGCTTGGCCTTGAACACTTCCAGGGATGGAGCATCCACAGCTTTTCTGAGCAACCTGTGCCAGTGCCTCACCACCCTCACAGAGAAGAATTTCTTTCTAACATCTAATATAACCCTGCTCTCTTTCAGTTTGAAAACATTCTCCCTTATCCTATCACTCCATGCCCTTGTCAAAAGTCCCTCTCCAGCTCTCTTACAGCACCGTTAGTTACTGGAAGGTGCTCTGAGGTCTCCCCAGAACCTTATCTTCTCCAGGCTGAACAACCCCTGTCTGCCTTTCCTCATAATAGAGCTGCTCCAGCCCTCATAACCTACTCTGGACCCAATCCAACAAGGTGATGTCCTTCTTATTCTGGGTGCCCCAGGAACGGACCCAGTGGGGGTTTCATGAGAGAGAAGGGCAGAATACCTTCCCTCAATCTGCTTTGGTCACGCTTCTTTGACTACAGCCAAGAACAGAGGCTTTCTAATCTGGGAGCACACATACTGAGGTTCTCATCCACCAACACTCCCAAGTCCTTCTTCTCAGGGCTGCTCTCAGTCCATTCTCCTCAGCCTGTAATTTGTGCTTGGGCTTGCCTCGACTCAGGGGTGTGACTTTATCCTTGGCCTAGTACAACTTCATAAGGTTTTTTCATAAACCTTGTAGGAATATAATAGCTTCAGACAATGCACTCTGCAATTTCACTAAAAGGATGTTAGGAAGGAAGACACACAAATGCACAGGTGCAGATAGGAGTACATGCTTCTTAATCTGAGAAAACATGAGCTTTGTCACTTTAGACAACCAGGTAAGAAAGAAATTTGAGATTAGTTGTTGCACTGACCACTCGGCTGCCCGGAGGCCTGGCAGGCAACTAGCTTCGGTGCCCCAGCAGCGAGGCAGTCTAAAACTCAGCCAGCTTCCCCTGGAGCTGTCTGCCTTCGGCTCTCAATGGAGCAGGCAGCGGTCGGGTGTTGCTTAGCAACTGGTGAGAGTAAAGAACCAGAGAGGGATCTCTTGGTGTCTCAGTTCCCAGTTTCAGTCTTTGCCCCAAGGGAACAACAGGAATGCACACCGAGAACGGGTACAACCAAAAGAGCCCCTGGATGGCTGTTATATTGCCTTATATATGGGGGGTGGAAACAGGGAGGAGCAAAGGGACAGACCAATAGGAGAATGACAAGGGGTGACATGTAACCAATGGAAGGGGATTGAGGGAGGAACTTACTTGAATCAACCAATGATAAGTGTAACTGAACAGAACTTTCCAGAACATAATTGCATAAATAACAAGACTATTGAATAGACATGAACCTCTAAACCAATGAACAGCTAAACATCAAAGAAACATCTAGAATGGGAGGAAGAGATGCTGCCAAAGGAGACACCCAGTGGGGTG
>VXAD01009828.1:678-35955 GCA_013399195.1 Dicrurus megarhynchus
TAGCAATTTTAGTTCTGACTCCATAATGTTTCGAACATCGTGCGGCCAAAAGCAGTATAGTGATTGGGTGCTTGCTACTGTTAGCATGTTGCATCTAAACTTCTGATTGGACACTTGCTGTGACAACTATCACCATATTTCAGCTCCTCACATCCTTTTTGTTCAGCATAATGTATCAATCTCCTTTGAACTAACTTACTGTTTCAGCAATTCCTAAACTATATTCTTTTGTGCTGTAGTCAATACATCCTTATTTCATGTCCTTGGGTTGTTTCTTCTCTTTCTTCCGTGGTGTTATCAGAGACAGCGTATCCTTTACTCAGCTTGATTCAATGCTGGGAAAGCTGCTGGATTGTTCTTAGTATCACTTAATTAGCTTAATTCAATGCTGGGAAAGCTGGGTTGTGCATTCCCAGTGTCCGTTCTCCTGCAAAAAATCTTCAACATCTTATTTTGATTCTTTTCCTATTTTGCAGCAGGATGGAAAACACTACACTGGCTGGAAGTTTGCAAAAATTTTATCTCTGATCCAGGATACTCTAACTTGTTCTTATTTTACCGGGTCTTCCCATGCCTTCCTAAACCCCATTCATTCCTGACTGGCATTCCCAAGTTCATACATATCCATAATGATCTTCAGCTTAGCCCAACTGGTCAGGTTGCTCCAGCACCTCTTATTGCACTCATTTCATTCCTTTTTTACTTTACCAATCATCCATCTATCCAGACCACAACACTACAAGGATATTGTGGGAGACTGTCAATAGCTTTGTGAAAGTTGAGGAAAATGGCATCCACTGCCTTCTCCTCTTCCACAAATTCCACCTAGTTAGCCTAGAAGACAATCATACTGTCTTGACAACCATTTATTCTTGATGAATCCATGCTGACTCCTCCTAGTCACATTCTCTTTCAAGTGCTCAAAAATGTGCTCCAAGACAACACACTATAATTTTCCCAGGGACCAGGGAGAGGCAAACTGGTCTGTATTTCTCATGCTTTTTGAAGATTTGAGACACTTTGTCCTTCTCCAGCTGCTGAGGGCATCTGATTTCCAGAACTTCTGAAAAATGATGTAAGGTGGTCTCAGTATGATATGAGCCATGCTTTCTCAGCACTCTCTGACTGACAAACAAACCCCTACCGTGGAAGGAAATGGGCAAACATGATGTGCCCATGAAACTCATGGAATGATGTGTGGTGTGACTGACCACAGCTGTTGCAAAGAAGCTGACTGTATCTCAACACAAATGAGGCAGGTTAGATTCATCTGTTAGGAATCTGAACTAATATCAAATTGAGTTTTGGTGGTTTCTAGGTAAGTCTTAGAAGAAAAATGATAACTTACTATTAACTATGACAGAAGTTGACCTCAGTAACTGCCAACATCACTATTTCATCATGATTTTTTCCATTAATTAGGATCTGCATATTGACTAGGCTAAGCTGAAAATAAGGTCATTATAATAGAGACCTTTCAATACACATATATACATATTCCGTATTCCATCAAAATCCACTGAACTGTAGAATCACAGTTTGTTTTCAAAAAGTATTTAGAATTTAAAACCAGCTTTCATCATGCCTGATCAATGATATTAATTTTGTAGGTAAATAGTGTTGAATTTCAATTGACAGCTGCACTGGAAAATATTTTATGTCAATTTTTAGCAGTTACAAATTTTGGCTCAGTAAGAGGTGGGATACTCTCTCCTTGCTTTGAGCTAAAGAAACTTGCCATACTAGTTTTGAACATACATTTTAAACCACACAATAATAAAAAACCCAGGGTTGAAAGGTGAATAAGGCATCTATAAATTCTTATTACACATAAATAAATCAATACAAATATGTTACAGGGAAAATATCCCTAGATGAGTAGATTTTTCATGTGACTCACAGGGTAAGTGTTGTCCTTGCATTCTTTTAACAAAGTAGAATCAAAATGGCTTTTAGGGAAGAACAGATACTTGTAGAAATAAGGGGAAAAACACAGTCATTTAACTGGTTTTACAGAAATGACTTAAGGTCATGCATTTATAAAAGCTAGAGTTAGTGGATTTGCACAGGCACCAACACTCTTGAATTGTTCCAGCCTCTCCTTCAATGCCTTACAACCATCAAAGAAAGCTGGTAAAAAAATAGAACAGGATCTCAGTTCTACCAAGGCTTTCAGGCAGTAAATTATTGCCACTAATACCAGACTTAGATGAAAACAGGTAATGGGAAGAAAAGTGAAATAATTTAGAGATATGAATGCTCTCATTTTGAGATTGTTTTCAGACTAAGCATGCATCCCAGAGCAGGAAAACCCAAAGACCAATATACTCTTGGATACAAAAAAATAAGGGAAGATCAAAGTCTTTGTGGTTTATTTCCAATTATATTAGAAAAGGAGAGCATTGCAAGGCAGCAAAAGTAAAAAAAACCTGGTACATTGCTTTATATTATGCATATTCTGAACATTAAGACATTCAAAGACTGCTTTAAAAGGGAAAAAGATTCTGTTCTTGACTGACAGTGTTAGCGTAGAAACACATAATCACGGTATGATTATATGCAGGTGCTTTTATTGCAGAGCTCCAGGAATCGGGGTACAAACCCAAATCTGATTCCGCATGAGTTTTGGGGTGAACACATTTTATACTCTCTCCTTACATAAGCACTATAGAATCATATGTTAATCATTAACTATGCATTGTACTACTGTAATCAACAGAGCATGAGTTTCGGGTTCATTGTAATCATTCAGGCATACACTGCAAGCCCCCTTCAAGTCCCTCTCCCACAATTATCCCATGATTTTATCGATTAGCCAATATGTGATTTCTAAATAATGATTGCATACCTATAACACAGTGTAACAGTACTACCTGTGCTGTAGGTACACGCAGGTGCAGAGTCACAAGATTTAGCAGGAACAATGCTTATTCAAAGCCTATCTAAGCTACTACAATTTTAAAACATTTTAACCTTACGCTATCAACACTAAAGGGACTGTAGTATTTTGAAATTAAATGTATTATAAAAAATTACAGACTATGTTATAAATGACCCAGATCCGATATGGAAATGAGTTATTAAAATTCATTGAGAACTCAATAAAAACGGCAAAGCAAAGGTGGACAGTGGTGGGAGCGTGGCTGGGTGCCAGAGGCTTGTCCACAAAATGGCGGTCCTGCCTTTTATACCCTTGTGATTGTATCAGTCTAGTGCATATTTGTTTATGGTTTTGCATAGTCTCACCCCCTTGCCAATCTTTTGGCAGCCCACGCTTTTCTGTTGCTGTGGCCTTCAGGGTTCTCATTGGTTGGAGTCCTATTCCTTTTATGGTGGTGTCTTCAAAGTCCACCTGGCAACAGCTCATCCCTTTGCAAACCCCACAGAACTGATATTACAATATACAGATCATGCAGCCCTGCAAAACCAGCCCTTACAACCAAACCACCCCAGAAACATTAAACATTTCAACATATCCTATCGCCTTGATATTTCCTTGGAAAAATACCATAACATCCAACATCACAACTCATAATATAACTCATAACCCATAATTCATACAACATACATCAAAAGCCAACTCTCAACAATTAATCTATAACAGACTATAATAGCTTAGTAGCTCTGTAGCAATGTATGTGTGTTTCCCTGTATTTAAAACCTTACCAAGACATTTTCTATTAGCACATCTTTTGGACCTAGAACTCCAGACTTAGGATATAGATGGCTTCCTGGCAATAACCTGCAGTTAAACTTGATTAACAGTTAAGTGTTAGGCAATTAGTAATACAGGTGTGACGAGCTGTTATAGATGAATTATTGAGAGTTGGCTTTCGTCATATGTTGTATGGGTTAAGAATTGTATTACCAGTTATAATATCACATGTTGAGAATTGTTTAATGGTTGTTGGGGTAGTCTGGTTGTGAGGTTGTTTTTTACAAGAGCTGTATAATTTGTATGTTGTAATATCAGTTCTGTGGGGTTTGCAAAGAGATGGGCTGTTTCCAGGTGGACTTTGAAGACACCACTATAAAAGGAATAGGACTCCAACCAATGAGAACCCCAAAGGCCACAGCAACAGAAGAGCGTGGGCTGCCAAAAGATTGGCAAGGGGGTGAGACTATGCAAAACTGTAAACAAATATGCACTAGACTGATACAATCACAAGGGTATAAAAGGCAGGACCGCCATTTTGTGGGTGAGCCTCTGGCACCCAGCCATGCTCCCAGTGCTGTCCACTGTTGCAGTGGTTGAATCCACCGCAGGAATGACCAAGGAGCCACAGAGCCCCAAAACAGTGGAGGTCAGCTGGCAGGCAGGCTCAGAGGTCTAAGACCACCCCCTTTTACTCTCTTTAAGTTCATGTTCTAGATAGTTCTCTGTTGCAGTGGCCCAGCCCACTTTTGGGCTGCATGCCAATCAGGACATCCAGGGGGTGGATTTCCCCGCCCAGGACAGTGAATCTGAGGGCGGGTCTGAAGGTGGTACACCAGTGTGTAGACCACATCCCCCTGGGTGTCACTTCAGATGATGACTCCTCCCTCATTCCAGAAACTCCTTTGTTATTCAGTTGACTATTGGACATCACTCTTATGTTTATTCATATTACCTATTGCCTATTCAATTAATGTCTAGAAAGTTCTGCCCTGTTGAGTTTCCCATTGGCCTGTTTAAACAAGACCCTCCTATAAATCTTGTAATTGGGTACTTGTTACCACATGACTTTTCCCTATTGGTTTATCCTTTTGTTCCTCCCTGTTCCGCCTACTGTATAAAACACTTTGTAACTATCATTTAGTGCTTTTTGTTGCCTGCTTTCCTTGCCTGCTTGTTCTCCTGGTCCCCAGGTCGCGGAATAAAGACTTGGATTGCTGCTACGAAGAGTCCCTCTCTCCTCCTTTATCTCCACCTGTTGCAACAGTAGCATCTGACTGCTGCCAGCTCCACACAGGGGCTTAGAGCAGACTGCTCTATTTAGAGCCTACACACGACTGCTGAGCTGCAGATTGTCCCGCCTCTGGGACACTTCAAGCAGGTCGCCTGCTTGGCCTTCAGGCGGTCAAGCGGTCAGCGACAGTTTTCCTTTCCTTGACACCCCACTGGCTCCCGGCTCCCTTGTTCTACCCCTCCCCTTTCCCACTGGTCACTGTCCTGTTACCCTATGCCTTCTCCACCCCTAGCCCCCAAAGGATAGGCTCTGATGTTCTGCCCTCCCCCGGTGCTGATCCAGATAAAACTGCGGACCCCTCAGTGTTCTGTTTTCTTTGGTTTTGGATCCCTTCGGGTGGGGATCTCAATAAACCCCTCAGAACTCCATACAAAGAACCCCTCCCACCTCTTTGACCCCGGCAACACTGCAGAAGCTGTCAGGGTCCGTGTGTGTGGCTGTGAGTGTCCACTAACTACGGTGTGTCAGACTGTGTCCGAGTGTGTTCGCGCGGCACCCTGCAGAGCGGCTCCAGCACGGGATGCAATCGGGAGGGACGTGACGCTCTTTCCACCCCCCCCAAGCCCAGTGTGTCAGTCCACTTTTGCTTTGCTGTTTTTGTTGAGTTCTCAATAAATTTTAATAAGACATTTCCATATCGGATCTGGGTCATTACAACAGGCGCCAATTTAATTTTAATTGTTGTCTCAACACTCTTTGTCAGAGGCACATGGAGGAAAGGTGGCATATGTGCCACTTGCAGGAAGCAACTAGAAGTAGATGGGAGAAAGCCTTGTCTCTGGGGGGACTTTGCCTGGCAACCATTTCATATCTCACATGGGACAAGCAGTCAGCAGGAGACCACCAAGGATGCTGTACCCTCCAGAGAGGTTCTCCAATCAGATGGGAAAAGGTCCTCACCAATGGACTGCAGTGGAATGTTGGACTGGGCCAAAGGTCTCCTGTCAGCAAGTGGACTTTGGGAGGAGCCAGGGGGCATAAAAGTAACTGAGCCCCAGGGTCTGTTGGTCTTTTTGGACTTTTTACTTTGGCTCTAGTCAGCTGTCTGGTTCTTGCCCTGGCTCTAGCCTGTTCTTGTTCTTTCTGCCCTGGCTCCAGCCTGCTTTATGGCGTTTCTACCCTCGCTGGCCCTTGCGCTCTCTCCTTCTCACCGGGCGCTTGGCTGGACACCGGCTGACCTCCAAGCCTTGTGTGTAGCCTGTGTCCTGCCCTACCTCTGTCCCAGCCGCCGCCTGTCCTGCCTCCCTGTGTTCCTGTCCGACGCCCTGCCCGCTTTGTCCCTGCGCTCCTGTCTGCCTCTAACCTTGCTTCGCCGATCCACCCTGCCGCCGCGGTCCCCGCCGCGACCCTGTCCAGGGTTCTGCACCTCCTGCCAGAGCGCCCACGCCCTCCCCTGGTGTCCGGCCGCCCGTCGCCGCGGGAGCTGTGCCTGTGGAGCCGTGCCTCTCCGAGAGCTGCGCAGGCTCCCGGCAGGCAGCGTGCGCGCACCCCCTGCCACTTGGACGTGGACGGCACTCCCCAACCTTCTGGTGGTAATGCCCGCTTGTTCTCTCCGTCTCCTCTCTCTCTCTCTCTCGCTCTCTTCCCCCCTTATATTTTTTTTATTTTCTTTCCTCCTTTTCTGTCCTTTCTAGTCTTCTTTAGTAGGGCAGTGCCTTTTTTGTTACCAATAAATGGTTCTCGGATATAATATTGTCTCGTTAGACTTAATTTTGTCCTAGACCATCTGTTTTAATAGAACTCTCCACAGTTCCCCATAGCGGGGGATTAGTTTAAGGAATTAGTTTATGGTCATCAGACTTCTGATTTGAGAGCTAGAATAATATTCCTAGTTATTTTATTTAGCCAAGGAACTAAGAAGCACTTAGTAAATTAACATAGTTCTCTGTCTTAAAATTCATTACTACACAAACTCTTTGTTACTACATATCGTGGTCAAATTTCCGGTGTTTTGACAGGTAGATGTTTTGGTAGACAGTGTTTTTACCTGAGTAAGGTCTTCAGATCTTGGGCTTTGAAATAACATTTGAGCTACAAGTTCAGATTATATAAACTGCCAAATACAGCAGCATTTAAACCAAAAATGTTTAGAACAATTCCCTATAACAGCAGGGGTGCTGTCCAGCCATTATCAACAACTTCCTTGCTCAGACTCTGCTGGAGTGAGACTATTGTGCAGTTTCATCTTGCCACGCTACATTGATATTTATTGCATTAGATGATTCTCCTTTTCTCATGCAATCATTGTGTGTAAGGGCGGCGGCTTGTTACTGTCCCTGTGCTGTTTTCTCTCGGCTCCGCCACCCGCGCTTTTCGGCCGTCGGCGTTCTTAATGAGAGAGGGGACTTTCGTAATCATCCACGGTTTATTGCTTAAAATAACAAACAAGGCAACAGTCTCTGAGGCGTGAGATTTAGCTACAAGCCGCCATGATCAGGAATAGTCACAAGATTTAGAGTTACTAGACAATTTATAACCTTCTAATCCAATAGACACTTAAAACGAAACTTTGTTTTGACTTCCTGACCTATCACCTCTAGTAAATTTTGCTGCATTGCAGAGAATTCTCAACCAATAATATATCTTGTCACGTACACCTATATTTTTCTACTGTTACATCTAAAACCTTAACTTATTACTATAAAATTACATTACTATACTTAAAACTTTTTTAACTATAACACTCGATATATATTTTTACTTCTACAGAAATTCAGGCTTGTAATCCTCTTGTTTAAGGTCCATAAATCTCTGTTAATTAGGCTAGATCTAGTTTCTTCCAGGGCTGTAAATCAAACCCTTCACTCTCTGTGGAAGCTTTTGCTCCTGCGTTTCCTACAATTGTGGTACTGTTCTTTCCATCATAAATAAATTTTCCGTGTTGTTGTTTCCATGCTCAGTGTTTCAGATGTAAGAGCAGAGTACTTTTTTTAGGTCCTTTATTTTTTTGGAAATATAAATTCTTTCCAGGGCAAATTCTAATCCTTTTTCACAGAAGCAGAGTGAGGGGACAAAAACACAGATAAAGAAGAGAGCATGCTACCTCTCTACATGCTGTAAAACAGTTTTCCAAGTACTGACAGAGAGAAGAGCATGAATTCATCAAAGTTAGAAGGTAACAGACTCACAGAAAAGAATGTTATAAAATGAGAAGTAGTCACAGCACCAAGCCTGATAGTTCAAGAAGCATTTGGACAATGTTCTCAGGCATCTGGTGAGACACTTAGAGGTGCTGTGCAGTGCCAGGAGTTGGACTCAATGATCCTGATAGGTCCCTTCCAACTCAGCATATTCTGTGATTCTGTGAGAGGTTGTGTTGCTTTTAGGAGAGAAGGACAGAATTGTGAAGACAGCTTTGTACAGTTTTTTAGATTAAGGAAAAGGATCCATAGTATGTATTCCCATACTTGGATTTAAGAAAGAAGCTGGTTTAGGTTCTTGTGTCCTTAATTTTTGATTGCAGTAAAACTACTAATGGCCTAAGCAGCCTGAAAATACTTTTTTTAATATTCTACCTTCTTTCTTTAAAACTTAGATTTTTTTAATACTTCAACAGAGCGATTGGCATTTTACTGCTTTAAAGGAGATAATTGTAAGTGTCAAAAAGGGTATGGAAATCAATTAATGTCTAATAAAATAGAAACATCAAACCAAACCTGCAACGCATCTCCCTCCAATCACTTATCTTCCCTAGTAAGCTATTGCCCTTTAGACATTTCATGCCTTTTGGAATAAAATGTAGCTGGACAGCATACAAAAGTTGTGTTTTAGACAATTATAACTTTGTATGCTATATTTGAATCATGCTAAGATCTTACATGGTAGATGTGGATTTATGAAAATTTTCTTTTATGCAGAATACTATATGTAAAAGGAAAAGTTCTCTGTGTATTAGTGCCATTGCAATCCTATTAGCTGTTAGGGAAGATGTCACACTACAATTGAATGTTAAGGGCTAACTTGCTTCTTGTATCATTTCACTTCATAGAAAGCAAGCAGAATTCGTTATGGAAAAAGGTTTGGGAAAAGAGTGGGCCAGGGAAAGGGCTAGCATTACTACAGACAGTTCCAAGTTCCAGTAAAGAAATACTAGAAAGAGCTGTTTTTCTTTGGGCTGACTCTGGGGGTTCAATGTGTCAGAGGCTGAGCAAGCTGTAATCTTTGCCTTTTGCTGCTTCTTGCTTTTCTACGCTGCTAGTAGAGTTAAAACGCACCAAGAGCCTGTCTCGTGATATTATTCCTGCTGGCTGTCCCCGACTGCTGTCACTGCTCTCTACTGTCCCCTGTCCCCAGCACTGTCGGGCTGCACCCAGACCTCCTGCCTGCTTTGCTGCCACACCCAACACCTGCTCTGTGGCTCCAACACAGCAGCACCCTCCTGGTTTTGTGCAGTACCTACCCCTGACAACATTTTTGTTGCTGATGGTACCAACTTAACAGCCTGAATCCAACTAGAACTGGTAAAAAGCCTGACTTTACATATGCCAAAATTCAGTTATTATCACAAATTACTCGTGACAGCTCTTCCAAGCAAATACACTGGACATTCATCCAAATGCCTTCTACTCTGTTTAATGCACTTAAATCTACCTGAGTTCCAGGTTTTACAATTTATGTTGAAAATTTACATGTTCTTGTTGTCTCAGGTAAGTTCAAGCTGCCTGGCTTCTCTGCAGGGGAAAGAAAGAGTTTCCTGCTGTGTTTATCACCGATGAAGATCCTACACTTCCATCTCTTGTAGAATTAGAACTCTCTCATGTTTCTGTACTTTGCTGTTAGCATCAAAACCAAAACATAATCCTATTAACCTGGATGGCAAAGTGCATGTAGCTATTTCCTCATGACACAGTTTGTTCACTCAGCAATCAACACTGGAAATAACTGATTGGTGAATTCTGGTTTACCTGCCCTTCCCTGCTTATTTCCTTTAAAGATCCTTTTGGTTTATTTCATGTAATCAACCAATATCATAGATAAATTGAAACTCATGCAAAGGAATTAGAAATTTCCTGACTGTCTTCAATCAAATTTTTACCAGAAATTTTTATGAGTATTAAAAGACTAATGCAGTACTCATTCTTTTGGCATGAAATCATACCTGATTAATATGTTGCTATTTGCCTCTCAAGTTTACAGCAATTATTAGTATCCAGATGCACCATGGTCCATTATTAATTTTTCCTACACAACCCAACATGTGAAATTCCCATTCTTGTTGAGAAAATTAAATCAAAATGTCAATTTACTATCTTTTAGTAACATTACAAAATCTTTTCTGTACCTCTCAAAAGGCTAATACTGCTAGCAGATGCAAAGAAATGTGATCTCTCTGTGCAAGTCTTTGTGAAAAATAAATAAACAAAAAGGCTACAGATATATCGAATACATATCCTGACATTTATTACATACTCCTCTGCAATCCTACCTCTTCCCCCTTCCCCTTCAGAGCCTAGAGCAAGAATCACAATGGAGTTAATAGAATCTTCAGGAGTCATGGAGACAAATGAAATCTGCTGTAGAGGAAAGCTTCTCATTCAAAATAAATAAATCCATATCTGCAAACTTCTTAAAATTATATTTTAGACTGCATGAAAGACACAGAAACCTACAGGCAGATATAGAAGTGCAAAAAATTTCTTTTAGGCTGTGGTAAAATGGAGGAGAAAGGATGATAGAGAAGGAAGGAAAAGGAATTATCTAGGTGCATTGTAACAAAAATTGGCCAGATACCACAATTGTACACAAAATTCCTATTATGAAGGCATTTGCTTCTGCAATGACTTAGAATATAAGGTCATGTCTTTTACTAGAAAGTTTGTTCAGTGTTGCGGATCTCAACATTTACTGAGAGAATTAGAATGTTTTGAAGTCAGAACTGTACTTAAGAAAATGCACTGGAAATAATTCAGCCAGAACTTTACTTTTCGTTTCTAAATCCTCATCCACATGAAAGATAAAAGTATCTTTTATGTAGTGAAAATTTGCTAATATCCAGACTACTTTTGATGCTTAATACATTTATTCATGCAGTGTGTACTTTATTCCCTAGCACTTTCCTTTCTCGCTTCTTCACTTCTTATCTTCCATAATTTATCTAAAATAGAAATGGTAGAAACAATTCAGTTCCTAATCTAAGTGACATTTAAACAAAACAGAGATATGTTTTGTATGTTCCTGAATTTACAAGTCTGCTGCTCCTTATATCTGTCTTCTTTTGTAATTTGTATACAACTTTTCTGTGAATTTAAGACTAAATTTCATTTTGTCTTTCTGTTGAATAACTTGTGCAGGCATATATAAGTGTGTTAACTGGGAAGTGCAAGACAAACCACAGCTGTGTTCAGTGAATGAACATTTGTCAGTAAAATTAAACTTTTGCATTTGACTGAGTCATTTTAGCAGATATTAGGTGCCTTATTGTCCAAGAGATGGGACAATCACGGTTATCATGATTTATTACTTAAAAGCAAACACACAGCATCAGTCTCAAAGGCCGTGGCTTTAGTAACGATTTGCCATAACTGAAGAGTTTCTGAGTTTGAGTTACATGGCAATTTATAACTTTTTGATCCAATAAGCAATTAACATGAAACTTTGTTTTGACTTTATAACCTATCACCTTTGGTACCTTTTACTGCATTGCGTCTGTTTCACAACCAATGACTTGGTAGATCATGTACACACATATACTTCTATTATAACATCTAAATTCTTAACTTAAACTATAAAATCACATTATTATACTTAAAAACCCTTCACCATATAACCCAATACATATTCTTATTTATAACTATAGAAACCTAGGTTTATAATTCTTCTGCTTAAGGTCTGTATACCTTTGTCATTACATCAACCCAAGCTCTTTCCATCCAGGGCTGTAAATTATACTCACTAATGCCTGTGGAAGTATTTGCTCCTCTGTTTCCCACAGAGGTTGAACCAAGAGGGGGAATTACCTCATTAACTCTATTTGTAATTGGGGATTGTCAATTATGCTAATTTTCTAAACTTACAAAACTGTACTTGCCTGATGTACTTGCCCTCCAGGGGCAATATTTTTCCATATTTGCCCCTGGAGGCCTCCAATTCTAGCTTTTATATTACTTCCTATATTAATATTGTCTCAAAAATCTGTTGTTTTGTTTCTAGATTTTTAAGGCATCAGACTCTGTGATCCTTCTGGATCTCTTCCAACTCAGATTATTCTGAGATTCTGTTCAGTGACTTCAATTTTCTTGTGCTAGTGGTCAATGTCTAAAAGGAGTTGGGGTAGTTCTGGAAAAAACCCTGAAGTTGTAAGAAATACTCATTATTGCTTTTAACTGTGTTATTCATTATCTTCAAGCTTTGTGAACCATTTTGCATTTACTTTCATTGGCCTTCATGTTTTGAAATATACTTTGACAGAATTATGCAGAAACAAAATTTTACATTTCCCACTACTGAGTGGCTGAACAACCTCAACTTTCTTGGTCTGTTTTCACAAGAGAGGTGCTTCAGCCCTCTGATCATCTTCATGGCCTCCTCTAGACATACTCCAACAAGTCCAGGTCCTTCTTGTATTGAGAACCCCAGAACTGGATGCAGTACTCCAGGTGGGATCTCACAATGACAGAGTGGCGGGGAGAATTTGCCTCCCTTGGCCTGCTGGCATCTCCTTCATTTTAAAGAAACATTGGGAAAATGCTGCTACAAGGGACAAATATTTCATACCATCTTTTCTCCAGTGTTTACCATGTAACCTTAATTTCTCTTTCCCTCACTGTCAGTTTCATAAGATTAATCAATACATGATTGGTATAGATTATTTTTTCCGCAACTATATCATAAAAAAAGTACATATAAGTATTCTTTTTTTATTAATTCAGTAACAATTGGTGGTAAACATCTTGATTTTAGGTACTCCTTTATATCTCATTAATGATTAGTTTTTAGTCTTTAATCTGTTCCTCAGGAAACAGCCAATTAATTAATCTTCATCCCCACATCCACTTCAAGCAAACAAAGTTGTATTACTGGCATCAAGTCACTAAGTGACTCCTGACTAAATATGTGTGCGATTTGTTCCACACTGGTTAAAATCATGGGGGAAGAGAATTTACTGGCATGTTTAAAAATGCTGTAATTCACTTCAAACCTTTTTAGACTGACAGAACTTTTACATAAATGTTTAGACCTACTTTTTATTTCATCTCTAGGCCTCCGGTAGTGGATCGTCTGGAAAATAAACTGAAACACCCACATGCAAAAATTTCTACAAGGGCTTTTCTGAGAGTACAGCCTCCTTGACGTACAGCCAGAAAAGCATGGTTAAGTGTCTCAAAATCACCACAGCTAAAAGCAGAACACAGGCAATTTCCAGTGCTGAATCCTAAGGCAACTGGAAGGTTGAAATTATTTTTCTGTACTCCCCTGAATTCTTTCATGATAATCTCAAGTAGTGGGAGTGAGAAAAACAAAATATTTCTGCTGCTCTGTAGTAGGAGTCTATGGATTCCTTAAAACCTGAACATCAGAAACACTTGAAGCCAGAGTATAAGCCAGCTTCGTAGTTTCTATGACTAACAAAGGCTAGATGTTTACCAATTGCATTAGGAAATAGCAGTGTCAAACTTGAATTATCACCTGAAGTGTTCACTCCTCATGACAGGAATGAGGATTGCACCTGTCCCAAAATGATGGCAGTACCTGCTTCTGTAGGTCATAATCAGTGTAGAAAATACTATGTGTGTGTAGAAATTAGAAATAGACATTGTTGTACTCACCAAGGTTGAACCCCACCACAAAATAATTTCACTAAATATAAGCTTTCCAACGTCTGCACATAACAGAGAAATCAACTGCTTACAAAAATATTATGGCATGCAGGTTAGATGATGTCAAATTCTCCCCATGTACATCATGGCATCATTTTTATCTCTCCCTCTCTTTTCCTGTGTTCTATCTCTCCCTCTCTTTTCCCATCTTCAGCACTTAAGTGAAAAATGCCTGCAAAAGAAAGTGTAAATGTCACAGCTGAGATGGACGCGACACTCACGAATAATGCACACCAACTCCGTCAGAAGGCAAAAGGACAGAAAAGACATTTTATTCTACAAAGTTTCCATTTTTATAGTCTCTTGGCACTCGTACTGTGTCCTCATAGGCTTCTACATTAACACCTCTTAAAACTTATTGGTAGGTTGCAACCACCACCCATAAGAAAACAAATCTAAGCTAAAAACAACATCCCTCTAACAGCTGCATGTTTTCTTCTCTTGTTTTGGTTTCTTGCTTCTGTTGATGTTAAAGTTCTCACGGGTGCAAAGTGAATTCTCAAGGGTAAAGAGTAATTGTGCTCAAATTGATGTCTGTGAAGCTTTCTGACCAGCTGTGAGTTTCCACATATAAACAAAATAGGAAGAGAAAATACTATTAAATGAATAATAATTTTAAAAATTAGTGGTTTTCCTCTGTGAATGGGAGAGAGATTTGTTGAATTAATTTCTTTTTTCTCCTCCCTTTCTTTTTTCTTCTCTCTAAGTTCAATGCTTTACGCTTGCAAGTCAACATGCAGCAGAATGTGAACAACCATATCCTGCTTTTCAATTTTTCTATTTCAGTAACTATTTGCTATTTTACAACAGGGGAAATTTAAACAATGGGTCTGTTGTTTAAGTCGCACAATCCTGACTACATTCTGAAGTATGCACAGATACAGATCAAAATTTTAGCTCTTGATACTGAAGCAAAATTACCATTCACTGGCTCTTCTTTCTCATAAATGCTTTAGCATTTGGTATGTCACATAAGTCAGACAAGATAGGTGCACACCAACTAGTAGTCAGGCTTATTATTTATTCTGTCAAAAGTAGCTTAATTCATATCACCAGTATCACATCAGTATTTCTACTAAGTACAAGTGAAGCCAACTATTCACTCAGTTCAATAGGGTTACAGGTTGTTCTAAAGCATAATGAAACAATACATTATTCAAGCAAAAGATTGCATTTCCCTCCAACATGTCACTGTCCTAGATTAGTACTTCAGATATTTATTCTTTTCTATTTGATTGAGGCTTTTCTCTAGCTATACACAGAACTCATAAAAAACATTACAATTTGAACTCACAAAAAACGTGATGGAACAGAGGGAAGCACAATTTTGCACGTATTTCTTTGATTTAGAAGGAGTAGGTTCTTTATTCTTGTAGTGGGTTGACCTCATACAAACACCAGATGCCAACCAAGCTGCTCTGTCATTCTCCTCCTCAACTGGACATAGGGGGAAGACATGTAATGAAAGGCCTATGCGTCAGGATAAGGACAGGGAAACACCTGTTGTGGACAAAACAGACTCAGCTTTGGGAAATTAGTTTATTACAAATTGAATCAGAGTAGGATAGTGAGAAAATAAAACCAAATCTTAAGAACATCTTCCTCCCACCCCTCCCTTCTTCCCAGGCTTAACTTTAATACCAGTTTTCTCTGCCTCCTCCCATCAGCTGTGCAGGGGCATGGAAATGGGCACTGCAGTCAGCCAGTGCATCTCATGTTTTCTCTGCCAGTCCTGTGTCCTCATACTCTTCCCCTGCTCCAGTGTGGGGTCCCTCCCACAGACTAAATTCTTCATAAATTGTTCCGGCATGGGCTGCCGACAAGCTCTAAGCCTTCTTCTCAGGCATCCTCCAGGAGCTCCAAGGTGAGCTGCTCCACTGAGAGCTCCTCTGTGGGCTACAGGGGCAGAGCTGCCTCACCGTGGTCTTCACCACAGTCTATAGCAGAATCTCAACTCCTGCACCTGGAACACCTTCTCCACCTCCTTCTCCCCTGACATTGGTGTCTGCAGGGTTGTTTCTCTCTGTTGGGGTTTTAGGAGCTCCCCTTCTGTTTTCTTTTTCTCTTGAGGAATTTTTCCCATATATGTTGCCGGGGTGACAAATTGCTGGATGCTTGGGAGAAACAAAAGACCTGGCCACACACAGGGGGAGGGGTCCAATAGGCTACTGTCTTTCACCTGGGCTTGTGGGCTAGTGTTCTCAACATTCGGACGGAGAGAGGGGCTGCCATCATGGTGGAGAGAATTCATCAGCACTGCAGGTTTCTGCTTTTTCGGCTGCCTTCCTTCTACTGTGCCTCAGGGAGAAAGCGTGGGATTCCCAAGCCCGCTTTTTCCTGCCCTGCTGGGAGCCGGGGTGCGGCTGCTCTGCCCCCGCCGTTGCTTTGAGCCTTTGCTACACTGTAGCCCCACATGCCCTGCCTGCTGAGGCCTCCCCAGGGCTCCCGCTGCAGCTCCGGAGTTCGATACATCTCATCTGCCACCCAGGATTTGTGCTTCGTCCCTGCTGTTCCAGCCTGCTGTTCCCGAGGGCCCAGCCGGACACCAGGATCGGCTGCCCAGGGGGAACCACCGCACCCGTCCTGCTCACCGGGAGCTGCCAGCGCCGCTGCCGGCTGTGACCGTAACTGCACCAACGGGGAAAGGGCCTGGAGCCGAGGAGGCTGGCACTGGGTTACTGGTTCTGTTTGCTGTCACTGTCATAAATCTTGTTGTTTGTTTGCCTTATTATACATATACATGTATATATATATTAGTAAAGAACTGTTATTCCTATTCCTCATATCTTTGCCTGAAAGCCCCTTAATTTCAAAATTTTAATAATTTGGAGGGAAGGGGATTGCATTTTTCATTTCAAGGGAGGCTCCTGCCTTCCTTGGCAGACACCTGTCTTTCAAACCAAGACACTATCTGATATTCCCACTCCTCTTCTCACATCTTCTGTTTCACAGCAATATTTCATCCTTCTTAAATTTGTTGTTTTGCTGCCACTGTCATTGATGGGCTCAGCCTTGGCCAGTGTCAGGTCCCTCTTGGAGCTGGCTGGCACTGGCTCCAAGAGACACAGGAGAAGCTTCTGGTATCCTTTCACAGAAGACACCCCTGTAGTCTCCTCACTACCAAAACCTTGCCTCTCAAAACCAATAGAATTCCCCCTCATACAACACATACAACTCTGCCCAGACAAAAGTTTTCTCTCCAAAATTAAATGATTCACTCTCCTAGCCAAGTTATTACTGTGGCCTTATGCAAAATGTCATCTGCTTCTCTGCAGCTGAACAGCATTAGTTAAAGCAGCTTCATGCTACATCTGTTTGGGAAGGAAAACAAAACACACAGGCAAGTCTTTAACTGAAATTGCACCCCATTGCACTGAAACAGAAATGTTTTGCATAGGAAACATCACATGAAAAACATGGGCATTGAAGAACTACAGTCATAAGAAGTGAAAACAGGTTTCCAAACATATTTTTATGTTTCTACAATTTCTTTAATTTACCTTCAAACAACATCCTCTGGCCTTTGAACATAGGAAGTGTGTCATTGATTAAAATGGTTCACTTACTCTTTTAAGTTTACTTACTTGAAAAGGTACAATTCAAGTACTATAATAATTAAGGTGTAGTAACTAGGCTTTAGATTAGATGATTCTCCTTTCCAAACCATGCGCTTTTATAATGCCAGCACCAACATTTTCCTACAGTTCAGGCACAATTTTTCTGTCTGAATTCTTAGTTTTCATCTGGGAATGAAGATAAGTAACAGTCAAGCCACAGAGACACCTTTGGCTGTCATCAGGTTTGACAGATATGATGTTAAAGATCAGGTTAGGACTCAAGTGCAAGAAGAGCAAACATACCTTCAGTTCTGTCCTAAAAATACATCTATCAATTTATACTGTGAAGTTAAAATACTTTTAAGACCAAAAGGCAATTAAATTCTTAATACTTGATGGAATAAGGGAATTTTAATTTCTTAATTTTTTTTAAGGACTTCAATAAGGAATTATCAGTTCTAAATGTCATTTACTGAATTTTTGTACAGCTAAGATTTCTATTATTCTTATTCATCTGCTCCTGTGCATATTTGTGCAGATAATACAAGGAGGCAGTAAAGACTTCTCATCCTAGAAACTGGGGGGAAATAAGTAACAAACAAAATCCAGACCCTAACATGGTCATAAGAAAATGTGAGTAACTCTCAAGAATCTTGGCTAAAAGAAAATTTTCAAAGAGTAACAGGAAATTGGTCAGAAAATTAAAAGATTGAACAGTCGCTATCTCCTTTCCTACAGAGCCACAAACACATACAATGTCAAAATTCCATTAGAATTTACATTAATTCTAAAAAAATTAGCATCTCACAAAATCACAGACTAGGTGGGGTGGGAGGGGACCTATGGAATGTTTAGTGTTTTCTCACAGTGTTTCCTGAAGTTCATGGAACCTGCTGTGTTCCAGTTTGTGCCTGCTACGTCTTAACACCAGCTGGCAATTAAGTACCAAGCAGCTGCTCACTCAATTGTACACCCAGTGGGGTGGGGAGGAGCATCAGAAAAAAAGTAACATTCATGGGTTGAGATGAGAACAATTTAATAATTGAACTAAAGTAAATCGTAATTATTGCAATGAGAGCAATAGCAATAATGGTGATGTAAAAGAAAATAGAGAGAGGAATAAACCCCAAGAAAAGTGATGCACAGTACAGCTGCCCACTGACATGTTTCGTGCCTTAAATTATTTTTTCCCCTGGTGAGGGAAATTTTAATACCTTTTGCCAGGTGCCGTGAAGAATAGGACCTTCAGCTGTCTTTGCTTGTCGATAGTAATTTATTTAGTTTTAACAGAGAAATGTGACCGCTAGCATAAGTCTAGACACCGTACAGAGCAAAGAATGCCAAGAATGGCTGCTTTAGTCTTGATTACACCCTCTTTTAAAGGTAAATCACCCAATTAAAACTTAAAACAAAAGATATTTTCTTTTTTCTACCAATGTTCAATAATTCACCCTGTCACGTTAACAGGAACTGCAGAATTTTTCATCCAGTCATTCCAAACTACTTTTACTGCAGGGTATGGAGGAATGAAGAAGGAAGAAGGCTCAAAAGACAACTATTATCCTCCATTTTGAAGTTTTTTGCTTTTATCTATTTACTATGTTAAATAACCTAAAAAGCCTAGATTTTTTACCGTGTGACAACCTTACACAAGATCTCATCACCTAGTTCACACCCACACAGATTCTAACTCCTCTCTGAGGGTATACAGTTTTCTCCACGGGCGAAGGTCAGAAATGTTGGTGTACAGGGGGGTTTTATACTTAAAAAGAGGCAGAGAGATATTCTCTGCATTCTGGACTCCAACACCCACCATTCTCTGATGCTCAGGCAGTCTTTGAGGAGTGCCCAGCCCCTCCCAGGCAGCTATCCCCAGTTTATATACTGCGTTCTGTGGTGTGGAGTATCATTTCAGTCTGTTCAGGTCACCTGTCATGGACATGTTTCCTCTTGGCCTTTCGTGCAGAACCTCACTGGCTGCATGGGAAACTGAAAAGTCCTTGGTTTACGGTAAGTGTTACATAGCAGGAACTGAAACATCAGTGTGTTATCAGCATGATTCTCATATTAAATTCAAACCACATCACTGTACTAACTACTAGGAAGAAAATTTTAGCTGAAACCAGGACAGTACCCACTGTCCCTAGTCCAGTCAGTGGGCATCACTGGAAAGAGACTGGCTCCCTCTTCTTTACACCCTTCCTCCAGGTATTTATATACATTAATAAGATCCCCTTAAGACTTCTCTTTTCCAGGCTATTTCCATTTTTCAGCCTTTCCTATATGTGACATGCTCCAGTACTCTAATCATCCTTGTGGCACTCTGTTGAACTCTATCCAGAATGTTCACATATCTTGTATACTGAGGAGCACAGAACTGGACCCAACACTCCAAGTGTGGCATCAGAATTTCTGAGTAGAGGAGAAGGATTTTCTATCTAATGTTGTTTTACCTTATTATTCTGTAATATTGACAGAAAGTATGTACAGCGAATGAAAATTAAAAATGTCTCAAGTAATGCTGTAGTAATGAAGAAAACAATAAAGAATTATTCAGTGTTCTTTTTGATAGACATTAGAAGGTGTGACATCCCAATGCATACAGTTTAACAACTTCAAGAACTTGAAATTCTGAGATGACATTCATAAAACTGTTAGCTTAAAAAAAATATGCTCGAATGTTTCTATAACCCCCACATAAAAGACCAGGCCCACATTTTAATCCTGCTTATGTTCAAGACATTTTGCCACCCTGAGACAGTGAATTTTAATGGAAATGGTAACTTTGATGTATAGACACTTCATTACACTTGAGAGTCAAAAGACATTTAGTAGAAAAATTCCATTGCAATTTCTTTTTTCAAAATTTTATTGCAATTGCAATATTCAAAATAATAAGCATACTACCTGGAATACCTGACTAATTGATACTATGAGAGATGGTGGGAGTTTTAACTTTCCAGAAAATTATAATTATCATCACTTTTTTACTTTATTACAATTAGTACTTGGAACACTACTGGAAGCAGATATGTTTTTCAAATTATCACTGATAATGTGTAGGAATTTTTATCTAAGATCATCTCTGTCATTTATTATGAAGTCAGTCATTGAATAGCTTTTACTGAATAGCAGTAAGCTGTGCTGGAAAGTTCACATTTTCCAGTGTATAAAGCAAAATATTTTTTACCTTTAATATTAAAATTTAAATTGCCTTTAGATTCAGATAACAAGTTCTTTCAAAAATTCATTCGGAAAATGTACAGATTTTGTATTGCAATGATATGAAAATTTGATTAGCAGTAGTGTCTTGGTTTGAAAGGTGTTTGCCAAGGAAGGTGGAATTCTCCCTTTGAATGGAAAATATGAACCCCTTCCCTCCAAATTATTATAATTTTGAAATTAAGGCGCTTTCAGGCAAAGATATGGAAAAAGGAATAACAGTTCTTTACTAGTATGTACATGGATAACGAGGCAAACGAACAACAACGGCAGCAACAGCAAAGAGAACAGAACCGCAGCAGCCGCCTTCTCTCGGCTGCCGGGCTCCTTCCCCTCGGTGCAGTTACGGTCACAGCCGGCAGGGGCGCTGTTGGCTCTGGGCAGGGCGGGTGCGGGGATTCCCCCGCGCCTGCAGGGGGCGCTGTGGCGCCAGTTCAGCCGCCTCTCAACGTGGACAATGGCGGCACAGCCGGCGGAAGGGATGGAGAAAGGACTTCTTTTATGAACCCCCAGGGGAAGGTGATCCCGGTGCCCCTCCGGATGGCGAAATGGGCTGTAGCAGGAACCTCGGAGTAGTGGCTGGAATGGCAGAGGCGGGCACACTGTGGGTAGCAAACAAAGTGTAGCAAAGAAAACCTCCAGAGCTGTGCTAGGAGCCGCGGGGTGTCTGGGTGGGCACGGAATGTCGGGTAATAATGTAGCAAAAGGAAGAAAGCCCTAAGGAGCAGCAGAATGCAGCGGGGCTGGGCAGCAGCAGCCCAGAGACACTCCCTCTGAGGGGGTTCAGGGGTCGGGGGCCCCCAATAGGTGGTGAGGGTCCTTTCCAGAGATGTTGGATGTTGAAAAGGTCCCAGTTCAACTGCTGCTCTTACGAGCAAAGGCTCACTCACAGTAAGGAAGAAGCAGTGCCGGGCTGGACTCTGCGGTGGCTGCGAATTCTCCCCGTGGTAGCAGCAACCTGACTGTTCCCCTCTGGTCCGAAGAGTGAGAGAGCAAGCGACAGATGAACCCAGGTCCTGACCCCCCAGCCAAAATCTTGCGGTATCTCTGCACTTCCCAAGAGAAAGCCCCCCAGCTAAGAGGCTGCAGCCAGCTGCACCCCTCCCCCCATCTTGGCCACATCCTTTGTCTCTTTTAAGTATCCATCGTTCCAGTCTCTTAGGCAAATGAGAGAAAAATTCTGCACTAGAAAGGAAATAAAAGGAACAAACCCTAACCTCCAACAAACAGAAATATGATTTCTAAGTATTAAGAGCAGAAAATAACAGAAAATTTTCTTATATGGAATGCATTAGTAGATGTAGAAATACTTTAAAATATTGATTGCTGAATTCACAGGACTTGATTCAAATACTCCTGACATTAGTAAATCTGGTCTACAGATCGTAAACAGGTTTGAGGTTTTAAATAGATCAATAAACAGATATAAAGTGCATGGTAAGAGGAATGCAGAACTTGTCTTTACAAACAAGCTCTGGGCCTGCTGGTTGATGAAATTAGCACTGAGAGATAAAAAGAAACAATGAGAAGGCTTCCACTGATGAATGGAAGGAGATTTGTCTCTGCAAACAAACTGTAGGTCTGCTGATAAATGAAAATTGGATATTGAGAAATGAAAGGAACAATGGGAAAACCGTAAAATTCAATAAGAACTAAAAATAAAGGGGGGTTATACATTAGAAGGGAATTTTTAGATATTAGGCGTTCTGGGAAGTCTGTACCTCTCGAGCACCTCAGTCAATGGGGAAAGAGAGAGGGAAATGCAGTCGGGAACCTAGGGAAAATAGAATAAGAAGGAGGCTGTGACCTCCAAAAATTTGGGAGACCCCAGGGGAATGCCCCATGGCCTCTCCCTTTATTCGAATAAAGTAACAGGACTCCTCTGTCTCCTTTTTGGACATAAACCTCTGGTGTTTGTGGATTGATTTTCTGACAATGGTGACTGATATAGCAGAGCTCCAAATCAAAAGACAAACTCCAAACAGCTTATTAGAGGAGGTAAAATATGGTACAAGAATGGTGCACAAAGACAGGGCTGTTTTGAAAAAGTTAAACCAGATTCACACTCAACAGGTGTGATAAATAGATGCTATAATATTGGCTTTTTGCAAATGTTAAAATAAGTGATGTTAAAGTAGCCTTTGTAACAGTGGCTCTGCCACAAATAGATGCTATATGTAAAATATGATCTATAAGGTAGCGTTGTTGTGAGGATGTGGTTTTCTTAAATACTGTTTCATTTAACAAAAAAACTTAGAAATAGCTATGCTTATGAACTATTTGCCTGGATTCCATTTTGAATGGTTACTTGAAAAGGGTTTGAATATGATTCTGGGAACTGCTGGAAGCAAGATTCCATTCTGAGTGGTTACTCGAAAGAGTTTGAATATGCAATCACCTGTAGGATCGATTCCGGGAACTATCAAAAACAAGATTCCATTCTGAATTGTTACTGGAAAGGGTTTTGAATATGTATAAATTGTTTATGAATATGCATAATTGTTGATAAATACGTAATACTTCAGGTGTATAAAAAGGGCGTTTTAAAGGCCACAGGTGTGCTCTTGGCTAAGCGCCAAAAGCACCCAGCACTGTGACTTTTGCTTTATTATCTTTGCCCCTTATTGTCCTTTATTAAACTTTTAAATCTTAACAGGAGAGTGAACTTCGTTTTTCAAAACAGGGAAAATAGATCCTTCAGTTATCTCTAAGAATTTTTTTTTTTGCAGATTGCTGCAGTGTTGATGAAATATGAAAGTAGGATATTGAAAATGAAGCATAAATTTTAGAATTTTAATGTTTTTTCAGCTTCCAATTTACAAGGAATGTACAAACATAGCCATAAAAGTAACGGAGAGTATGTGCAACTGCTTTTGTTCCCTCTCTAAATTTTATCATATACAAGAGGGCTCACAGAAGTGTCCTCTATGTGAATATTCTGTGTTGCAACTCTAACACAATAAAAGGGTTAATTACATTTCAGTTCATTGCCTGTCAGGGAGGAGATAAAGGTGGAAATTTTCTAAATGTAATTCTTCTGCTCTCTCTACTAAAACTATGTAGTGTATGTTGAGGACATCCAAGGACAGATATGATTGCTTCACTGACGTGGAATTTTCAAGCTATAACCCTCAACCAAAAAGTATTTCATTAAAGAATTTCCCACTTACTGTGCATCATTATTTCTGTCAACGAACTTCCACAGAGGAAAGATGATAGTCATTCTAGGTGATACCAAGGCCAAAGATTTCCTAAATTGGTGACAAAATACTCTGAAGCTAAGGCAGGTAATGCAACAGAATTTTGTCGTACTGCTCTTGCTGCAAGGAAATTTACACCAGGCATTACAGTACAAGAAAACTCTTTCTATCAGGCAAGTTTCATGGCCAATATCTTTCCTCTTTTTAATAGCTAGAATGCAGCTATATATAAAAAATAGATAAGGCCACCCTAAATCTGCTCACATAAACTTTAGGAAGGTAAATAACATTCTCATCAGCATGTCACAAAAAAAAAAAAAAAAAAAGGATATTATAACACCAGTCACGTCACTCTTTACCTACAGATATAATATACAGGAGAATTTCAGATATTATCATTAAACCCTAATAGTATTGAAGTTTATGGCTATGTCTATGGTGTAACATCTTTGGGTGGAATGCTTTTGTATTGATGATTCCAGATCTGAGGATACTGAGGGACTTAGATAGCAAATGTAGATTACCAGAAAATTCTTCCTGGACCCCATTCATATTATCTTCTTATTGATTTACCTGAGTCTAGTATAATTCCCTGCTTATGCAAACAGGGATGGTCACCTTCATTTTTTAGTAAGAAGAATAAAGAGAAGGTTTAGTAACACACCACATTAAGTGTGGGAAAACACTAACTGTTGATTTTCACAAATCTCCAGACGTAGTGTTTGGGTGTGAGGAGTTTATTAATGAGTTTAATCACTCATATGCTACACATCTGCCATTCACTCTGCTAACACTGTAGTCTTTACCCAACAGCCTTTCACAAAATACTTATTGCCATTTTCCTGTGAAACAAAAATAGAAAATAGTATCCCTTGTAGGATACGTAGGAAAGACAAGATGATATACTAAGAAGGCAAATACAAAAATAAGATTGCTTTACACTTTCTTGAGGGTTTTTCTTTATGCTAAGGCATTTTCAGGGAAAAGTAAGAAGTCTGAAGGACATAGCTCATAAAACCCCACCTATGTAGCTGTAGGAAAACAATGTGAATGTAATAACATTGTATGCATTATGTAGAGCATAATAACCTCTCTTTCAAATATTCAGATTTTTTAAAAAGATATGTTGGTATTTTAATGTAAAATCTTGTTTCACATCAGAGAGATAAGAGATTTAAAGTGGAAAACATAATTCAGTATCCTTTCTTACTTCAGTGCCACTGCAATGTCACTGGAGTATGTGGAATAGTATGAAAGATACCGGGACATAAGATTAAGATATTTAACTTGCAAGCTAATAAAAGGGAATGAGTCCTTCTCATGGAAAAGCATAGTTGCTGTTCCCTCTTAACTACCACAAATGGATTTTTCTTCTCCATTAAGACCATCAAAGCAGAAGTCCATTATGAAAAGTTTTTGCTGAAATAAGAAGCTATAGTCTATCTCATTTCATAATAGTAATAAACATCTGTTGCTGTAACAGTCATCAATATCTATTTCCACTGATGAAGGCTCACTGTAAGTAACAACAGCAAATAACTTAATGCTTGCTGTGAAAAACTAGCATTTCAATTAGCCAGTGTTTAACAAGAGATTTTTTTTTAATTTGAAAAAAAATAGCAATTCCAAGCAATTTATTATATTGATGAACTGGCTTTATGCTTTTTTCTGCCTGCTGTCTTCGAATCGCTTTTATTATTTCTCAGGGAGAAGTACTCCTTTTTGACACTATTGTTCTCTAATCCCAGTTCTAATCTACAGCTACTGACCTAGCTCTCATTTTTGGGATTACCATTTTCTCCTTGATTCCCCCAAATATGAAAATGCAGTGGAAATTTACTTCAAATGACATCAGAAGGTACACATGCAGAAACAATCCTTTCCTCCTACTATTAAGAATTTATCATGGGTTTTTAAATCTCAGAATTTCTTTTAAAGTTTCACTTTCATGCTTAACATCATCAGTAATAGTTTTACTCTATGAAAGAAAGAAAAGCTAGATTGCCGCAGGACAAGGCTATCACCTCTGAAATACTATAGTGAATTCTTTTCTAATACAGGCAAGTGAGCAAATGAAATTCAGCACTGCATTACAGGTTTATCATGTCACACAGTAACTGATATGAATGCCTTTAGCAGGAAAAAGGAAGAAACACCTCTTTACAACAATTTGCAGTCTTACTCGTCTGGTACTTTAGCATCTGCATTTTCAGCTGGAGATTGCAGGGGGTGTTTTGCACTGGAATACCCAGTAGTTTTTTGTACAGCAATACCCAACATGACCAATATATTTATACTGTTAGCTGCTACGACTTGCAGATTTTACAGAGGATATTAGCTGGGAGTGCTCATGAGAGTTCCAATTAAAAGTCTACTGCCAAAAAAGGAGCTGGGATTGTTAAATTCCCAGTGGACTAACATTTGTCCTCTCTCATGTACAGTCTGGAAATCATTCTTTCCAGACATGACTTACCTTGAGGCTCAGCAAAAAACCCAAAACAAAACATATATTTCCAAGCAGTTAGTCTTCTGCTGCTCACGAAAAAACAGGATTGCACCAGACATGAATTTCAATTTATAACCCAAAAATATATTTGCATATAGCTACTTTATTTTTGTCACATAGCCAATATAGTGGCAAGGTAGGATTATAAGTTCTCTCATTTACCAAGTGAATAAAAGCACTGTTCCCCTTTAGGGTACTTGCGGAAACCATGTTTTTACTAGAAAATGGACATATCGTGAACCAGCCATAAAATAGAAGACCCAGAGCACGTAAGACAGAAGGACTTAAGCACGTACACAGGGGAAAATATCCATGGGAAGGTTGTGAGAAAGGAACAAGCAGCATTGGGGAGGATGTGAACGAGGAACAAGCAAAGGAAGAAAAGGATAAGAAAATGCAAGCTGAAGGACAGTCGTGACATACACGAGGGACGATGTGACACACATACAAGAGCCAATCATAAAACATAAAGTAGCATGTGAAAATAGGCCTTAGCCAATAATAATTATTCATAATCCTGTGTAGGAAAAGCAAGAACTGTATATTAGGGACAGTAGTTCATCAATAAAATGGCTTCTGCCTGATTCATGTTGAATCATGTAGAGTTCATTGATTCTCTCCGCAGGTACTGACTTCTATTAGCCTCCAAAAGTTCCTCTTCAGAAAATATCTGAAGTCCAATTGTGATCCATGCTAAGATCACCTAACATCAGCAGAATTCAATGCACGCAACTGGAGTTAACCTTTAACTAAATCAAATGTAATAGATAGAGCACTTGAGAAAAAGACTGAAGAAGTCAGGGTGGAAGGACATCAACTTCTGTGTCATTTAAAATCTAAAAAAAAAAAGTAACATTTCATGTGGGCAAGTATTCATAATTTTGCTAGGCAAGGATATTTTGCTTGTGAATCTTCAGATAGATACTGAAAATAAGTTCTCCATTAACTAGAGAGAAAATATGCTTTTCCAGATACTAGGGTATAAAATCAATTTATTCGTAGTTGCTTATCTCATATCATCATCAGAGAACATGGCCCCTACTAGTCAGCTTCCCCCCTTTTTTTCCTTTTTTTAAATTCTCATAATCTGGTTTTAGTTTATCTGGTCTGGAAATTGAATGTCTTCACAGTTTCAAGCAGAATAAGAGATTAATTTATAAACTGAACCTATTGAATGGAATATCTGTCCTCTTTTTTGGAAATGCCTCATTTCCATTAAGAAATAGAACTGTACAGAGTGAAATACAATTAATAGAACCAAATATATACTCTGTAAGCAAGATAAAGTGAGGCATGTCAGTTTATCTTTTTTGATGCTCTTTAGATGATATTTGAAAATACCATGAGAGATGGCATTCATCTCTCATGGTATCGTGTTTCATCATTCCTAGGTGTTTTGCTCCAAGGCATGCTACTATTGACCTATCATAAAATAACCACTACCACTTAAACAAAGGACTGGTGTTCTGTTCCAGCTCTCATAGAAGTTGCTCCTACTCCAAATAATTTTGAAAGGTACTGAATTGCTTTGTTATCACTTCTGTTCTCAAACACTGCTAACATTTCTGTTCTTTTTAATAAGATATTGATATTTTATGGCTTGGAAAAATCAGACAGCTAAAGCCAAATAATCAGTGGAATAAAGACAGGATGTAACTGAAGAAATTAACCGGAAAATCAATGAATGACTTTTTTATTTTATTCCATATGGTGACCATGAACATTTGCTAGCATCATGAAAACGCTAAATGCACAAGAACCATTTCAGTTTTTCCTAACGATTTTATGACTTACAATTTTAAGAGTATTGTTCTGGTGAAATGTCTTCAGTATTTGCATATTTTCTAAGAAAACAGTCTACTTCCAAGAGCCCATGCAGGTCTCTGCATGAGGTTAAACTTCTAAGTTGCAACCTACCAATGAGTTCAGGATAAAAATATTAACAATGATTCTTCAATTTCTCATACCAGATGGGAGAAATTAATTTATTATCAAAAAATCATGTTCTTTCATGACTGTGTATTTCCCATTAGTATAGTAAGCAGCTAGAAATGTATTTCAACAACCCCTTGGGATGGTTGGACAAGTCATCAATTATATGTTCTTTTAAAAGTCACAATTATTGATTCATTGAAAAAAACAATGTGGGACAATTTGTAGCCTTTAACTGAAGGTGTGCAGTTTTTTAACTGCTAACTATGGTAGCTGAAAATGAACAGCAGTTTTCACTTTTGCCAAAAAGTGAAAAAAAGGAAAAAAGTGAAAAGAAGTGAAAAAAAGCACACAAGATCAAATGACATATTCTCACCATGCAGATCCATATCAACAGATTCTACAGTTATTCAGTTTCAGCTGAAATGAAAACTCCTTGCCAAGTTCAACCACACAAGAAGATAAATACATATAATCTACAAGTATGTATACGCATATGGTATTTGGCATTTTCAGAATTCGGTGGTTTTCTGTGTTATGTGTTGTCAAAGGCACTTCAGGTCAGAGAACAGTATCCTGCAATGACTATGCCAATAATGTTATGGATGGAGTGAACCTGTTACTCCTCTGACCCCCTTGGAGTTCTTCAGAAAGTTCAGTCTTACCTATGGGTTTCATTTTAAATTCTGGAATTCCTTCCTCTTTCAGCAGTGAGGGTTCTGTGCCTTCATGAAAATCCAATTCAACATTTTTGTCACTAATGTCATCAGAGATTTTACAGATATTACCATCCCCATCCTGAGGTGACATTATTAACTTTGGAATTTGTTTAATATCTAAAGATTTGGGGGTTTTTAATAATGTTAATTCTAATTTTTCTTTCAAGGTTTTTGTTTTTTCCTTGGATCCTTTAAGCTGTTGTTTCAATTTGTTATTTTCTTTTATCATCTGTTGCCTCCATTGGCAAGCAGATTTTAAACACAGTGTAAGTGCATGACAAATTGTATTTTCTCCTGTTTTATCTTTTGGCAATTCCTGCTTTTCATTTATTTTCTCTTGTATTATCCCCACTCAAACCAGTTATCTACTGGCCAAGGGTCATCAGCTTCTATATGAATACTGTGCCTCTGTAGGTAATCTGCTAAGCCTTTGGTCTGTTTTTCTAAATTGTTTGCTATCCTGCCTTTGTCTATGCCAAAAATGTTAGGATTTGTCAAAGGCTTTGACTTTGGGTCAGAGAAGACTATCCTGCCGACTATGCCAATAATGCTGTGGATCGAGTGGGAGCTTTAGACAGACCCTGCCTTACACTAGATTTTGGCAGCAGCTCTACTTGGGTGACATGCACCTAAATTGCTCTGGCTCACAAATTCTCAAGAATGGCAGATCAGGTCTATTACAAAATGAGTTATTTATTGAATAGACAGGAGATTAGCAGACAAAAGGCCTTAAACAGAGTTACTTACTATGCAGGATAAAACAAAAGAACTACTAGTACATTACATCGAACACTGCATGACATAAAGTTACCTATATTATAGCTAGCAGAGAAATAGCATAAATTAGGAGTCAGTGTTACTTACACTGAATTGATGATGGGGTACACAGAGCCCTTCACTCAACCCAAGAGAATAACCACTAAGCAGCATCCTGACTTTGAGGGAAAGACCCCACCCATTTCCAGGGAATGTGCAGAAGACTTCTCCTTCGTGAAAGTTTGTGTAGCTTTTATGGTTTTTAAAATGAAGTGTCTGTCAGCCAGAAATTCAAGCTTATCTTCCTACAATCTTGCTTTCAAGGCAAGATATTTATTGCCAGCTGGGAATGTCTCTTCCATGGCACCAGAATAACTCACGACAGGACAAGCTGTCCTGATTGAGATATTTCACCAATTAGCAAATTCATGTCAGGGGGAAGATGCCCTGAACTATTGCACCATCTGATAGACAGAACAGATAACCCCTCCTGTGGTAGGGGAATGTCCTGCTACATCTCGGTTCCTCTCTATATAACAGAACTGCATTAGTCAACATTGACACAACAATCCAGTGATTTTTGTGCCTTTTTTACTGCTGAAAGGCCTGTGATAAACATCCATGTTTCCAAGAGTGAATTTCAAAAAGGACTTTGAGACAACCTGACCTATGCACTTATTGCATTACTTTACTGTGGTGTTCTCTTGTCAGAAATTTGTATAGTAAAGGACACTGATTCTTGATTATTTCTGTGTCTGTGGACAGACAACCTCTTCTGCATCACTTCCACTGTGCAAGTGGACAAACACTATGACTATTTCACCTTTGAATTCATGTACTGATGACTCAATCATGATGCAGTCCTTCAGAAATCCCACTCCCTAACTTGAAATAAATTTCTGTGGTTAGGCATTTTAGTTGTTAGGAGGCAGAAAAGAAAGCCATTGGTTTAGATTGGTGAACAAGTAATTCCTTTGCGTAAGCATAGTCTACATCTGACCTCCACTTTAAGTACACAGAACACAAGAGAACGCCAGACAGAAGCACCAACAACAAACAAGTTCAAATACCATAGAAGAGTGTGAAAAAAATAGAAGCAATACCACTAATATTTTTAAAACATATATTCAAAACATATAATTATATTTGAAGTATCTTTTAAAATTGTATTAGTAATTAGTGAAAATCAGAAGGGGAGAAAGTGGACTGTTTTCTCTAAGAATATCAGGAATATACTCATATAAATGAAGTTGATCAGGACTACAGTAATACAGAGGTCCATTGGAACTGTATTAAAACTATATTAAAACCTCACAAAATATTCTATCTGAAAAAACCTCTGAGCTTCAAAACGTAACAGACTGGTACAAGGATCAAGAGAATTATCAGATGTGCTTGTCTTGCTTTTGTGCTCTGAAGCAACAATTTCAGTACTCTGTGGACACCTGACTAGGTGTTTTGCCTGTTAGAATAATTTTCCTATGTAAGCAACAACCCACAGAAGCAGCTATATCACCGCGAAGTGTTATGCCAGTGCTTTCCTCAGAAGTCATAGAATATGAACACAATCAGTAATTGCAGTATCATTACTGATGGAAATGAGGCAGAACACCTCCCTTCAATGTCACTAAAAAGGTCTCAATTTTAATTGTTCTCATCATTAAATGAGGCATTAAGGTAGCTCATTATGCAAGTTTCTAATCATTTTATTCCCCATTTTTTCCACTAATTGAGACAATGAGAAGTCGAAGGCAATCAAGGGAGCCTCTAGGGCCCTGGTAGGACTGGTTAAGGGATCAGGAACACAGGTAGTTTTCTCCTCTACTCTTCCAGTCACAGGGAATGAGGAGACAGAAAACAGAAAGAACTTGGCTCCGAGCCTGGTGCCACTGGCAGAACTTCTGGGCTTTCGATTGTGGGTCCATCTACATAACACCAGACCTGCTGGAGATGGATAGGGCACACCTGTCTCAAAGGGATAAAGGATCTTTGCACAGGAGTTAATCAGGGCTCATTGAAAGAGCTTTAAACTAGATTGGAAGGGAGAAAGGTATAAAAAGAGGCTCACTACAGATAAACCTGGGGGCAGCACGCCAGTACCTGGAGGGAGTGTGTTAGTGAGGTCCTTTGGTCTGACCTCTCAGTGGAGATATGGAATGGAGATCCTTGTGCCAGCAGACACAAGGGTTATTGATATATTAAAAACTATGTGGCTTCCCATCCAAAAAGAGGTGGCTGGATCAATAGCCCAGCTGAAGTGTATCAACACCAGTGAACACAGCATGGGCCACAAACAGGAGGAGCCACTGCACAGAAAGAAAACTGTGACAACAGTTGCCATCATGGAAATGTAATGGGATGACTTGCACAACTGGAGAGCAGCAAAGGACATCTATAAACTCTTCAGAAGGGAGAGACAAGGGCCATGCTCAGAGAGTACTGGTGATTGGACTTAATATCCATCTGGCAGCCAGTCACAAGTAGTGCTCCCCAGGGCTCAGTATTAGGAACAGGTCTGTTTAATATCTTTATTGATGATCTCAGTGAGGGGATCAAGTGACCCCCTCATTTAGTTTCTAGGTGACACCAAGCTGGGTGGGAATATTGATCTGACGGAGGGCAGGAAGGTTCTGCAGAGGAATTTGAATAGGCTGGATTGATGGCCTGAGGCCATTTGGATGGAGTTCAACAAGGCCAAGTGCTAAGTCCTGCAGTTGAATCACAACAACCACCTGCAGCACTACAGGCAGGAAGAATGGCTGGAAAGCTGCCTGGGGAAAGGACCTGGGGGTGCTGGTCAACAGCAGCTGAACATGAGCCATCTGTGCCCAGGGGCACCCTTTGGTCAGCAATAGTGTGGCCAGCAAGACCAGGGCAGTGACTGTCCCTTGGTCTCAGCATTGGTGAGGTCACACCTCAAATCCTGTGTGCAGTTTTGGACCCCTCACCACCAGAAAGACACTGAAGTGAAGGAGTGAGTCCAGAGGAGGGAAACAGAGATGGAGAAGGGTTTGGAGCACAAGTCTGAAGAGCAGCTGAGGGAGCTGGGGGTATTCAGCTTGGAGGAAAGGAGCTTCAGGGTGAACCATGTCACTCTCTAAAACTCCCTGAAAGGAGGTTGTAGCTAGGTGGGAGTCATTCTGTTCTCAAAAGTAACAAGCAATAGAACAAGGCGTCAAGTTGTTCCAGGGAGGTTTAGATTGGATATTAGGAAAATTTCTTCATTTCACTGGAACGGTTCAAAAGATGTGTAGATCATAGAATCATAGAATCTCTTAGGTTGGAAAGACCTTTAAGATTATTGAATCCAACTGTAAACCCAACACTGCCAAATTCACCACTAAATCATGACCCTAAGTGTCCATCCTCAAAACACTTGTGATGTTAAGGACACAGGTTACCGGTGGACTTGGCAGTGTTAGGTTTACAATTAGACTCGATTATTCTAAAGGTCCTTCCAACCTAAGCAATTCTACATAATTCTGGACCTATTGTTTTTAAACAAAGCACATGGGTGTAGCACCTTCCTAAAAGACAAAATTGCTATCTATAAAATTTAAGAATGTGTTGTTTAAAATTTAGAATTCAAAGCAGTATTTAAAACCCTTCTGTGGTATTTTTGCAACAAGAATGTTTCTCACTTTTCTGTCATATTTTGTTTTGAATAGTACTGTCAATAGTAGAAAAGCTTGTCGTAACACTTGTGACCGATAGGTAAAGCTCTGTAAAGGGAAGGCATGGTAAAATCATGGCTCTGGCCTGTTACTTAGCCTAAGTAGAAATGGACTGTGGGAGAATGACTCAGCTAGAATAGAGGAACTGAGGCTTGGTGCGTGAATGCCTTGTGCCCGCACCGTGGTGTATGGTGGTTGGTTAAATTTGGTTTGTTGTGCCCTAAAACTATGTAAACTAACAACTGACTAATGGCATAAAAAGGCCGGGTTTTTTGTTAATACAGCTTCTCCTTTGCACCTGCCTGGGGATTCCTTGCTGCTCCGTATCACTACAATTATGTTAGAGCAACACAAAAACCTACCCTGTTACCAAAAGAGGGATTAGTGAGGCTGCAAGGTAACCTAAGCATTTGAAATTGCAGATACATTCCTACTGCCATATCGTTTTCTTCTCAGTGTCTTTTCCCAAGGTACATGGATCAGACTAAATTTATAGACTACTGTGTGTCACTAAAAATATATGTATCTGTAAGTGCCATCATTATATCCTTCATATTCAAATGAGTTCAAATGAGTTTTCACACTCTCATTTGATTAAGTTCAGAAATACTGCCTGAAGTTACTTTCTATTTTCCAACTGCTTCAAATTGTTTGAACAAAAAGTATTAAAATTTAAAACATAACTAAAAAAAAAATCTGTATAGGAAACTACACTGCTGTTGATAAAGGCAATTGCTTTATCTTAAGCAGCATCATAAAAACAAACCAAAAATGGGAGTGCAAATGGAGGCAAACTAATCCTGCAGTGCACATGGAAAAATAAGGGAAAGAATTCCCTATGGTAAGGAATAAGGATCTAAAAATCTTACATGGTGACAGGGAGAACAGTGATCAGAAATAAAAACTTGAGAATTCAGATTCTAAATGCTACTGACTTGTATCCTAGGCTTTTGTAATAGAAACAAACTTTCTGCAAGGAGAAAAGGGAAAAACAGGACTACTGTATCTTGAGGATACCACTCTGCAGCCACTTCTATCAAAAATCTGTTTCAACATCATAAAGATTTTTTTCCAAGCTATGAAAGCACTGATTTACTCTAAATCTTAAGTTTTTCTTTGAAAATTCAATGTTAAGTGAATGTGAAAATTTTATTAATGTTTCGTATGAGTAAAAATAAAGCAATCACACATATAAAGAATACTTGGTAAATGATTTAATTAAAAATGTAAAATTATTAAAGTTGAAATTTATTATAAAATTAAAAATTATAATACACTGTTGAGAAAATGTCACTTAAACGAATAGCTTTAGAGAGAAATATTATTATCTTAACCAGCTACAAAATCAAGCTGTTCTCTTGAAACTTTCAAACTCTCACATAGCTTCAGTTATTCTAAGTATCTATTTCTACAACCCCAAAATTATAAGCAATCTGTAAAGTTATAAAGACTACAGTCACAATATCAGTTCTTGTCTTGGATAATCTGATGTCATGGGTTAGCATAGTTTAAGTTTTTTTAAGAGGGCTCCGTCAGCGCCAGAAGTGATCTTTTTGCAAAGAGGTGTTTACAGCTTTCTCTAGACCTGACAGAACCAATCAACTGGCTACTTTGAATATTGGCAACTTTTAAAGCCACTTAAGAAGCTTGATACGCCTCTGTGATCCACATTTAAGAATGAACAAAGCCCAGGAAAAAAGCCCTCTCTCTCACTTCCGGCTTTCAGACAGGTAACCTGGGGGGAGCCCGGGGCACGGCCCAGCGGGGCCAGCCCTGCTCAGCGCGGCCTGGCCAGGCCAGGAGACAGCCACCCTGGAGCGGCCCTGTTCCATCTGCGGCCCGGCCAGGCCAGGAGACAGCCACCTTGGAGCGGCCCTGTTCCATCTGCGGCCCGGCCAGGCCAGGAGACAGCCACCCTGGAGCGGCCCTGTTCCATCTGCGGCCCG
>VXAD01009828.1:36274-129947 GCA_013399195.1 Dicrurus megarhynchus
GGGGGGTAGAGCGTTCAAACCACAACCATGGGTAACAGTACCTGCGCTGCATTAAGCAACTGTTGAAGTAGCTGTGATTTAATGAGGAGTTTTAACAGAGAGAGTTGAAAGTGAAGACTCTCTTGCTCCCAGAGGAAGGCCTCTGTTCCTAGAGATGAAGATGCACCCACAGATAGGTGAAAAGAACTTCTGAGTTGGAAGTGATGGAGACTCTCTTGCTGCCAGAGAAGAGGAGGACCTCTGTTCCTAGAGATGAAGATGCACCCACAGATGGGTAAAGAGAACTTTTGTTTCTGAACAGCTCATCCTTAAAATGGTACCCCATTAGCTAAAGATGAAACCCTCAAAAGCAGTTGTGGGAAAAGCTGCAAGTCAAGGGAAGGGACTTTCACATGCAAGCAGAAAACCATGCCAGGCAGCTGCCTTGCTGTGATGCTGAAGCCACGAGAGAACTGTTTTCTCATGGAGATGTCTCCATAGCATGAGCAAGAGAGACTCCTCTCCCGAAGTGAACTGAAAAAGGTTATTACAGAGATGGTAAACTGACTGAAAAATCTCGAGGGTTGGTTTTTTTTTACATTGTCGGTGGGAGAAGGGAGGAAGGTGGGGGGAAGAGAAGTGTTTTGAAGGTTGTCTTTTTTTCCTCCTTTTAGTTCTGTTAATAAACGTCTTTATTCTTTTAAGTTTTAAAGTTTTGTGCCTGCTTTGCTTTCTCCTAATTCTTATCTCACAGAAGGGAAAATAAGGAATTAATGGATATTTTGAACCAAACCACTACACTAAATTGGTGTTTCTGCCTGGTTAAAAACAGAACCCACTACATCTGACAAAGTGCATATAATGAATGTTATTTTCAGCTCCTACTATTGAGTGTCCAATGAATTTGCATTTACAAAGGCTCAATGTTAAACAGCTTCGTGTCTATGGAAAAGAATATGTACCTATATCTGACGGAGATTTAAGTACATGAAAGCGGCATATACGGTCACAGTAAGTGGTCTATAACAACATTTGCTGATTCTTCAAATGAGCTCTTAAGCAAAGGAATGAAGAGCCATCTACAACCCAGAAGTTCGCCAGTGATTAAGTTACTATCTTGTATTAAAGGTGGAAAAGCCAACACACTGAGCAGGAAACTTATTTTTGTCCCAAATCACACGGCAAAACAGTGATAAAACTAGGAACAAATAACATGGGGGAGGTATCATAGGTCGTTCATTTGCCTGGCCCTGTCTCTTCTTTGCATTAGTTTTTGTTTGAACTTAAGTGCTTTCAAGGGGAAATAACCCAATGACAATCTTAATTATTTCCGACTGCAATAACTAAGAGATATAAATGACAATGAATCAGGAAAATACTCTTTAGACAGAATCCAACTTGGCTACCATAGTGCCTAGCCTAGCATCATTCTCCTTCATTTAAACATGCTCTGAGGATATGGCTCCAGTTCCTTCCTATGCACAAAAATAAAAATCTTCACAGATTTCACATTTCCTACCCTCAGAACAAAAACTCTACTGCACACTTAATTAGAAACTCCTACAGAAAAAAAATACTGTTCTTCAAGCACTGTAACTTCACTTTAGGAATGGAAAACTACTTCAGTCTGTTCCCACTGGTGGAAAGAGTTTTGTAGCCTGAAATCCAGGAACCAAACTCATAGCAAAATCTTGGAAACATGGGAGACTGCTGATATGAAAGGCATTAACCACAGAAAGACTATTTTACAGAACTGAGGCCATTTGGGCTTCAACTGGGCAAGCAGCCAGACAGTTCTGAACTGCTGAGTATGACAAGCACCTTACAGAAGGATTTAGACATCACACTGCTGGACATTCCAGTTTTTCACAGGACTGTAAGATGGGTGCTGCTTCTTAGTGAAATGGACCAATGTGTGGCTGACTAGAAAGAATATTTAAGAGTTAGAATCAGCAAATAAATGAACAGATATGATCTCTTTCCCTGCCATTGGTTGTGCCATAGGACTTGGAAAATCACTTACCTGTCATTCCCTAAACTTTCCTATGTAAGAACGGGAGGTAAAAATAATTCTTTGCCTTTCAGATATATCAGATGCAATTACATGAATAGGACTACGGCAACCATCCCTGCTAACAGCTACCAGACATGATTTGGAATTTGACCTATTACTGGAATCTGTATTTTACCAAAACAATTTTCATAATATTCCATGCCATCAGTCATTCCCCAAACTCTTGAGAACTGGTGGATCACAATTCACACGCAGATCCAAAGTCTGCATTTTACTTGCAGATAGCAATACGTTTTACATTAATCTGAAGACACATTTTCACTGCTCTGTAATCACATCTTTATGACGGCTGTTAAAAATAATATACATAAATCAAATCTTGAAGTTAATAACTCCTGTCAAGGATGGGCACCTACCCAATACTGTCCTATCCAAAACCACACACACTTAAGTTACAATACCTAATGCAGTTGGCTGTATGTCGTTGCTGCCGCTGGCCTCCCAGTGGCCTGGCAGACAAGAAGGTACTCGGTGCCCCGGCAGTAAGGCAAACAAGGTCCTTGTCAGCAGGTGTCAGCTCTCTGCTGTCGACTCACTAAAGAGCAGGCTGCAGCTGAGATATTGCCTAGCAACAAAGGCAACGGTGAAGGAACAAGAGGGACCTCTCTTTGGTGCTTAAAGTTCTGGCTTTATTTCTCCCCTGAAAGGGCAGAAAAGCAGCTGACTCCAGAGCCAACGGGAAGCACCACAGAAAAGCGGAGGGAGTGGTGCTTCACAAACCATTTTATACAGAACAGGAAAGGGGGCAGTACAGGATGAATAAACCAATAGGGAGTTGAAGGGTGGTGACATATAACCAATGAGGGAAAAGTAGGAGAGGAACTTGGATAAATAAACCAATCATGAACCGAACAGCGAAGAACTTTCTAGAAACTAACACATAGTCAACTAAACTTACGAATATGTATAGGCAAACCAACCAATGGTGATGAGAAAACTGAGGAAGGACCCAGAAAGAGGGGAGGAGATGCTGCAGAGGTGACACCGAGTGGGAGGTGATCTTAAACCATTGTTTCACCCTCGTACCCGCCCTCAGGGTCAGAGTCCTGGGCGGGGAAATCCACCCACTGAATGTCGTCCAGCCCCCCAATGGGCCGGGCCACCGCAAAAGGTGTAGTTACAACAAAACAGGTATCAGACTAGCTAAAAGCATGCACTCTTGTTTTGACAAATGAGAAGCATGAAATAATTTTTATTGTAAATGTAAATTCCCTATGTCACCTCTGCTCCACAAGTAGTTCCAAAGAACTACAAGCTTGAAAAAAGTTGTGGGAACCCACGACATGCCTCTGTCTAATTTAGGGGACCTGATACCCCGAAATGGGGGTGCCCCAGAGGGCACTGCGTTTGATCTTTGTCCTTGGAGAACTTTACCGACTCTGAGAGATGAGCTGCAAGCCACAAGAGTTTAATATAAGNACCGGCGACAAAAAGTCTATTGAAGATTTTAATCATCTGACTTTACTAATGAATAATTGAACATGTCATCTGGGCTCTTCCAAGCTCATACCTGAAAGTAGGCTTTTGAAAGACATGAAAAAAATACAACCAATGTTGTGTTTCCAGCTTTAAGGAAGAGATATATTGCTAAGGCATTTTTTGGGGGGTTTTATTTGGGAGGTTTTGTTTTTATTTCTTTACTTAATAGGAAAGAAATATCAAGGTCATATTTGAACACTTGCCCAAATCATTACTAAGGCTCTTTTTTTCAGAAAAACTAAAAAAAGTAAAAATATCGAGGCTGTTTAGGGAGTGTTTTACCTGAGGGCTTTTTTTAAAGGTCGAGGTTGATCTCTCTTAGATTATCTGGTAAAATCTTTTATTTTCTGAACTGCTATATCCCTTTCTCTTTGGTTTAATTACATAAAACTCAGTAGTTCTTCATCCTTTTTAACTTGAAAATACTTACTCTTCAAATGATTTAGCAACATAACTAAGTTAGACTAGGAATATATATACATAAAATCCCCAAAAATTCGAGGGACGAGGAAAAAGAAGAAACAAGATATTCTAAATCCATTTCTTGTTTATTTTAATTTGCATCGCAAATAGGACTTAATTCTTTAATAATAAAGTACTTAATGATTCCAAGTAATGAGTTTAAATAGATTAGTTGGGATCTCCTTGTCTATTTGAACTCATGATGACCCTAAAATAACACTTGATGTGGGTTTTTTCTGTAGGAGATGCTGCAAACCAGATGTATCTCCATTATCACGTCATGTAAAGAATAGGTCACTGAAATTGCCAAATAATGCAATTGTTTCAGAAAAAGAGTAACCAGTGATTCATTGTGGACATTTTATAGTACTTCATGTGACTATGAGTATAAAGCAAACCTGCATCTCAAGGAAGAATGTGTCCCTGAGGAAATGCAAATGAAAGATGAAAGTCCACCTTCAAAGCCTCCCCTTTTATCTGTGTATTTCCATCTCAGCTAACCCATACCTTGGAAAATTAAGTTTGCCTGAATTCCCCTAGCTTATTTCTCGGAAACTCACATCATAGAAAATACCTGCAGTCATAAAAATTATTTGTGCTTAAATTCCCTTTTAGCTTGATGTTCCATGTTGTGAAAGACAAGTAGAACCCCCACAGAGACTTGACAGAGGGCTCTAATTTGGTTCAATTATGCCCCTAGCAAGTGAATTGTCAAGGTAGGGCAACAAAGCCAAAGCCTGTCTGATAAAATTCAGACCTAACTCATCATTTACATTTGCCCTTTCACACACATGGTGTTTTGTTCCCATAAATATAACCTGCATATCAGTGACAGAAGCCCTTGATCCCCTGTGCTCTTGGAAAAAGTAATTTGATCCAGTAGCTAGAATCAATGTATGCTGCAACATGCTCTTGAAGTGTATTATTAGGAAGTAGATAACCAAGGGGCTCACCAGGGAGAACAAAAGGAGAATTTTCTAACATACAAGGAAATTGGAAGAGTAGAGGGTTTAAACATATGGATTACTACAGCTTATAGGCTAAAAAAACTCAAAGTATATCAAAGAAAACTAGATATTGTATGTCTCAGTATCTGATTATTTCTAATTGCTTACTTATGTCTATGAAAACAAGATTCAAGTAACGTGTTAATATTGTTGAATTAATTACTGTAATTTAAAAAACAAGTAGTGTTTTTTCTGCTATCATTGTTTATAAATTTACTGTTTTAATATTCTGTGAAATTTATGAAAATGGAACTTAACATAATGCTCTTCCAAAAAATCGTATCCTGTAAAGTAGATCAAGTTTTACTGGTAGCTGTATTTCTTTTCTTCTGCATATGAAAGAACAGGGTTTTTTTTCCGTTCTCACTACACACAAATCTTTAGCAGTAGAAGCTTAAGTTATGGTGATATTATAGTTAAATTACATCTTAAGTTACAGTTCCCAGCTGATGAATAATTCTCACTGTTAATCAAAAGCAACTATCATCACTTGCTTTTCTTTGCCTCAAAAAGAGGTCTGCTTGAGTAGAATTGAGAAAACAGAATAAACTATTAAGTAAAATATCAAGATGTTCACTTTGTATCTCAACATGTTAAAGAGTAAAGAAAAATTATTCAGAAGAAGAACCACAGTTTGGGCTAAATATTCCACAAAACATTTTAAAGTATTTACTGTAATATTGAAAAAAATGCCTTTTGTCAATAACATAGAATAGTTAGGATAATACTTGCTTAACAGTTAAAGTAGCTGGTTACCATTTCAGAATGCTGTGAAGTATATGTAACTGGAATATTTTGGCATTTTATGTTGGATTTCCCAGGTAATACATAGACTTTTGAACCAAGTTCTTCTGGGCAAAGACTACAGTCTCTTTAAATTTTCATTAAATAAGGATAAGAAAAAGAAGGATATAGTAAAGAAAAAAGATATAGCAAACAGTACACAATATCTGACACTTCCCCTCTGTCCTGGTTTTAGAAACAAAATTTTTAGGAGGAGACGCTCTGGAGTGAGCACCTCCTCCCAAGGGAAAGGGCCCTCCCCCTTTCCTCCACCAAAGGGGGAAAATTAACAAAAGCAATGAAAATTGAAGAAAAGAACCCTGAACTATTTATTAACACAAAAAACACCCGGGAGAACAAAAAAGGTAGAAAAAGGAAAGGAGGCCCGGGAGGAGCTGGTAAGTGGTCACCCCCCACCCCCAGTCTCCGGGAAGGGGCGTCCATACAGCAGGCTGCTGGAGAAGGGCAGATGGAAACTGTTATAAATATGTGTTTAATTCGTGCCTATAACGTTTATACCCATTTGACATTGAAATACATGTATAGGATATTTCTGTTTCAAACCCAAAACATGATGAAACCACATTCGCTGGGGGGGCAGATTCCCGTAAGAATGTGGAGTTTTCTCTCAGCTGAAAAGATTTCNGCGATGCTCGTGTCTTCCTCAGGGTTCGGACCGGCAGGGCCACCCCGCAGGCCCACCAGGGCCACCCCGCAGGCCCCCGGGCAGGAGATAAGGGAAGGAAAGCAGGGAGGTCAGGGGAAGAAAGAGGGGAAAACAAACAAAACCTTTTCTAAGCCTCGGGAACAAGCAAAGCCCCAAAAGAGAGAGAGAGCAGCGCAGCGGTGCCGGTGCGCTCCCTGCCCCAAGCCCGGCTCCAGCTGTTCCCCCCTGCACCTGGGGCCTCGCGGCTCCAGCCCCCCACCCCGGGCCCCCCTTAAAGATACAGGTACTGGGGGCACTGAGCAGGCAGCTATGGAATAAAGGAGCCTCATAACATCACCCCAGGACACACTCACATATTACTTTGCATTTTCCTTGAAAGAGGCAAAAAATGCTTGGGTTAAATACAGTAAAGAAATAATGTCTTAACAAATGTACCTGGGTTTTTTCCTAGACATTTGCTTTGACTCTGCATAGCAATAGCTGAAACTCTAGACACAGTGAAGGTGCTTACCAGGCAGACATTTCTCCTAACTTGACACTTAAAAATCACCAATTTGGTTTAACAGCCAAATAATCCTGGTAAGAAATGCAGTACTCAGCAACTGTAGCTACTTAAAAAATATTGTGGATTCAAAGGACCATGAAGAAGTATCTCTAGATTGAAATAAAATTCCTTAGACATTAGGATTTCAATCAAAAAATTGACTTGACTCCAAGCTGAAATACAAATATCCGTTTACTGCTATTTTCCAGAGAGATTCTCTCTTCCATACAAAGAAAACAATTTTCCATTATCATTGTAAAAAAATACCTTTGTTTCTGTCTCTGTTTATATTTGAAGGCAGTATTTTTTTTCTTACCTTTTTTGTGTTCTGTACTGACCACTATTACAGTGTCTCATTATTCCAAGTTGTAGTACAGCCATCCTTGTACAGGCATATCTTGACATGATACCCCATTGGCATTTAATTTTCAATTTTTCTAAGCTGTCAAAGCTGAGCATAGGTGCAGGAGCATAAATTAGAATCAAGCAAATGCCACTTTTCTTGCAAATTGAGTTTTTGTGACAGTTGTAGCTCAGATGAAACCAACAAAGAAACATACTCCCTTTCTTTATTTTTGGAATATAAATGAAGAATAATTTTTCTTCCTTTTACTCAAATTTTCCCCAGAAGGAAAGAAGATAAAAAGATTCCAATCAGCAGGTAGAATAAATGTTGAAAAGTTGTCACCTTGCTGAGTATGATTGCATTCTTTGATATAGACAGAGAAATAATTGAAATCACATCTTGTGAAACACACTCAACATTTATTGAATTTGGCTTAGGACCAGTTTCGTGTGGAATAAAATTTGGGAAAAGAAAATATCAAAGAAATTGTCTATGTAATTTGGCCTAGAATGGAGGATTAGGGCTTGAACACTTTTTACTAAATATACAATTTCAATAGATGACTGAGCCAAAACTTATAGAGATTTATCTTTATCAATAAACAGCTATAGAGAGTTTCTCTCATTATTAGGCTTATTTTTGGAAAGGAGGAGGAGAGTATCTATACATCACATCAGTGAGTGGAAGTCAGACTTTTTCCATAAATTTTAAAAGACTTGGAGTTATCAACTAACGGTAACTCACCTAATAGTTGCTGCTGCTCTCCACTGTAGATCATATTTGTGTCTTCTCTGAGTACTGCAGAGTGCATGCAAGTATTTATTGTGCTTTCCAATCTTCTAACGCAAATTCTAGGACTGTTGTTGATTCAGGACAATTTCAAGGCATCTCCACTGAAATTAAAGAACAGATCAGGAAATAAACATCCAATACCAATTAAAGGATATATATAAATCTATAGAAATGGCTCCACAGAACTATTCAAAAAAATACTATGATGTGTATTTTTCTTACCTGTAAGAAGAAGATTTCCTGTCCAACAGAAAGAAATATTTTGCTTTTTTTTTTTTGTTTGCAATGTATTTGGAAGTCCTTAAAGTTGAATTAACTTAAATTTCAGAGATAAATATTTTCATGTATCATATATTCTAGAAGTCCTGGTTTATCTCTTAATATATTTACTCTGGGAATTAAAGGAAAATTTTCCTTCACATCAGAAACTGAAATAACATACCCAACTACTGTATTTTCTAAAGAGTCAACTCTGTCCTGTTGATCTTCATTTATGGATCTTTTTGAGGTTTTTTTAAACCAAACTATAATGTTGCAACATGAGATGATAAATGTGGTTTGCACAGAGCCATTTGGAAACAGTACTGTTAGCAAGTAATCTGGTTTAAACACCCTTGTCCTCAGAAAAAAAGCTGAGTCCCCATGAGCAGTGCCTGGTAAGAAAAGTGAGCAAATGTTCTTTTCTTGTTTAGGAAACTTGACTTTCTAATTTCAAGATTAATCACATTGTTGGGCAGGATTCCTAAGACAGGGGATCCCTACAGAAGCAGAACAGCCTGAAGACAGCAGGTTTCTTATACCTAAAAAAGTAACGGACATGGTGCTTGACTAAAAACCTGGGCAGTAATTCCTTTCTTCTCATAAATTAGAATCTCAGAAATTTTTACCCTTGGACATCCAAGAGCATCAATGCAGTGATTTTTTTCCTCAATTCAGGCAGAAATAAAAGCAGACTAATATCAAAGGAGAAGAACTTACAGAAAAAATAATGACATGTACACACCTTAAATAATAATGCATAGATATTGCTAAGGATCATAATATTGGAAACTGAGAATTCATCCTGAAACACCTTCCCACATGTATTTTTACTTACAAGAAATTTTTATTGTCTCATTAGAAGATTGTATGTACTGCAGCTTACACTGCCAAGTTATTTAGGCTGAAAGTTTCACTATCGAAAATTACACTATTACTTTTCTTTGGTTTGCGTCCCCTCATCCCTCTCAGCTATTCAAATACAAGATGCATTTGAAAAAGTAGTTCTCAAGATTTCAACTGTAGGAAAGATATTGCTCTGCCATACTACCCTTTCCATTCCCCATGTCTCCTGCCTCTATTTGTGCTGCTTTCTTCCCTCATCAAGATTGGTCCATTTTACTTCTGTACTGCAGATCCCATAATCACAAGGCAAACAAGTTCAACTTATCACCCTAGCACAAACAATATTCACTTTCTCAGGGTAGGTTACTTTTCTTCTGTCAATTTTATCACTATGTGTCTTGGTTTGAAAGACAGGTGTCTGCTAAGGAAAGGAGGAGCCTCCTTTGGAATGGAAAATATGACCCCGTTCCCTCCAAATTATTAAAATTTTGAAATTAAGGGGCTTTCAGGCAAAGATTTGAGAAAAAGGAGTAACAGTTCTTTACTAATATGGATAACAAGGCAAACAAACAACAACAACGGCAGCAACAGCAAAGAGAACAGAACTGCAGCAGCCGCCTTCTCTCGGCTGTCAGGCACCTTCCCCTCGGTGCAGTTACGGTCACAGCCGGCAGGGGCGCTGTTGGCTCTGGGCAGGGCGGGTGCGGGGATTCCCCCGCGCCTGCAGGGGGCGCTGTGGCGCCAGTTCAGCCGCCTCTCAACGTGGACAATGGCGGCACAGCCGGCGGAAGGGACGGAGAAAGGACTTCTTTTATGAACCTCGGAATAGCAACCGGGGAAGGCAGGGATGCGCGAAGTCCCAGAGTGCTAGATGAGATGTATCAGAAACTCCTCAGCTGCAGCTGGAACCGCGGGGCGTCCCGGCAGGCAGGGGGTGCAGAGCTACACTGTAGCAAGGAAACCTCCGAGCAGTGGCAGAGAAACGGCGGGGACTGGGCAGTGGCCGCCAGGCTCCCGAACAGGGCAGGGAGGACTCCCTGGGAGAGGGAAAAGGGCTCGGGGATCCCAGGGTTTCCACTGAGGCACCCGAGCAGATGGTGAACGGTCCTTTGTTTGGTGAGGTAGGGTGTTAACAAGGTCCCAGTTCAGTGGCTGCTCACACAAGCAAAGGCTCACCCACGACAGAAGCAGCAGGACCAGGTTGGACTCCGGCAGTAGCAGCAAATAGTAGTAGCTGCAGCAGGTGCTCCCCACCCCTGAACAGCAGCTCCTACCGTCTTCCTCCAAAGCCGAGGGAGCAAGAGAGCTAGTCCCCAGCCCCCTTTTTCCCAGCCCAATTCTCGCAGTATCTCTGCCCCTCCGAGAGAAACTCTCAGATAAGAGAAGTGCAGCCATGGGCCCTCCATCCCCTGAGCTTGGCAACTTCTTTTGTCTCTCTGAAGTACCTGGTCGTTATTGTTACTTAGCAACAAAATGGGGGAAAATTCCCTAAGAGAAAGAAAGACAAAAGGAAAAAACCCTAACCTCCAACATTATGTTTCCAGTTAAGATGAATAATTATGATCTGAGAAATCTGGGTCATCTCAAGGCAAAGAGCAGATCAAACATGAGGATGTAGGAAGAAGACTCCCACTTTCAGCAGAAGACTATTTATGGGGGTTCACATTTAGTTTCTCGTGAAATGAAATCCTAAATGAAACCATTCAAATACCTATTACATATTTCAGTTTTCTTGATATTTGGGCTAAGACCTTAGAGTCTGAATTTTAGTTCCAGATGCAATTTAAAAACAGTGTTAAGGCACTTGAATGCATCCAAAGAAGAGCAACCTAACTGGTGGAAGTGCTGGACGACATGGCCTGTGAGGAGTGGCTGAAGAATCTGGGTTTGTGAAATTTGGAGTAAAGGAGGCTGAGAGGAAACTTCATTGTTCTCTGCAGCTTCCTGAAGAGGGGAAATGGAGAGGGAGGTGCTGAACTCTTCTGCTTGGGATTACGCTGGATCTGCATGTGTTGATATCTGTTTACTCTTGTTATAAATAAAATTGGGAATTTGTGCTCAAATATGTAATATCGAAATATGTACTAAGTTGTAACCAGTATTAAAAATGAACAGAACCCTTGCCCACGGAAAATTGTAACTCCGACTGGGAACTGATTTGCATCCCAAAAACAGAGCTACAGAGAACAACGACCCATCAAGAAGGAATGAAGCTGGCTCTCGATATTTACATTTTCAAGGAGCACTTCCCAGCAGAGCTGATTAGATTTCTACGAAAATCTCCTCTCAGCTCAGGTGATAACTACCGGATCAAAAACCAACATATGGAACATCATGGACCATCGGATAACCTCCTCTGGTGATGAGACATTAATCAGGAACCGGATATGTTTTGTCCACCTCAGTTTTATGAATGGGGTACCTCATGCATATGTTGATTGACTCAAATAATACCCAAGATCCAGACTTTATGGGAAAAACTGTATAAAAGCAAGCTGCTAGAAACAGTGGTTGTGAACAGAGGGAGATCTGATGCGATAGAGGTCAGATCTATGTTCACCCACTGCCAATCCCGGGCTTGGCACTGTCTCCTTTTTTGATCGTGGCATTGCGTGTTCGAACTCTCGGACACGAAATAAATTTTATACTTGTTTTAATTTTAATTGGGCGTAGTTATTTATAACACTCTTATCCTTTCTTTTGCTTTCTTTCTTTTCCTTATATAGTTTCTTAAGTGACATTTTTATGATTTTGTATTGCTATATTACTATAGATAATAATAACTAAAATGGCTACATACCTGCTTTCCATTGCAATCAAATTGTCCTAAAATAAACCCATAAACCCATATATATATATATATGTATTTATAAATTTTGATCATTCACTCTAATCTGCCTCAAGGGATTTATTAACCAGAACCTGGGTTACCCTTGCCTTCTGGGGCAAGTTATAACTAGAGGTCAAGATGATTTTCTTAATATTTCAGACCTAGTCAACATAAGATAAATTGACAATTAATGTTCACCCAGACACCTCACAGTGATGGTCAGTACTGGCTGCAGTACACTGCTTGAAAAGGTCTTCTGGTCAGGCGGTCAAAACTTATTAAAAAGGAAGTCATAGTAATAGTAAAATACGGTTGCTGACATTCTCCAGAAGTGGAAATGCAAGTCACCTTGTTATTTGTCATAATAACAGTTACCTAAGGCTTTAAGTCAAATCTATTCTGCTTTTCTTTTAATTTTTTTTAATTCAACTAATCCAATATGCTGTACAAAATCTGTCAAAGGCATACATCAATTCCTTAAAAACAAGGGTGTTCTTTCTCTGCTGACTTGTAGTGTGTGTGTTTGTTCTACGTTGTGATGGTGCAAGAACAAAATAGGCTTTGAAGACTCTTTGAAGACTGGTTCAAAAAGGTTCAAATAGGCATGGCTCTGTTCCATGGATGAAACAAGGAAAAATTGTGATCTATATTTACAAATGCTGATGTGTTTCATTGTGCAGTATATTGTATGGCTATCACCACAGAATCATCCAACTTAAATGGGAAATTCTTTCCCATCCTACAGCTGGAGTCTTACTTTCTTTATGACATTTGGAGAACAATTTTAATTCATTGTTTTCCACAGGAACTTGATTACTTCTGTTTCCCATTCCTATATTGCTGGGCTGGGGTTTTGTGGCTGTTTGGTACTTATTTGTCTTTTCTTTAACTCAGTAACTGTCAAAACCTTGCAGAATTTTTTTGTGTCACAGAAGTCACCATGAAAAATGCCAGTCACAAGCATTACAATAGTTTTCAATTTCTGTGATGCTTTTTCGTCTCTACCCTGCAACCAGCAAAACACCAGAGTTATTAAATACCACCTATAAATATGCCTATTTCTTAAATATCAAGTGACAGATGCTTGTAAATTGTTATTAAATGATTGTGGCTTTCAGAGTTTCTTTAGCAGTCAGTATTATATCAGTGTCATGCTATGTTAATGGAGTCTGTAGTTTAAAATACTACAACATGAATGTATCCATCAAGATTAAAAATGTTCAAGTGCTTTTTATCTAATTATGTATTGCTCCTTTAGAGGCATTTTGACAGCCATATGGTGTTTCAAGGAATATTACAGGATTTAGTGTGAAAATTTTAAATTGATACAGTGATGCTGCACATGAAGTTATCCCCTTGAGATCATAAATCATGAAACATTTCCACGTAGAATGAAATTAATAATTTTAGTATTTCAGAAATGGCAGGAAGGCCTCCATGTTGTCAAAAAAGGTATCACTGCATGCTCTTGAAAAACATGTCTGTGTAATATTCTTTTTCCTGTAGATCAGGAGATGCTGTCTCTGGGTAGTCTGACAAGAAGCTGCACAAATATGTACATCCATGGATGCCGTTATGCATCAAATCTGGTGAAACTGAGTGTTCAAAGGCAACAGATACTAGGAGAACTCAGCAGACCCATTAGAATTTTGTTCTTCATCCACCACAGCACAGAGGTTATGCCCCTCTTTATCCAATACAGGTATGAACACAGCAAATAAGAACGACGGGAGTATAATATGCTTTTGCATATTTACTGAGCTTACATGACTGGTAGTCAGCTAAATCATACCTGCATTATCAGATTCTATTTTTCGTCTTCTACATTTGAACGTGGATCCTCTCTTGATTTGTTTTTACGTGCTCCAACTAAAACTAAATAAAAAAATAGATAGTTTTGTGTCAGATAGTTTGCAGATACACCATATTTTGTTAACTTTTACATAATTACAGCTTCAGGCTATTTATGGCAGATAGGGTGATATTGAACTTACCTTTCACTTTCTAAGCTATCAAAATTGTTCTGTATGGAACTGAAAAAAAATCCATAGAAGCTATACAAGGTGTTTGGTGAGAGAAAACAATCCTACACATTGTTCTTACAGGAAAATGAATGCAAATATAATGTAAGCAGTTCTCCACCCAGAACACAATTCTGTATGAAGTAATAAACCTTGTAACATCTTGCAACTTTAGATCATGAAGCCAGCAGCCAAGTTGCTGTCAATTCAAATCTCCATAGGGATTCTGAGCCTTCCTGTAACACTTTCACATTTGTTGTACTCCTTAGATGTGATGTAGATGCTGTGGTTAGTCAAGTCATTCATTCTTTCAACAGATCCACAGCTCATATTTACTTGAAATAAACTTGATTTTCTTTTAAATATAGGATAGAGAAGTGAAGAGATGGTACTACATAGATTTTCTGGGATAAGTGCCCTGCTTGCCAGTACACTGGATGGCACATTTTGTCTGACTTCGGGTGCCAAAAAAATTTTAAAAAGAAAACAAATACGTTGTCAACAGCTATTTAATCTGAAACACCATAAGAAAATACAAGAAAGCTTTGGACAAATTAGCATAAAGCTAATACCTCCTTAAAGTTACCTGCTTGACTATTTCTTGTGGAACTGAAGTTAAACAGCCAAGACACAAGAGGTATTGCAATAAAAGTAACACATAAGATTGATAGACGTTGTTTTGATAACTGTCTTGAAGTCAAGTGAGCGTGTAATACAAGCATAAAAGTGGTTCAGGAGATTTACCTTCTGTCTCCTCAAAGGTAAGGCATTAATACAGTTATCTTTTGAAAGAAACTATTTATGAAACATGTCTAAGGAGAATTCCAGTTTTGGGCTTCCCAAAAAATAGTGACATTCTGGTTTTTAGAAACTTCCTTCTATATAAAACAACATTTAACTTAAATCTTATAGGTGTGAATACTATAAACACTATTTTCTTCCTTGTTATTATTCTGTGGATAGAGAATTTTGGTTGGGGACCAGGAAGCTTTGTTCTTTTGCTACCTTCCTTGGATGCACCCAAATTAAATTAAAAATTAAACTGAATTTGAACAACACAATCATATCTCTAGTATCATTACATTGGCTAAATTCTGTCAACAAATACAAAAGTATTTAAAAGATCTAAATACAAGAGTATTTAAAAGCTCTATTTATAAAAGCAATGTTACAAGGAAAAATATGGCTTATCAGGATGTTCAACTGTTTTCAAAAATAATTACTGAAATCCATATTTTCAAACTTGGGATACCCATATTTATTACGTTATTCATAGCAGACACACTTTTGGCTATAGAATGAATTACTTAGTGACCTTAGAGCCACACAATGTATCTAATAAAGAAGTAAGAATGCTTGTAATGAAGCGTCTGTTTTTTATGTATGATGAAGTCAGTAGTATATTATTTCCTAGTTTGAAGGTGTAAAGTTTGGGAGAAAAGGAAGAAAAAATGACAAAAATAATTTATGAATATATGAATTATTGAAACTACTTAATACTTTGAAAAATATCTATCAGCCATAATACAGGTAAATTTTTAACCACAGCTGTCAGCTAAGGCATGTTAAGACTTACTAAAAAAAAAAAAAAAGTTGAGCATATAAATTTTTACAGAGATCAAGCAAAGTGAACATGAATTTTGAATCATATGGATAGGTTTTCCTCTAAGTGATTTTTTTTCTTATAGGCCAGGACAGAATTAGTGGTCATTATACTTTTGTACCAAGAACCTGCTTGGACTATATAAGGTAGCTTCAGGCTGTTAATTCCAGAGCCATGAATTGACACAAAATTAGGAAATGTATTTCTAGGAAAGTGTCTTATGCAAGAACCTTCAGAATAACATGTTCATAAGGACTCAACAGAATGTTCAGGTTTTTAGGTAAACCATGAACAAAGGGATATACAGAGTAATGACTGTGGCTATATAAAATCCAGTGCTTAAAACCAGTACAGCTATGGCAGTCATCCTTGACAGGCACTGACATAGCTGGCAGACTTTGCCATTTTGGACTTCAGGCTGTCTAGTGAAAATAAGTACTAAATCATTTTTCGGAAATCAGTTGCCCACAGCAATAGGACTAAATTATGAAATGAAGTTCTATTACAGCTTTGCAGTATTCAATAGTAACTGAACTAAGTCAAACTTCATTATTAAAGGCTTCATTTAAGATCCTATCAGAAATTACTGCATTTCATGTTTCCTGCAGCAGATGGCATTTAAGCAGCTAAACTTCAAAGGATTGCCATTAAGAGATGATGTCAAGTGTATAGAATGTTCAGTTGGTAGTTTCTTATACCTCTCAAACACATGCCCAAGGAGCCCATTACAAAGAATATGGGCTTTTTCTCAAGCTCTATAAATCATTCAGGACAAACGCATGCATTTGCTTAATAAACCCTGAGCACCAATGTGTCTTGGTAAAAATCTAAATAAAACAATGAAAAAAGCAGCTTTGTCCTAGGGCTAGTGGTTCCATTTTTTCTTTCCTCAAAGTCAACTAAATGGAAAATAATAATATGGGAGTTAAGTCTGAACCTTGCTTTTGTCAGATAAAACGTCAGAACATCTCCTTGGTTTTCCTTGGTACTTTGCCTGTAGTTTACTCATGTCTGACCTTCTTCCTATATGCAAATGTTTTTCTGAACATGCTAGTTGCAGATATAAAAGAACATTTAGGTAGGGCAGACAAATACTTCCTGGTTGCCTGGTGCTATGTGTCTGTTTAAAATTAAGCTTACTCATGCTTGTCATCACTAATTGTAAATAAATAAACAGTGTAAACACACTGCTTCCAGGTAATTTCATTAGGCTTTTTAATGGTTTTAATTCCACAAAACAACATAAAGTCCATAGTAGCAAGATGTCCTGGTTTCATCTAGGATACAGTTAATTTCTTCTCAGTAGCTGTTACAGTGCTAAGTTTTGGATTTGGAATGAGAATGGTGATAACACACTGATATTTTAGGTTTTGCTAAGCTGTGTTTATCCTGAGTAGAGGACTTTTTTTTTTTTTTTTGGCTCTGCCAGTGAGGAGGTGCACAAAAGAAACTGGGAGGGAGTATGGTTAGGACAGGTGACCCAAAATGAACAAAAGGATATTCCAACCCCATAGCACATCATGCCCAATATATAAATGGGGGGGAGCTTCCTGGAAGGACAGGCAATCTGGGTTTGGAAGGGGGGTCAGGAAGTGGTGAGCAATTACATTGTGCATCACTTGTTTTTCCTTTTTTATTGTCATTATTATTATCATTTAGCATTATTGTTGTATTTTACTTTACTTTTGACTATTAAACTGTTCTTATCCCAACATACAAATTTTACTTTGATACTTCTCTCCCTTCCACTGGAGCAGGGGATAGAGAGAGGAGAGTTGAGCGAGCAGCTGCATGGTGCTTAATTTCCAGATGGGCTAAAACCATGACACAAAGTCATAATAGGTTTCTCTTTGTGGAGCTAACAGCAAGGCTCTTTCCATAATATTAAACAAAGTTTCTTTACTCTTTATTTAGGTCAAATATTGCAAATTTTTCTGAAATACTTGGTGAAGGTTTTTAATACAGTGGAAGGTGTAGTTACTTACTACATTTAGTACAGTCAAAATTTCACCTGAAGGTGGTAAAGGACAAACTTTGAAACATAAAGTTCAAAACCTATAAAGCAGATAAATGGGAAGGAAAGCTAAATATCACAGTCTAAAGGCTGATTTACTTTTTATCACAGAAAAGAAATACTGAATGCCAAAATATGAACTAAACTGTAGGCATGTAAACATTTAAAGCATTTTATGTTTATGCATGGTAGGATCTGTGCTATTTATATGTGAATTCCTTCAGAGCTGTGTTCATTTACTGTGGAAAACAGAAAATGTAATAAAAAGAAAAAAAACTTAAATCTTTCAAAAATACACAAATAATATAGCTAAGGGCATCAAAATATGAGTGACATTAAATGTGTATTTAGCATCCAAGCAAGAATTCTTAGTGTTAAGTATATTTACTAGTATTGTCCAGGGAAACATTCCAGAAACACAGTGGCTGAGAAAGAATATCTTCCAAAAATAAGAAACTGAAAGAGGAGATTGCCTGATAAAACAAATTCATATGAAAATTATAAAATACATCAAAGCAGCAAGTAGCATTTTGAAAGGGTGGGATAGGCTGAACAAAGTAAATCACCTAACCACAATTCATTTACAAGATGAGTACAAGTACAAAATTGGTATCTCCAGCTGTGTATTGATCTGATAAAAATAACTAACCTATGAGCTGCATTTCCAAGTGTTTGCTAAGATCTGATTATTGAGCAGTGCCTCTACCTGTGGTGCAAACAAGACCATACACCAAAATCAGAGTTATCGATTTCATGTAACAGCAAAATGTGAGGCAGAGAGATAGAAAGAAATAGAAAAGAGAGGGGAGACAGAGGCAGAGAGACAGATTAATCAGAAGATAGTCACCACCTGTGGATCCAGAAGCATTGTGTTGGTTCCTCTTGACCCTGGGCTTCTCAGTGGATCTCTGGACAAAATGAGATATTGAAAGATGCAAAACCTCTAGAAGGGAGACACCATATGACAACAAAATACTTCAGGAGTGACTGTATGATACATTGTCCACAGAAGACAGTAAATCGTGGACAAGCAGTAAAAGCCCTGAATGCTGTCTGAGGCAATATCAATGAGCAAAGCAGTTCAGGCTTTTGCAGTGGCAGGATAAAATATCACTAGATTAAAAACCAACAAATATTATCCAAGTCATTAAACAAAATAATTAAATTCAAATGTATGGTATGTTAATAAACAATTTTCCAAGACTTTGATATCCCAGCTTTCAGATCTGCTCAGTTTTCCTCCAAACTGACTGATCTTAGTGGTAAAATGTCCAGATAATGTCAAAATAAGTCCTATTCAGTAATAATATAATCATGAAACAGAGAGTAATATACATGTATACTGAAAGAAGATTTTGCAAAACCACTCAAAAAAGGAAACTTTTTTTCTGCTGTTTAACATAAAAAAAATTATAACAATTAATGATTACATTATTGTTCTAATTCTTTGAAGTCATGGAGGAATATATTCTCTATATATGTATATCTTAGGTACCTTAGCAAAAAAACAATTGGATCTTTTTATAAATATTTTCTGCCTTCACCTCTTATGCCAAGGTAAAGGGGGTGGCAGGTATGAGATGGGGCAGGTGCTCCAACAGTTAAAAATAAACCTCTAACTAAAATGAGGATTTCTGCAAAGACCAAATTAAGTTGTCATTTCAACCAATTTGCCAGTAAGAAATACCAGAGTTGGTATAATTTCCCAGGATAAAATGCCAAAGAATTCAGGCATTAAATGCCTACTTCAAACAGTATGCAAGGTCTTAGAAGTGAGGATAAGAAGTCACTTTTCTAGTGAAAAAGTAGAAGAAAAACCAGTAAATAATCTTGGAGGTCTCAGGGAGCTGTACAACTTACCTCATCTGTGGGATGTTCCTGCACTGAGGTTACACACAGAAAAATTAATTCCCCTTCTAACACTTTTCTTTTTAAATTTCAAAATAAAAAATTATGATATGACAGCACAGAACAGGCCAGTGGTTCAAATAGCTATATCTGAGCTTGAATTTTTAGTGTTTTGGGAATATTTTCAGAATTCAAGAGATATTTATTTGGAAGATTTATGATTCAATGTCAAGTAAACTTACATATCAATGACTCCAAATCATTAAGTCCACATCCCTGACTTACTGCAACTCACAGTGATAGTTTATGCAATCACCTCACCAGTATTTATGTATTTATGTCCAGATTTTCTCCTCTTTGAATGATGTCATATTCTGGAAGGAGAAGTCTGATGAGATGAGCTGGGTGTTGTTAATATGTTGATGACACTGATACTGAACTGCACTTTTTAAAATTGAAGAATCACTAAACGGTTGAGGGACCAACCACTGGTGGGAAGGGACCTCTTGAAGACCACCTTGTCCAATTCACCTGCTTAAGCAGAGCCACATAATGTTGGTAGTCCAGGATCATGTTTAGATAATTTTTTAGTATCTTCAAAGATGGAGACTCCATGAACTCCCTGGGCAACCTGTCCCACTCTTCAGTCATTCTCATAGTGAAAAAGTGTTTAGATGGAAGCTTCGGTGTTTTAAATCATGGTTATTGATTCTGGTATTTTCAGAATCCACTGAAAAGAGCCTGGCTCCATCCTCTGCACCCACTCTGCAGATATTTGCATGTACTGGTAATACCCTCTTGAGCCTTCCTTTACACAGCTCTCAGCCTTTCCTCATTTGTGAGTACTCCAGTACCTTAATCATCCTTGTGTTTCCTGCACCGGTGAGAAGCCCAGCACTGGACCCAGCACTCCATGTGTGACCTCACCAGTCCTGAGCAGAGGGAAAGGATCAACTCCCTACCCCTGCTGGCAATGCTCTGTCTGATGAAGTCCAGGATATTATTTGTTATAATATGCCCAAGATATTATGCTCTGAAAGCCACATTGCTGGCTCCTGTTCAGCATGACATCCACCAGGCCCCCAGGTTCTTTTCTGTCAAGTTTTTTTTCTAGCTGGATTTCCCCCAGCATATATTGTTCCATGGATTCTACAACACCTGCTGATTCAATGCATAAAAGAAAACATTTTTTTCTTTCAGGTGCATTATTTTCTCCACTCTTAGGTCTATAGCAGTTGGAAAACATGTCAGTCTGAAACTCAATTAACACAGCCCAAGCGCTGGCAAATTAGCAATGTTTTCAGTAGAAAAGAATGTCTTAGTGTCAATTTTCTTGTCCAGTTGACGGTGCTCTGCCTGAATAGTTTATATACTTGGGATTTTTATTACAACAGCACAAATAAGTTCTGCACTATTTGCTAACAAATAAAGTCAATCAAATCTTAGATCTGGTTTCAAGCACTACTAGCCCATTTGCAGACTTGTATCAAATACATATGATGCTTTAATTATTCACAATTTAAATATGATATTCTGTAAACTGAAACAAAGGAATTCTTTAACATACAGCTTTATTCCTGTGTCCTCAAACAGGAGGGGCCTACTCAGGGCAATTTCTGTTTAAAAGCTTGAGTAACCACCTCAATATCCATTTAATCCTGCCATTGATAGAGAAATTAATTTTCTCATGAATATCATGATATCGTGACATTGTGCCTCAGTGAAGCAGCATATATAAAAAATAAACTTGGGAAAACTGACTGGACTGAAAATTATGTCTCAACTCAGCTTTATCCCAGGTGATCAGATGCTCCAAGGGAGAGCAAGATTTGCTCTAGCACCTGTGTGAAATGTCATGGTCACTATTAAACATAAATGCACACTTAGCTCAAAGACAGTGGCCTCAGTGGGAAGCTCATCAGAGTACTTAAAAATTATCTGTGTAGGTTTTCCTGCAGTATTGATCTCTGTAGCATGCACATTATAAAACACAGGAACACAGGGCATTCTGGAATCTACTTAATACACTCACAACTATACAAGAATTGCTGTAAGCTTCAGGGTGCATCTTTAAATTTATCATAGAATGGTTTGAGTTGAAAGGGACATGAGAAGTCATCTCATTCCAACCCCTCTGCCATGGGCAGGAACATCTTCCTCTGGACCAGGCTGCTCAGAGCACCATCTAACTTGGCCTTGAACACTGCCAGGGATGGGGCAGCCACAGCTTCTCTGGGCAACCTGTTCCGGTGTCTCAGCACCCTCACAAGAAAGAATTTGTTCGTATTATCTATTCTAATTCTACTCTTCTTCAGTTTGAAGCCACTGGCCCCTCATCCTGTCACTACATGCCTCTGTAAATAGCCTCTCTTAATCTTTCTTGTGGATTCCCTTCAACTACTGGAATTCAGGCTCCAATTAGGTCATCAAGAAACCTTCTCTTCTTCAGGCTGAAAAATCCCAATTCTCCCAGCCTTTCCTCCTAGAAGAGGTGCTCCATCCTTCTGATCATCTTGGTGCCTCCTCTGGACTCGCTCCAACAGCTCCATGTCCTTCCTGTGCTGGGACCCCAGAGCTGGAGGCAGCTCTGCAGGTGGGGTCTCAGCAGAGCGGGGCAGAGGGGCAGAACCCCCTCCCTCCCCTGCTGCCCACGGGGCTTTGGATGCAGCCCAGGACACACTTGGCTTTCTGGGCTGGGAGTGCCCATGGCCGGCTCATGTCCAGCTCTCACCCCCAGCACCCCCAAGTCCTTCTGGGCAGGGCTGCTCTCGATCTGTTCATCCCCAGCCTGGGTTGGCACCAGGGGTTGCCCTGATCCAGGTGCAGCACCAGCACTTGTTAAATCTCATGAGATTCCCTTGGGTCACTTCTTGAGCTTGTCCAGGTCCCCCTGGATGGCATCCCATCCTTCAGGAGTGTCAACAGCACCACTCAGCTTGGTGTCATCTGCAAACTTGCTGAGGGTGCACTCGACCCCTTCATCTTGATGAAGATACTAAATAATACTGGTCCCAGTACAGACCCCTGAGGGACACCACTAGTTACTGATGTCCATTGAGACTCTGAGCCATTGGCCACTATCCTCCGGATGGGACCATTTGGCCACTTTCTCATCCATCTAACTGCACTCATCGAATCCATCGCTCTCCAATTTACAGAGAAGGATGTTGTGTCGAAGGCTTTACGGAAGTTCAGATAAATGATGTCTACAACCCTTCCCTTATCCGCTGATGGAGTCACCCCATTTTAAAGGCCACCAGGTCTTTTTTTATCAGCCCAGGGTGTGGTTGACCTTCTGGGCTGCAAGTGCACATTGTCCACTGACATCCAGCTTGAGCTCTAGCCACCTTGTCATAGAAAGTGTGTCAGGCAGGACTTGACTTTGGGGCAGCTGTGCTGGCTATCCTCCTGAGCCTTAGCGGAGCTTGTAGGAGGATCTGTTCCATGATCTTCCAAGGCACAGAGGTGAAGCTGACAGCTCAAAGTTCCCAGGGTCCTCCTTTCTACCCTTTTTAGGGATGGGTAGAGTGTTTCCCTTTTTCCAGTCCCCAGGGATTTCACCTGACTGCCAAGACTTTTCAAATCTCAGGGAGAATGGCTTGGCAACTACATCATGGAGTCCTCGGGACTCCGTGATGCATCTCATCAGGTCCCACAGACTTATGTACATTCAGGTTCCTCAGGTGGTCGTGAACCTGATCTTTATTTGCAGTGGGAGAGGCTTCACTCCCCCAGTCCCCATCCTGCTGTCCAGCCAGTCAAGAGGTGTGAGAAGAGAGTTTGCCATTGAAGAGTGGGACAAAAAAGTTGATGAATACCTCAGCCTTCTCCTAATCTGTTGTTACTGGTTTTCCAGCATTGTTTATCAGTTGGGATACACCTTCTTCAACCTTCCTTTTCTGGTTAATGTACCTGCAGAAGTCCTGTTATTATTTGTGTCCCTTGCCAAGTTCAGTTCCAGCCTTGCCTTGGCCTTCCTGACTCCTATTCTTGGTTTTTATCCTCATCCCTCTTGAGGTGGCTGGATATTTATTAGCATTTCCTGCCTGCAAAGTGGGAAAGAGCCCTTACCTGTTTCCTGTTGAAGTCAGAGCTCTAGCTCTGCAGTGCTTTACTCTACCAACCACCTCCTCCCAGGCAACACAGATGTGCAACACATACAGTCCTGCTTCCTTTCACAAAGCAAAATGAGACAATTTGCTTCTGAATATACACAGCAGGTAAGATTTCTAATTCATCAGAATATATTAACTTGTATGTTTGATGGATAAATCTCAGCAGAATACCTTTCTCAAGTCTTTTACTGCAGATTTTTCTGTATGGCTACTTACTTGAGACTTCGGACTAATATGGAGAGGAATTTATAAATATATTATATTTATAAAATAGCATTTATGTTGCATGTAAAATCTGTGTGCCTGTGCAGCACAAATACTACACTACAGTCCAATAAAGGCAGTCTGTCCTTAGTCACCTTGCAAAGATATTTCTTTCATAAAACCTTACCAAATTTTTTTATTCTCATTTCATGTAACATTCATTGAGCAAGGATTTTCTCATTGTTTAAAGAACAATATGTTTTGTACTCCTATTAGCATCAAGGCACCTGGAAAATTTTAGATGTTTAAATCAGGTATACCAAAGATTTGCACTAGCCTTTCTAGGAGGAGCAGGGCAGTGTATTTTAGCGCCTCTATATATATATAAAACATAAACCACAAAAATGCTTAGAACTTCTAACCAAGCACAAAGATAATATTAGAACTTATATACACAAAGGCATAGACTTGCCACAAGAGTGAAACCAAGTGGTTCATCCAGCATCACCAATTTGCATCAGTACAAGGACCACAGTCTAATCAAGTCTCAGACACGAACCTTGCCAAATAACATCTCAGGTTACACAAGCATTATGCCTCAGTTCAGAGAACAAGCCCTAACTTTGAAACCAGTTGGACTGGAGCTGGTTCAGGACTCACACAGTGTGGGTAATCAGAGTAGGACCATAGACAACAGTCAGGAGCTGTGGCTTCGGCCTCAGTCGGCCTTGGCACACAAGTGAGATAGGTTCAGCCCTTTTGCCCATAACTCAGTCAGAGGCCACGAGTTGCTGTGCAGAGGTTGTTTATTCTAATGTTATCTATAGCTGCGACGTCCTGCACAGCCGCAGGTGCATCTAGCAGCAGAAGTAGCGTAGAACTGCCCCCCAGCTGGGCGTACCGAGATNAAGGACAAAGATCAAAGGCAGTGCCCTCTGGGGCACCCCAATTTCGGGGTGTCAGGTCCCCTAAATTAGACAGAGACATGTCGTGGGTTCCGACAAGGAGCTTTATACAATCCGAGCTATTAATGTAGCTGTGGATTTTATTCCCCTTATTACTTCATTTTCCATATTCCCGACATGCCTGATTGATTTTCTCTTTGCTTCCTCTCTCAAAAGTCCTTTGTTATACAAGTTAGGAGAAAAATTAATGTTTAAAATAAAAATAAGATCTCTTTGTCAAATTCCTTGGCTGCCTTGACCCATGATACAAACAGCTGCTGTTACTTGGCCAAAGAAAGGCAGTGAGCACATGTATTAAAGTGACTGGTTTACATTTGGGTTGCTACTGAGCTCTATTTCAAGATAATGAAGTGTTTTAAAATAGACAGAAATCCTCAGAAGAAACAACTCTGATTTCAACAATACTAATACAAGCCACAAGAAAACATAGCACATACAGTTGACACTTTGTATTTGAAGCATTTTGTGCCATGACTTGAGAGGTCTGTAAAGACTATTCCAAATGGTCTATATAAATGCCATACTGTCAAACATTCCACTTTGGAAAACTTTCTTACTCATATTTGTTAATCTAATATGCTTTCTAATGTATAGTCTACCATCCTCCTTTGATGCACAGTGTAATCACAGTCCTGACATCCTTATTTGAGCAAATATTTCACCAACTAATAAGAGTCTAAGAAAACTAAAAATTATTTTACAATCAGGACAAGACCATATGGAGTTCTAATCTGTCTTTCCCTTTATTAAAAATATAATATCATACAATATAAATATAATTACAATACAGTATGATGCAATATAATACAATATGATACAATATGATACAATACAATATAATTAAAACCATTATATTTGTCATTCCTTTGCAAATAATGCCAAAAGCACTGAATATTCTCTTTCTACAGGGAAGTAACATATTTCTGTTCAAATCACCATATAATTTTTGCAATGCTATAACTCGTACTTAAGGTTTAAATAGGTTATCATCACTATATTCACAGTCACCACCAGCAGTCTGAGCAACAGTCAAAGAAGCCCTGAAATTACCCTTTCTGACAATGCTTTTTGTAGTGCTTTTAAACCATTTTATATTATGTGAGTTGAAAATTTCTGCATTTCACTCTTCTTACCAGTTTAGTAATTCTACAGAAAAGCTGAAATTTCACTTATGGTGATGCTTCCTGCATTCAGTAGCTCATGGTGAGCTGAATCATATTGAGCCTTGTCCTTCTGCCATCAAGAACCAGCAGCAAAACAAGCCTGAGTATCATACTGAAAACACTAAAATACTCTTTTTGCCTGTACTCTCAGCTTTTTTTTTTTTTTAAGTACGAGGGCATCAGACTCAAGCGTGTTCAAGAGGATATTATGCTTGTGGCTCTAACCTGGAATAAAATGAAGAAAATGCATTTAACTCCTTGTTCTTAAATGTGATTACCAGTGTTACTTTAAAACTTCTAATACTTCCCTGTTACACCCGAGAGCCTTTTATTGCCAATTATGCTTTTTAACACCAAATTTTGCCGTACTGTAGTACAACTCAAGAGTAAATGAACAGACTAGCTAGATAATCTCAGAACATGTCTTATTTCATTGGTTATATTGATGAATTATTTTAATTAATATTTCTGGGTTCTGCCTTTACAATAATAATTTGATTTTTATAAAGCAAGAGAGCCAAGTGGGAGTAAAACCATTTCAAACAGGTACCCCTACACAGTTAATAACTTACTTTAAGTGACACTGATGGCTCATTTAAATAATTTAAAAAGTTAAATATTTCATCTTCATTGAATTAGTTTTTAGAAGCCTAATTATGTGTGCCCGTCTTGGGGTGACTTTATGATGTGTATTCCCTATCGTTGCTCTATGCCCAGAAATTAACTTCCTTTGCCTTTAAACTGAGCCTGAGAAGGGGGAGAGAAAAAAAATCCGAGCGAACTTTTCAAAACAGTTGTTCAAGGACACAGACACACACTCCTTTGCTTTTGCAGCAGCAAGACCGGAGGAAACACCCGGCTTGCTTTTCAGCCCGCTTTCGGCTCCTTTTCTCCAGAGGGAGGCGGAGAGTTGAACTTTGTTTTCCTGGGACTTTGGTTTTTTTCCCTTTTTCTCTTCTGGACTGATTCAACATCAGAACACATTGGGAGAATTTTCCCCTGAGGTCCGGAGGTGGGTCCACACTGACCCAGCTCCGAGGAGGAGAGAGACCACACCTACAGAAGGACTCTGCAAATCTTCCCAGGTTTCTCTCCATAGCGAGAGATTTCATTATTTGGCATTATTATTCTTTTCCTGTGTGTTTGTTAAATAAATAGTTTTTATCTCTTTCACTTTCCTCCGAGGAAAATTTTTTTCCCCTGAACCTGGTGGGGGAGGGGTGGTTGTAACCTGCTTTCTATGAGAGGATATTTCCTCCAAATTTGTCCAAACCGGCACAGTGCCCGAGGCAGTTAAAATTGGTGTTCTTGTCCAATAAAAACACTGTCACACTTTCATCACTTACAATCTCTGTGTATTTGAACTATCTGATTTATTGTCTTGGTCTTTTTTTTTGTTTCCAGGGTTGATATTTCAGGGTTTTAGGAACACAAAACACTGTTGATCGTGTAATGATTCCAGAAAGAGTTAAGATAGCCCATCATTACCCCAAGAATTCAGACTGACATACAATGTGGACTTAAATTAATTCATAAGGTACACACCCTGTACATATAATTCCTTTTCAGGTACAGTGATCTGCACTAAGACTAAGATTTAGAGAATACAGTGTCCATCTTCATTTCACTATAAGCTTTGTTATGAAATGTATTCATTCTCAAGAGTGAAAAGCAAGTGAGGTTATAAATCCTGGTTGGTATATGTGGACTGAGAAATGCAAAGTCCTACCAAATGCTACTGAAATGCATTGATTTTACCTCTCTTTTGGTTAATACTATTTTTAATTACATTTTAAAAATTAGCAGGATAGTCTTCTGCTGGGAGGGATATATATTCTGCAAAAGAACTAAATGTAGATGTTAATTAACATTCAACAGAGTTTCACTTTTGTCTTCAATCTCTAAGACCATCAATTCCAAAATTAGTTTGAATAATCTTTCTCATAAAGACTTCAAAACTGTAAAGAATACATTCCCAAAAGAGTTTTCAATGGGTCTACATTATTGCACTGCCCAAAAATTCAGAACTCATCATCTTACTTTTGCGGTACCTCAAACCCATACTGCAAAATAGGTAAGTTATTCATTCATATCTCCTTCACAGCCAGTGATCTCATAGGGTTAGATTCCTTTTCATGTGTTCTGTGTGACAGTCAGATTTCTGCTTAATAGTTAAGAGTGCAGGTAGATTTTTTTTTCTCATTCCCAACATTTCTCTCAGCAGGTATCTTCCAAAGGTCTCCCTTAGATGACTAGAGCTGTTGGGCCCTATTGCAATAAGTCTAACAATAATTATACTCATCTTCTATGAGGCATGTACCTCTTCTGAAATCATAAGGCAGTGCCATTTCATTAAAGGATAGTGAATTCCAAGAAGTCTAGTCTCTAGACATTTAAATTTCTTTGTTACTCAGTGCTAAACCCAGCAATTATTCCGCATAGTGCAACCCACAACACTGACACAAGCATTTGACTATATAATATCTGTCATGTGCTCAAATTAGTACTTTAGGTTTAAATATGTTACCAGCACACAGTGGGCAGTATGCAGCACTAGAGACAACTATAGAGAGAGGCACCTTCTGTCCCCATCCTTTGTCCTTGACATCCAAAGTCAATGAATTATTTTCTCATAAGACAGAATAGGAGAAAAATATACTTATAATTAAGGTACTTAATATACAACTGGTACTGTTTCAAAATGTGGAATAGGTAAAAATTTTCTTAAGGATGTTCTTTGATATTTGATCTTTGTATACTTTTGAGCCTAATTAACAAGAAGTGAGATTTAATCTGTGAAGTAAAGAGCACCTAACAAGCTGTAAGTGATGTTCATGTGTTAGAAAAATGATTTCCTTGTTAAAGTTCAGGGCTTGATATGCTTTAATAATCTCAGGCCCAGGGTGGGTTGTAACAGATCTGGGAAAAAGGATGCTCACCAATAATGGACACAAAGAATACAAAATTTATGGGCCAAAAAGACATCTGACAGAATTCCCCAGATAAGGAAAAAAGATGACTCACCAAATGCGCTAAACCAGCTCCAACTGAGTAAAAGGTAATTCTGGCAGGGACACATTGCAATCACTGACCCAAGAAGCCCATCGACTGAAAAGACGAGAAAGACTGGGCATGGGGACTTAGCAGGAGAAGTGGGAGAATCATTAACTAACAGGAGATAGAATAATAACTAATAAGAGAACTATGTAACTTTGTTATGGATCGAGTGAGAGCATTAGACAAACCCTACCTTATGCTCAGATTTTGGCAGCAGCTCTACTTGGGTGACATGCACCTAAGTTGCTCTGGCTCACAAAATCTCAAGAATGGCAGATCGAGTGATATTATAAAATGAGTTATTTATTGACTAGACAGGAGATTAACAGACAAAAGGCCTTAAACAGAGTCATTTACTACACAGGATAAAACAAAAGAACTATTAGTAGATTACATCAAACATTGCACGACATAAAGGTACCTATATTATAGCTAGCAGAGAAATAGTATAGATTAGGAGTCAGTGTAAATTACACTGAATTGATACACTAAGTCCTGTTGGGCTCAATGAAATAAGAAAACCATGTAATTATGAGTGCCTAGCAGAAGATGCTGAGAGTATGGAAACTCTAGGCAAGATTGAGATGAAAACAAGCTTTGAGATACCAAGCCACAGNAACAGCGAAAGAAAAAATCTTACAAAGTCCTTTCACTGAAACCTCAAGAGAGTGGCGTCCTGACTCTGGGGGAAAGATCCCACCCATTTCAAGGGAATGTGCAGAAGACTTCTCCTTCGTGAGAGTTTGGTGTAGCTTTTATGGTTTTTAAAATGAAGTGTCTGTCAGCCAGAAATTCAAGCTTATCTTCTTACAATCTTGCTTTCAAGGCAAGATATTTATTGCCAGCTGGGAGTGTCACTTCCATGGCACCAGAATAACTCACTACAGGACAAGCTGATTGAGATATTTCACCAATTAACAAATTCATGTCAGAGGGAAGATTCCATGAATTATTACACCAGCTGATAGGCAACATAAGCCCTCTTGCGGCACATGGGAGTTGTCCTGCTACATACTTGTGTAACTTGGTAGTCAGTGATCACTATTTCTTTGTGCTGGTGTGAAAGTCACCCAGCAGGAGAAATTAACCCCCCATACAAACATCTTGAGAGAGATTTCAGGTCAGAGCTACAATTTAATTACAATAAATGCAATGATAGAGAAAAACTGGCTTAAAACCACAAAGTTAGTACAACCTGGCATCCTGTTGGTCGGGGGGTAGTCACATCCAATTAAGCAGTGGTTGCAGTGATGTTGAAGTGATAGTTTCAGTCTTGTCAAACGTGGTGATTCTTGTGGAGGGTCTGGTCCTCCTGTGGAAGTTTGGGTCCTGCTCTGGATGTCCAGTGGTGGTGGGGCTCCAATCCCCAAACTGCCCAGACTGTATACAGTGGAGTTCAGGTGGTACCTCCCCCAGGATGAGCAGTTTCACAATGGAATGATGTAATCCTGTGAGTCATAAAGTATTTTTTGAGTCCCTGATGGTCGTTCCAGCTGCCTATTCAGTTCATTATAGCCCATTAGCAGAGATGACACCTTCAGGTAGGTGGGATGTGCTGCTGCTTCCCCAGGGGTAGTTATCAGGGCTGAGTCATTGGTGTGAAGGGAAAGAAACACTACCCTGCCTCACAGGCTTGCCTCTTTTTCTTTATCTCACCCAGCTTGTAGCCTGAGGGGTGGGGTGTACACTGGACAGATGCTGCAGACAACTCACCATTAACAGTTCATCAGGAATCATATAGATGGGTGTAGAATACATAGTTGGTTTACACCTCACATTGTAACCCAGGGAACTTCTTTTTTGCTAAAATGTACAAATACTAAAAAGTTCTGATAGTTGGTGTGCTTGATTTTTGGAATACCACCAAGAACCCAAGGTCAGTGAAATAAATAATCAATGTCTCTTTTGAGTGTGTAATTATTGGCTTGTTGCACACTGGGTAATGAGTCTGACTTTTGCGGATGACAGTACCTAGGGAATAATTTTGGGCTTATACTTGGGAGAATCAGGTTCAACTCTCCATTATAAAGAATAATTTTGAAAGTGGACAAGCTCTAATAAGACAAAATCTTAGATAGCAGTTAAGTGGTTAGGGGCATCTTCAGAGTAAAGGGCAAACTCCCACCATCCTTCTCAACCCCACTACCCAAGAAAAACTCTAAACAGATAAAATACTTAAATGTACATTGGATGCAGGCAAACCTTAATATCATTCAGGATGACAGGGAGAAGCAAATATATTCTAGACTTTTTTTTCTTAAGGTCATATAAATATGCTGAAGTGAAAATATAAGTTCATAAAGATTGAGTCCTGACAGAAACAAGAAGATGCAGATATAAAATATAAAACCTCATTTCAGGTGTTAATTCCATTTTAAGTCTATCCTTAAATTACTTGCTGAAGGACACAAAAGGAAATATCTACCAAAAAGAAATCAAATCCATCTTGCTGAAGTTTCAGACCAGCTGTCTGAATGCTTATAACCTTGCATTTGTTAGTTTGAATAAATTGAAAGTACTGTTATGTCTCTATCTGTAATAACATGAGGAATGGTACTTAGCAGGCTCAGAAGCTTTTATTCTTGTTCCTACATTTCCTCAACCTCTTCTCATTTTGTCCATGATCTCTGTCAGGGTTCTGCAGTTACATGCTCAAAGGAGACAGTTAATTGGAAATATTATCCTGATGGCTGCCCCATGTGTGTTGCTAGGAGAGCTAACAAAACTGACTAGCAGACCTCTGCCTTTTTGAGCTACTGCCTGCTATAGCCTTTTTATCTGAACATCCTCATCTCTTATTTTGTGCCTTCCCTGACAACCCTCCTAAACAGCCCTCGTGCTGGGAACTCTGGCAGAAGGTATCTGGTACCCATAGCCCTGAGCCTGTGTCCACAGAAGATGCTCCAGAAGTCCTACAGGGGGTGTACAGAGCAGCTCAAGCTGCAGAAGATGTGTGACACATGGGAGAAGACTCTAGCCATGGTAGAATAGCTCTAACATTGTGCAGAGAGTCCAGCAAGGACGTGCACTTCTCCAGCTCTCCATTTTCCCACTACTGTTCTTTTTTTTGTGTGGTGGGAGTTTTCCCCTTAGTCTGCTTAGCCCCTCCCTGATTTACTGGAAATGGTGACCCCTCTAGTTTTGCATCTTTCATGGAGATTTTCTTAGAGGATTTGGATAGTTCTTCTCCCAGTGGTCACATTAAAGTCAGATTTGTTCTGTTCCATTAGGGGCCAAATCCTTGGAGCTGGTTCAGTCCCTGAGCACTTGAGGAGCCAGGGTTCTGGAAAGACCATAACTCCTCACTTGTGAGGATGGTGGTGTTTTGGGTGGATGCTTCAACCACTCCTTTTTTGCCTCCAGCTCAGTCTTTTCTAGAGACTGGACAAGACTTTCTTGATAATCTTTGTAGAGAAGGACTCCTCTGGGGATGCAGAGCTGCTCTGTATCCTGCCATGTATTTGCCATTGAGTGGACACCCATCAGGGTCCTCTGGAGGTGCAGGTACTGCTCCCACAACTCCTCATTGTGCTGGGTGTGCAGAGATTCTGTATACTCCCAGGATTCATACTGTTGTTCTTGTGTTCCTGTTAAAACCTGTTCACCCAGGTCCCTTCCACCATCACCCTCAATCTCTGACTCTGGTTATGGTCCAGGCTGGAGGGATACTCTATCTGGCTATCTTAGATTGCCAAATATTCTGAGGTTCCCTGTAGTATTTTATTGATTGTACAGTGTACAAACTGGAGGACTGTTCCTGGGAGCCAGTGTCATAGGTGCATATGTCAGCTAAAGTTTGGGAATTCCATGCCCATCAACAGGGTAGGATTGGTGCACTGGGCATAGAAAGGAGGAGGGCAAAGAATGGAGTCAGGGTTGTACAGTTATTTGATGAAAGGAAACAGTGATTGGTAAATATTATGTCTAGAGCTGCCCTTGGTGTATTATGAGGAGGGCTAATAAAGCTGGCTAGCAGCCATAGTTCTGCCTCTTTGAACAATTGCCCACTAGAGCCTTAAAATCTTTTTTCTTTGTTTCTTTTTATGGGCCTGTCCTGATGATCTCTAACCTCCTAAACCATTCTCATCCACATATTCCATAAACCTTATGGCTCAATCATTACTGTTTTTCTCCTATTAGTATCCTAGTTTTCAGTGTTTGTTAGCATTTCTCTAAAATACTTGAGAGAATTTTCATTATGAGAACTGCAGCTGTCTGCTCTTCTGAATATTTATGTAAGAACAGCAGAACTGTCTCAGGAAGGAAAGAAGCCTGGAAAATAAAGTTAAGCATTTTCTGGTGCAAGTGAGAAAACTCTTTTTACCAAAATGTTAAAAGTCAAGTGTTTTACTGTTGGGGTGCACTATGTGCTGGAAGAGAGATAGGCCTTGAAGGCCAGAGAGCCTCTTTCTTGGCCCTGGAGGTGACCCTGGGAGTGCATCCAGGTCATTGGGGATGGGCTGAGAGAGGATTGTGGGTTTCTGGACAGTGTTGGACCTATGAGACGGGATAATTGTAGTTAGTGGCCTTATAGGGTATTGTTTACCTATCACCATAATAGGCAATGTCTGTGCACTACGCCAGGTGATTGGGGGACACTGAGGTGAACATCTCTCCTGCTTACATGATGTGATATCCTGTTAGGTACTGGGAATTTAAGGGAATTTCTGATGCACAATAAAGGCTTTTGCACTATTTCCACTGTGTGAGCAGAGTCCATGACCTTGCGTGATTACTGCTCTTTACCCTAGACAATAACTTTGCTCACTATATTGTAAGAATTATGAATTGTGAATTTATTGAATGGCCAAGACAGCCAGCACCACAGTATGTCACTTTAGCTGAAACTGACCAGTGAAGAGAAGTGTGATGCATATGGGGGATATCTATCTCAGTGGTAAGAGGAGTAAGTGAATAAAATGTTAGTATCTGAGTGTAAGCCCATATGAAGCTCTGGTAATTCCCAGGCTAGAGTAGTGCAGTTTCCGAGATGAAGAATTTAACTTACATGTAGCAACTTGGTGCCAAAAATTATTGTCTGGTCAATCTTTAATGAAGGAATATTATTGTGTAATACATTAAACAGCTCAAGTCACAAACTCAGTTTCACACAGTTGCTGTATTTGTCACTACCGAGTTAAGCTCCATGACGCTACTCTGTTCTTTGCCAATGGCAGACTAACATATCTGTGCTGCTGCACTTTAATTCTTCAGAAGTAGGAGTTACTTGTAAAACCATGCAAGTTTTGTTACAACAGCAAAAAATGGACTTGTTGCTGATGGACAGTGATTGGCTGCTGCTAAGGAAATCAGAACCTTTATAAGCCATCTCATAATAAAGTGAAAAAGAGAGCTTCAGGATACTATTTTTGGTAAAAATACCACGTTATACCTTATGTGATAAAGTATATAATTATAAAAACCCCAAACAAACCCAAAAAGCCCATACTGATTGATTCATTATAAATTTTGAAAAATCATTATTTCATTTCAGAAAAATTATTCCTTTTACAATCAACTCTTATTTGATATTATGAGGAGGACTGGTGGATTGCCTTGGCTCTGTGATGTAGTATATAGCCTTAATCTTATTGATTAATAAGATTAAAGCTATATCCTCATCCATCAGCTACATCAGGAACGCCAGTCATTTATTTGCTCAGGTTTGTCCCATTGTTTTTGCATTACCAGTTTTTCAATTGTAAATCCAAGTTAAGTTCAGGTGTATAAGCAGATTACTGAGTATTTAAATATATATCTTTCTGTTAAGAACAAGGTCTCTTATAGTTTCAGTTATGTCAGTTTCATAATGTAAATTGCATTAGAATTAACTTTTAGATGTTGTTCCTGATAACACTGTGTCTTAGGTTACAATGTAAGATGTAACCAAAAGTATGTATTCTATCATCATCTGTTAAAACCAGGTGGGGCAATGTTCTTTGTCTCTTCCATTACACATCTCTGATAACTCCCTCCGGGAAGATATCTTCTGTTAATGGGCCATCCAGCCTCACTACGTGACTCATAGAATTACATCGTCCCATTGTGAGATGCTCCGCCCAGGGGGAGGAACCAAGCATTCCTACCTGGATATAATCTGAGGTTTGGAACATGACACTCAACCCTTACCTACTGGATTCCCAGAGGACAAGAGCTACATAACCACCACTGGACCTTCAGAGGAAGACCAGACCCTTCTACAGGCTCATCACTTCAATAGAACCACATCTATCACTTCAAGATGACTGCAGCCACCATTTAATCGGACTGCTACCACCACTCAGACCAACAGGGTTGTATCCTGACGCTGTCAGTTTAAGCCGGTGTTTTCTGCCTTTATTTTAATTTTCCTATTACATTGTAGTTCTGACTTGGAGTCTCTCACTGGTTTGCTTTCAAACTAGTACACACTGACAAGATAATAGAAAGGGAAGGCTTAACTATAGGGACTAGAGAGAGTAAATGAGGGTCAGATGTGAAACATTTGGGCATGTAAATGTTTAAGTCTTCACTCCTTGGAAATACAGCAAAAAGCATTGTTATGACATGCTTAATCTTAAAAAATATGTGACTATTGAATTCATAGAAAATTTTAATTCCACAAATTAAAGCTCTCTGGAAAATACATTTCTTTTCACATCTTCATATTACAACTACCTAACTTACCTGATAATGGTATTTGATAAAGGATACAGAATATTTGTTGCAGGTTGTTTAACAAATATACCTTTCAGATTTCAACTACTGTCTGTTTTGGCTGTTTCAGAGAAATGCTTTATGTTGTGTGGTTTTCCTCACAGAAGCTCCCTGTCCACACTACTCACACCATCCAAAGATCTCAGTAAAATACCAAAGGTTTAATCTACATTCCTCAAAGCTACTAACTCTTGGTATGCAGAAGAGTCAATTGTACTGGCCAATGAGCTAATAATTTACAATTAAAACCAATGGTCAGCTTCCGATTTAGTTATCCCATCTGCAGCAGTGATACACACTCAAGCAGTCAGTGAAATCAGGGGTTTTTTTTGATATTTTAAGAATAAAAAAGAGGCAAAAGAAAAGTCCTAGAAAGCATGTGGGGAAAAAAAAAGTTACTTTGCCAGTCTACAATCTTCTTTAATGGCTATTCTTATATCCTTCCTTTCAACTCATTGTAAGTGAGTCACTATGTGGCACAAGCCATACACAATGACTCATCAGTAACAGGCAGTGTCTTACATAAAAGATACTTGATTTTGGAATGCCATTATCATTACCTGTATATTCAAGTGGATTCTTACAAAGGAAGTATTTACTAATTTGAGCATCATGGGTGTCAAACCAGGTCTCAAATACAAAGCTGGAGATTTTCTTTCAAATCTAGATGGACAAAAAAACTATCTGTGGAGTAAAAGGAAGATGCAGTGGTTAGACATTAAAAAGGTTCTCCCAGAACAAAACAAAATGTTGGCCTTAAAATCACAATAGCCTGGATGTGCACATAGAAGGTGTATATGCATATATATGTTCATGCCAACCATGACCTTTCAGCTTGTCAGAAGCAGGCAGGCAGATTACTAAACAAACTTAAAGAGACAGATCAGTAAACAGTAAACACACATTTAAACTATAGCAACTGAAGTCCCTTTTTTTCTGTTGGAACCAGCATCTTGTCAGATCTGAACCCAGACCCTAAATAAGCAAGCAGACTGCAGGAGAGCAGTAAGCTACCATGGCCTCACACTTTGCCTTTAACCGTGTTGCTGGTTTGTTATTGCTGCTAACAGAGGACTCAAGCTATACTGAGCATCTTCTCTGACTTTTTCTGCCACCAGCACTTGCCCCACCTTTTCAGGCAGCAGCTAGAAACCAAGACATTCCAAGGTTCTCTTATCAGTTTGTCCCTTTCCCCTGATCCTTCTTCTCAGGGCAGCAAATTTTCCCTGCTGGGAAGACCTTCAGTTTAGTGTAGAGCCCCAGGTGTTATTTTATATCCAAAAAGCTGTACAAAGTCCTGTCCCTTTTGCAGGCTATAAAGATGATTCAGAAAGCATAGAAAAACCTCCTAGCCGTCTTGAAAGAAAACTTACTAAGGAATCAAAGACAAAATAGAAAACTGAGAATACCTTTTGATAGTATTACCAGAGCAAATATTAACAGAATATGTAGGAGATACATGTTAGTTGAAAGACATTTTCTTATCCTCTAAGGGATCATTCAGAGGATCTGGAGGGATAGGATGTGTCACATTGGTCTCCTATTCTGACTTGACTAACACTAAAATTTTTTTTTGCTATACAGAAGGATTTGTATTACGCATCTTCTTTCATTGTGTCTGCAATGCAGCTCCAAGTATGACTACAGGACAATGAGAGATATTCAAGCTATCTTAAAGACTGCTTCCTCAAGCCAGTGAAAATAACAGAAACTCCAGGTTCAGAATCTATTCAACTGGAATCAAAAAGGTCGTTCTCTTTACCAGAACAAACATAAAAGTAGAAATCTGCAGTTAGAGCTTCACTCCTCTGTAAGACATTACTTGCTCAACAGACATTTGCTCATTTGATTCTCACAAGATCAGCAATAAAAATACTCATCTGCAAAGCATAATTAAATCTCTATGCGCAAAATGGTTAGCTGACTTATCAGTTTGGTGTTGCATATACCTGAACAGGAGATACATTGGCAGGCTAATGACTTTATAGGCTATACTGTAACATATAGGGGATGGAATAATAGAATCCAAATTCATTCAGTTTACAAGACAAACCTGCTTTTGAAATGATCCAACTTATGTATCAAAAAACACTTCTTTTTTTTTTTTAGAAATTGAAAGATTCTCAAAATTGAATTCTCAAGCGTTTAAAAAATGGTCAATTTAAGCAAATCACATTCATGACATTCTAATCTGGTAGCTGTGGATCACTTATTTTTAGTGCCTGACCTGTAATGTTGTAATCTGAATTTCTGAAGTGCTGAAATGATGAAAACAGTATCAATTATGGCTCATTCAAATATGGGAAAGATTTTATGGTGTTGTTAGATCTTGCCTGGTTCAAACTGATTCATCCTAATTTAGCAAATACTGTTGATCCCTAATCTCTCTGTCTCAATTTCTAACCTTATGTTTGGAAAGGGTGAATAATATCCCTATTCACAAGTCCAAGAGAAAGCAAATGTCTGTGCTGGCAGATGAGCCCATTGAAAATTTAGCACACAAAATACAGCACCTCACATTTAGATAGTGTGGCCAAACCAGTATTTAGGTGCTCATTAACTTTCTCATTTTGTTTGTCCTATCCTCTAAATAAAGCTACCACCCAAATAAACCCAGCTTGTAGTTAAAAGCCTGTGTGTGGAAATGCACTAAGACTAAATAGGCCCACTTAAGCCTGGTATTTCCTATTGATTGACTACTTTTAAATAGTAAGGTTTTAATGCAAGAAAATAAAGTGCCAGACACAGCCAAAAGCATCCTGACCTGATTACTGCAAGTTGAGGAGGTTTGGAGCTTTCTGACCGCAAGGTTCGTATCTCTGAACTAGACTCATGAACAGTGTAATTAGAATGTGTCCACCCTCCAATATTTCAAGCAGCCCAAAGATACTACAGATACCAGTTGCTAACTGAGTGTATGCTTGGATTCCCAGCTCCTGGATCCTCTTCCTGATGGCTGACACAGGCACTCAACAATTTAATATTTTTTCTGTATTGTGTTAATCAACATGACATTTTAGGAGCTTAGGAATCATATCCCCAAATTGTAGTCACAGAAAATACCAGCAACAGAAGGCTTGCATAAACCCATCTTTCACAATCTGGGAAAACAGTATCTTGAAGAGATTTAGACCCAAGACTTTCTATCAAGCTCCTGTAAAATGTTATTTCTTCGTCCCATCACGTGCTCGCTTAGAGATCTAAGTTCTGATTTGATTATAAAAACATTCAGTGTGTCAAGGGACCACTTAAAACAGGCCCACACTTCACAAACAGGACAAACCTGACATATCATGGTGTGGATGCTGAAGGCTTGGTTGCTGAGAGATTTTCCAGCTTTCTGCCAGCATCCGTGTGAAAGCAAGAACTATCACACAGACGCTGGCCAAAAAATAGTTAGAGGTTTTTGTAAACTAATCCTTTATCTTGCACCTGCAAGGTTGTTAAGGTATTGTTATGATACTGAAGGGAGAAATATTTTGAAATGGGTGTTGTAGGATTCAGTGAATCATTCTGAGAAAGGATGTTCAAAGAACCAATCACCTTATATCAGTCAAGCGAACTAAGATTTATAAACAAGTTTGTAAATTAATAAATGATTCCATTCCATTTCTTCCTGGATCAAGCCTACGTAGTTTCTCACCATCCCCGGTACAACAGTGACATCATGGTCTATACTAAGATCCCCTTCTCAAACTGGGTATAAACCACTCCAAAACAATCCATTTTTGTGCTTTGACACCCGGAAAAGGTAAAGATGGGAGATGGAGACAGAATCAATCTGAAGCAATCAGGCATACTTAAACATCAGCTTCAACATTTTGAAGGTTACAAGAAAGGTTTCTTCATTTAAGAAGTGCCAGGAGCCCTTAATATTCCATTCTTATTATGAGACAGAATAGATTTTCTATTGTGTTCTATTGTGACAAACAGGTCATTTATTTTACATTAAAATCTGAAGCTTTATTATTAGGTAACTTCAAAAGAAAAGTGTGGAATAGGAAATACTGGAAGTAATTAAGTCATAATAAATAGTACATTGGGAACAATGTGGTTGAATAGTTAAAATATTTATTTTGCTGAAATTGAAGGCCTCATCAAGTTTATAGCTAAATGTGCTGGTTAAAAAGATTTGTCTTCTAGGATGATGCTCAAGAATTTGGCAGGGGAAAAGCTAAAAGATATTGGAAACAAATTTTATTATGATAATTATTACTAATTATTTATTATCTCCCTTGTTTAATCTTGAAGGTCAGTTCGGTATCCTTCCAAAAATTTGAGTCTGTAGGGGAAAAAATGACTTGGTTGAATAGTTCCAGTAGAAGTACTTTCATAAAAGAATTCTATCAACAGTATATAATCCTTACAGGAGAGCAAATATTCTTAAAAAGGTGGAAAAAAGCTGAAGTGCAATATTTATACAAACAACCATGGAAATAATTATATAGATCCTATTACATTCAAATTTGTTTAAATGTTTGTATTAAAATATATTTAAACTTGTTTCATTCTGCCTTCTTGTTTTCTCAGACCAGTTTTTAAAGCAGAAGTTCTGTTTAATAAATTGAAGCCAGCATTTACTATTTTTCTCTGGGATGCAAGATTATACTGTTACAGGTTATGAGGGTTTTTCAGATTCTAATCTTAAAATATAGTAACTTAAGACTGGAGACAACTGAGAAATTGGGAAAGAAAACTTAGAGGAAATGTCTAAAAAAATAAAAAAAATATGTATGCAAGTGGTGTTTTTTAAGGTTTTATTTGGTATTTAGAATAATTAGCAAAGATATATAAATTGAAAAATGTGGAGATAAAATTAGATACATGACCAAGAAAAAGTTTCAAATTAAGTGTATTCTCAGAGACTGTGATTGAACACTCATCCCATGGAGTGTGTGGCACTGCAGACAATATGAGGTGGAGGCTTTCTTTGCTGCCCGGCTCATTACATTGAAGAAAGTAATTTAATGTTGATTAATTTCATTTTTTAACAACTCCAATGTAGCATCTTTCCTCTACTTTCTGCTACCACTACACAGTAGCAGTTGCCATGATCTCATTTATTTCACACCCACACAGAGAAGAATTTTCCCAATACTTCAGTAGCCCTGAAATTTGCTCAAAGGAAAAGGAAAATTTGCAAAGCATAGTAATAATGGTAAGCTTTAAATATATTGAGGGCTAGTCACAATAAATTATAGCCAAAGTAATTGAGCACAATTTTTTATGAAATTCTAAGTATCTCACAATATAATTCTTGAAAGGGTATTATTTAACTGGTTACTAAACCACCCTAGAGGAAACCCTTCATTTTTCATGTCCTTCAAGCAGACATGATTTTATAGAATGCCTGACAGTGGTCCACGAGCAAGATAATGGAAAATAATTAGTGATTAACCTCAAAAGGGAAGAAAATTTTCTTCAGGGAAATATTTGTCATGGTACTCCCGCTTTAATCTTTCCTCCAGAAAGACAGCATTGTAAGAAGTTTATACTGGAAAGGAACTTCAGATTTAGTTTCCCTAATTTTAAGTGGTGCTTGTAAAAACTCAGGTAAAAACATTCCCAGACATGGCCGAGTCTTAGCAGGAACTCACCTAGTCAATAGATTATTATTTTTTAATAATTTGGGAATTACCCACCACCACCTACTCTATTCATCATGAAAAAGATCCCACCCAAATGCTGAAGGATTAGAGTCAGCACCTCTTCCCCCTGGAAGAATACCTTTTCTTGCATCCTGAGCTACAAAGAAATAGGTTAATTTATGGGAAGGCTCCAGAGAAGACTTACAACAGTTGTGCCTAATTCACATTTAGCTGAGGGCTGGCTACAGTTTGTCTCATCATGCTGAAAAAAAACATTTGGGTTAGTGGGAAGAGGACTAAAAGGATTCTTTGCCCTTTGTCCTCCAGGCCCAGGTCAGCTGACCAATATTGTTACAGTTTCTTAGGATATGTGGGATAAAAAGATTAAACAGCATTAAACAGCAGTGGAAATTATCAGGATATCATAGGAGTTAGGTGTTACATCTCATTATTCCTTTAATTAGGAGTATGCATCGAGTGCATTCTTCTATAATGCTTAGCCCTGCAAGATTTAACTGAAGCCTAAATTTTTAAGTACTGGAGAATTTGGAAGAGGAAGTAGTTTCCATCTCCTATTCATTTTGAAACTGTTCACTGAAAACCTAAAGCTTTAATCATCTAAAGAGCAGTTTAGAAATTGACTGCATTAATTTTTTCTCTTATGTCCAGAGTAAAGTTCAGAATTCATGAGTGACAATGCTTATTTTAGATTTCTCAAGGACCAGACAGAAGGCACAGAATAAGAATGTTTTATGGAGTGAAGTGACACTTATTCCATCACCTGATTACTGTATCTTAAATTTGGTACAAGTTTTTGTAAAGATTTTATATCACAGAGTATACCAACTCTTTGAATCTTCCTGAACTGTCTATTTTGACAGTTACCTGTGCATTGTATACAAGCTGTTTACATCGATTCCAGGGTCTTTTTCTATTTTCTATTGCCTCTGTTCCACAGTAATCTCTTTGTCTCCATGAAGAACATGATTTTGTAAAGCAGACTTCCAATTTAGTCCATACCAAGATTAGCAAGGATTTTGGTTTTAAAAAAATTTGTTTTTTCAGCCACCTGTAAAATGCATTTATAAAACTTGTGCAGACATGTCCTTAAACCATGCTCAGTTTTTCTTAAACGTACTTGTAGAAAAACACTTTTTTTTTAGTACAGAGTCATCACACTCTGTGGGGCCTAAAGTTATCATTAAATCTGCTAAGATCTGCTTCTGTAGTTTTGCTTCAACAATCTTATTCCAAACAACATGGCTTATGCAGCTGAAGAGGATTCAGTCAAAAACTTTCCACTGCCCTAGTCCTAGTCTCTGTTATTTGTAGGCTTTAGAAAAAACAATCACAAAAAATGTCGCTGATACTCAAGGTGACACTTCACTCTTCCAAGCTCAGCCCAGGTTCTCTCTCACCTCTCACTCTGCACCACAAGACCAAGCTACCACACAGAGAAATTTATTTTTCAGCACCAAGTTCTCCTGAAACCCAAACTCTTCCTCAGGAAGACTAACTTCCTGAAGACATACTGCCATCTGTCTCTTCCTTCCAGGTCCTGATCCTTCCCAAAATATACTTGGCTGTTTTTCTTGAATTTCAAGGACATTTATTAACCCTTTCCTATCTTGTTTGGAAGAGAAACAACAGTTTCCAGTGTCCAAACATTATACCAGCTTATTTAAAAAAAAAAAAAAAAAAGGTTAAGAGCTTAAATCTTTCACCACATAGCAGAAAATTTAAATTTTTGCCTTCTTCTCTCCTGTGGATTGCCATCTACTGAGCCTAGAGAACATTTTACAGTTTTGAAGCTGTAATTCCCAGCAAGGAGTAAAGAAACTGTTACATCATTTTTGTTCAGGTAGGAAACAGGCTTAGAAAGTTGGGGCTATTCAGCCAGGAGAAAAAAGGGCTGTATGAAGACCTCATAGCAGCCTTCCAGTATCTGAAAGGGGCCTCAAAGGAAGCTGGAGAGGGACTCTTTAACTGCAGTGATAGGACAAGGAGTAATGGGTTCGAACTGAAAGAGGGGAAATTTAGGTTAGATATATGGGAGAAATTCTCTACTGTGAGGGTGGTGAGGCACTGGAGTAAGTTACCCACAGAAGTTGTGAATTCATCATCCCTGGAAGTGTTTAAGGGTTGGATGGAGCTCTGAGCAACCTGGTCTAATGGAAGGTGTTCCCATCTACGACAGGAGGGGTGGAATGAGATGATTTCTAATGTCCCTTCCAACAAAAATCATTCTATGATTCTACGATTCTATGGAACTAATTAATTACCCCCGATATCACTAAGTAATACAATGTTCAGATTAGAGTATTCCTTTGAGAGATCTTGTTTGCTTTCTACCCTGCATATTCCTGGAATGGATTTTCATGTATCATATCATATCATCACATTATATCAATCATATCATATCATATCATATCATATCATAAATCTCTCCACCTTTGCACCATAACTTACACAGGGACATATTGCGTGAAATCAGTGACATGAGGTGACAGTATAGATGCATTTTCAGAACTATGAGAAGCTGAAGATTCCACTTTTAATGTTAATGCATTTAGTTCATGAAAGTCCCAGAGCCCTGTGTGGGTGTTTGCCCCCGTGCTTGGAATAATTAATTCTGGTGAAGAAGTCCCTAAAGTACAATTTGCAATGCAGACATGAATACACAGCCACATGCTGCTCTTTCTGAGGGAAAATGGTGCTTTAGCTTAAAGTTTCACTATGAGCTTTCCACTTGATTTAATTTTACTCTTTGACTTCCATAAAGCAAACCATTCTTTGCAGAGGGAGGGAGGGAGGGACGGAGGGAGGAAGGGAGAGGGAGAGGGAGAGGGAGAGGGAGAAAGAGAAAGAGAAAGAGAAAGAGAAAGAGAGAAAGAGAGAAAGAGAGAAAGAGAGAAAGAGAAAGAGAAAGAGAAAGAGAAAGAAAGAAAGAGAAAGTAAGAGAATTCCTTTAACTGTGCATGACCGGGACATGTTTTTTGTACTATCATATCAGTGTTTAATAAAAATCATTGTCATGCAACATATGAATCATACTGACTCTCTTGTTGAAAGCTCCAATCTCTTGCCTCCTGCTCTTTCTGCAGTTGAGTTTTAGAAGTGTGGTTTTTTAGAGTGCAGATCTGCTGTTTGTTGATGCAACTGCCCTTCGTTTTCTCGCAACAGTTTTCTTACCCAATTTAAAGACAGTGACACAGGGGTAGGACCTGGTCAGCTGATCCATGACTCCGAGGTAAATCTTTTCCCTAATGCTACTTCCTTAGTCAAACCTGTAGAAGGGAAAAACTTAGGTCAGTATCAGTATGGTTGTTGTTTTATGAAGGGTTAACTGTGAACTAGCAGAATGTTCTCATCCCTATCCCTTATGTCCCCTCCTTATCCATACTTTCAAGTTACATGATCTATGACTCCCTGTCATCCTTACCTCAGAAATTTCCGTGTGATGAGAACTGCCCCACAAGAATTGTACCCCATCCTTGAGCATTCTTACTGCATGATAAGTGAGTTTTCCTTCACCCTTCCCTCTTTCCTTCAGTCTCCTTTCTCCAACTTTGTATTCTCCCAGAGAACAGTTGAAATTCAGCTTTCAAGCTGCAGTTATTATATTTTTCAAGATAGACAGATGAGCAGCTAGAAGTCTGGGCAGGCAGCCAAGCTCCCTTATCACCAGAAAGAAAGGAGCACCAGGTTCAAAGCAAGGAAAAGGACTGGAGGAAAGGAAAAGAGACAACTAGTCATGTCATCAGTCAAAAGCCCTGTGGATAGGCAAATTAGGTGCTACCAGATTTAAAACATCCCAGCAGCAGTTAAACATTTAAACCCTATTGCAAATCACTTGGCAACTATGCTGATGGCCTGATGTCATCAACATGTTAACTTACGTTGCTGAATTTACAGTGTTTTAGGATTTGGTCTTGCTAGATGTGCTTTTAGCATTTCAATACAAGAGCAATATCTGACTTTGGAAGCTGTTGACATTTGATGGCAAATGGTAGAATTCATGTCGAAGTAATCCATCTTCACACAAAGCCAAAGGGCAGTGTCTGAAAGAAGTACACAGTACCAGTTCTGATTAACTCTGGGAGGGTGATGGAAAGAACTAAGTAATGGAGCGAACAGGTGTCAGATGTCACCAGGAAAAATTAGAGAGTGGCAAAAAATGAAGATGTTTAAAATCCTAAAAATAGAACCAATCAGAACCAGACTCTTTCAGAATCAGACTTCACAACGTGTCTGGGCATTCTCTTCCAGTGCACAGTCATCTGCACAGTAAAAATGTTTTCCCTTGTATTCATTTTGATGAACTGATTTTTTATGTACTGCAGCTAAAATAAAGACTTATTTTTCATTGATCAACAATGATGTAGCACTTTTTTGCCTATTTTATGCTTTTAGTATTGATGTCTAAAAACAGAATTTGTGGATAACTTGATGACTACTGATACATGCATTATCAGTGCCTATGTCAATTTTATTAGTTGGACATTCAAATCATAAGAGGGCAACATTAGTCTTATTACCAAGACCTACAGTTGTGTTTAACTTCATGTAAAGAGCTGTTTTCTTTCCCTTAAACATTATGTGAATTATGTACCTCTGGGTCAGCCCTGCTTTTAGGTAAACATGTGACTGATCTACTGAAGTGTATAGATTTATACACCAAAATGCGAGCCACTCTGCTCATGCTTTGGATTTACCTATGAAGCACAGATTTGGATTGTAACAAAATATCACAACAACTTATATATTAAAGACTGTAACTTGCATTGCATGTGAGCACTGCACAAATGAAACACTGCTCCTCAGGAAACACAGAAATCAGGTGTGCATACATATCTAGGTTATAATGCTTTCAAATCTGGCAGTGAAACAGTAGACTTATTAAATGAAAAAAAAGATTAATCACTGATTTTGGTGGGATCAGGTTTCTACCTAAGTTCTATGTTCAAAATGAAGTCTTTAGTGGCATTAATTTTCTTTTTACCTGTCTAGTTTTATATACATGCAAATATAGGAGCACAGTAATAGATCCTATTTTTCTCAGCTGATTGCCCAAGGCTCAGTTTTATTTTCATGCTTTTTCTCATTCAGATGCAAAGAATGTTGGATATTCTCCTAAAAATGGGATTTATGCCAACAGGACCTCACTCATCCTCCCAGGCTGTGAAAGCCTACAGCTGAATGAGTAAAAAGAACAGGATGAATGTTTGCAAATATCTGCAGGCTTATGGAATTCAGGGAGCCCAGGCCTGTGTGCGATGACCATCTCAGTAGCTGTCTATGTTTCTAGCTTTTTCTTTGGCTTCATGGTAAAGTAAGAGAAAAATCCTGACCAGTCTGAGAGATTTTCTGTCCATGAGTAGAGAAAAGCCATAGGTGATGCCAAAGGGAGAAAAAGGAATACTCCTCTGGAAGGTAAAATTGTGAGCTAATGCTGTCAGACAGTTTGAGATACAGTGTTCAAAATTACAGCTATGGATTTAGGTACTTCACAGCAGGCTCAGAGCAGCTCTGCATGTTAAGTACTCTCAGATTTAAGATCCTGAAGACACATTACAGAGAGGGTATCAAAACAGAGCTCAGTTTGTGCCTTCACAGCAGTTACATCTTGAGAGTTTTTCTAGCTTTGGTTAGCATTACCCTAGCATTTACTCTAATGAGAAGCTGCCTGGCTGACTGAGCTGACATATCTGACAATCAAGTTAATATTTGCCTTTTCTGAGTCTAGACTGTGATGAAAAAAAGGGTTCTCTACACCCTTCAAAACTACAGGTGAATTACGGAAAATGCAACTGGTTCAGCCATCTGTTTGTAGCAATTGCTTTATCTTGCTTATGTTAATTTAAATCTTCCTTCTCCGTAAATGCTCTGCTTGTGTTAATAGCTGTGTCTGTAAGCAATGAGCATATTTCTGTCCTAGTACAACTTTTAGACTCTCAGGATGCAGTCTTAATACATTTATATAAAATATACTGTGCAGAATGTGTAGTTGCACTAAAATTAGTATGTGACAGGAAAACAGAGCATGTAGGCAGGGCTCTCTGAGTGACTTCAGAGGCCAAACCCAGAAAGCTCCTCCCAAATAATAAAGGTATACCTTTTGAAAAACAGAAATCAAAGCTGACCTTTTGTAGAAGAAAACACTAGTTAACTCAGCACACTTGAAGATTCTTCCTGTTCTGTCTCAAAGAGTCTTTTTTCCTTATCAGATAGGTTGACACTAAATATAAGCCATACAATGTGAAAGCTGACACATGGTTAACATTCTAATTCCTGCCCTCAAACTTCTCATTTTTTATCATGGATCTTTGTCATTCCATGGCCCTCCTATTTCACACTAGTCTTTGATTCCTGTCGGCATATTATCATTTCACTGAAAGAGAGCTGCCAGCAAGAATTTTAATCCTTAAGAACACGATAGACACTTTAGCCCCATCATGCAACGATGTATAAGGTATTACAATCTTATAACTGAAATCAGAATTCAGTTAAGTGAGCACAGAAACTGTCAACAGAATGAGTTAAGCAACCAAAAGCTTTTGTCATTAGCATATAATGGAGTTGAAACAATCTTTGTTAAAACCATTTACTACTGTAAATAATTATTTTATAAATTATAAATTGTTATATAATTAATTGTAAAAGAGAATACAATGCAGATTTCTATGAGATGTCTCCTTCAAGATAAATTTGAATAATTATATGGGCATGGAAGAGCATAATTGATAAAGACACATCTTTTCCCCCACTGAGATTATGTTATTTGATGGCTTAAAGTATCTGTGGAAACACCCCATTTGGTTAGAAGAATTTAATCTTTCATCTTCCACTCATTTTTTCACTGATCTGTGGCTCCATAATTGATTTATAATTTTACTCGCATGACCTTGGGACTCATACTTCAGCAACACAGTTGGATTTTCTATTTATAATCTTGACCAACTGTAATATGGGTATTAGCAAGTTCTTCATCCTTTTGCATCATGAAATAGGACCTCAAAGAGTCTTAGGGAGAATTTTTCCTCATGCAAGCAAACTTGCCAAAGTAGTGGAGGTGCCCTCTCAATTTCAGTTCCAGCACTAGTTCAAAGGTGAGCATTTCAGTTACAGCTTCTCTGTTTGGTGTTCCTATAGGCAGAGGGGTTCTGTAGTTAGTTTCGCTTAGAAATTAAAATTAATCAATAAAAATTTTGCCAGTTTTTACTCTAATTCAGAGCAGGAAACTGTATCTTCTTACACCACTATTGAAAGTGAGCACTTTGGCCTTGGATTGTTACCTCCCTCACTTGTTGTGAATCCCCCTTTGTGTTTCAGCAGGTTCTTAAAGGTGCTATTTCTGTTCCTGTAAATAACATTATTGTTTTTGACAGGATAAACATATTTTCTTAATAAGGAAATTTTTTTTCATTTTATTCTAAAGTAGGCATGCAAATCAAATATAATTGTTCAATGGAGAGGGGCAATTTAAAAAGCTGGTTAAATGCATGTATCCTCTTGCTGATGAGGGAGACTGAGTCCCTGAAGGAAATTCTTCAGCCTTTGGAGAATTCATGATGGAAGAGGATCCTAGCAGGAGCCATCACCTGTGTAAACAAGCCCCCACAGGAGCAGAATTTGTAGTAGTAACTGTGGCCTGTCAGGCACCCACCCACTGGAACAGTCTGTTCCTGAGGTACCCGAGGAAGATGATCCCCATTGGATCAGATCTTGGATAACTGCAGCCCATGGGAAGAACCCATGGGGAGCAGTGAGCGAAGGACCGTATTTCATGGGCTGCATCCCACTCTGGAGTTGTGAGGGTCTTCTCTGGGAAGGATTAGGGAGGTCTGACAGAAATGCAGGAGTATTATTGTCCTTGTGAGGAACTTACAAGTTCACTGTAATGTTTACATTAGGCCCGAATTTTGGGTTTCCCCTTTGAATTAATGTGGTCCCAGCAAAGTAATCTTTCCCATCTGCAAACTGGTTGACTATTTGATTTAGTAGTGTACCTAATTTAGTCTGTTGTGAGTCCTCTTCTGTCTTTGTGTCCTCCACTATGAACTCAAAATTCAAGAGGTTTCTGGACTAAGGTTAAAATCAGCAAATGCTATGCCCACCATATTTCTTGTACAGCTTGAATGACGTGCCAGACAGCATGCACAGGGAGATGTACATTATGTAGACGTACAAAATCTAAATCACATAATAAAGGGGTTTTTTTGCATGTAGACTACCTGGAATTATGCCCTGGAAGTGAAAAATATTTGCCTGTACAGCACAGTCCTTCCTGAAAGGACTCAGTCTCTTTCTGTAGCAGAATCAATGAATGTACTTATTCATAAATACTCAAGTCTTATCAAAGTTAGGGCACACATTTATGTTTGGCAAGGGATCTTTGTAGGAGATGGCCTGGAGGCACAGTTAGCCTCAGGATTTTCAATGTTTGAGTAATATGACATCTGAATTCAAAAGGCAATAATGTTTATTGTGTTCTGGAACCATATGTTGAAAAAATATTATTATTGCATAGCAAATAATGTACTAGCAATATGTCCATTGGGGATGTAGTCTTGACAGCAGCATTAACTCCTTAACATTCTCTTTTCCATATTTCATCCAGATAGCTCACACAAAAACATGAAAATGTTATATCTCATATCAGCATTCTGAAGTCTGATGATATCAGCAGAAGAAGTTTGAAATTTCTTATGTGCTGCATATGGGGTAATACAATTTTGAGTATAACAAAAAAGATCTGAATCAAGTGTCGGGTGTCTGATGTTAAATCAAAGCAGGCAGTGAGACAACAGTGGGAGGCAAGCTTGACATCATATGTATTCATCTTTCCAAATACTGATCATAGTTACAGCCTCTAAATTTTGTAGTTGCAATGTGCACAAGGAAATTCCCAATTTCAAGTATAGTGATAGTGGTGGGGTAGTTGAACTTTCATTATAGAAGCAACTGTCTCCGGGTTTCACAACCCTGAGCTCATGGCCTGTACATATCTGAAGTTTCTTTTCCTGGTCTTCTGAGGAGGTGCATGAGCTAACATGCCTAGACATACTTTGTCCCTCTAGAAGCAAGTGGCAAGTAAGAAAGATTACAGCTTTGCCACTGCAGAGAGCTGTAGAGAAGCAGAAATCTGTTTTCTGTCTGTTATCTTAAAAGACCTTGGGAAAACATTGGAGAATGTAGAAAGTTTTTAGTTAATGTTAATTAGCTTTCTGTTCTAAGCCAAGGCTAATGAAATTTTTGTAGGTCTGTTTCTATATCACCTCTCATTTGTGTAATCTTTGCCTGGCTGGACCTTTCAGATACTGGGATATTGTAATAATGATATGAACAATGAAAATGCCATGTTAATAGTGTTAAACTGTTCATGGTTAATCTTTTTAGAAAAAATGAAGCATGGGTAAGAGTAAGTTCATATGTCTTTTCTAAAGTAATTCATTGTGAGGCATATATTTTGTTTTCTTTCCCAAACCCTGCTGTCTACTACAAGGCATTTTGTATTTAAACAAGCTCAGCTCTATGAGATAATTTTCTGAATTTTAGATTACTGCATTTGGACAGTTTCACGAGTTTGTATTCTTGTCCCTTTTGAAACTACAGATATGTATCACATTGTGCTGAGTTGTAAAATGAACTTTAAAAAAATGTTTTCCAGAAGGGGCTGTGGGATGAAAAGCAGTAGGTGAAGCTTCAAAACTTAAGTGTGCAGGACAATAGGAACTTCTATAACTGTTTCCCTGTTCCCACAAAAAATGATAATACCTAACATTAGAGGCATGAAAGATAACCTAGAAGTCCTGTTTGTTTTCCTGTTGATAATTGGTCCTTAATACTCAGTGGTCCATTGTAATGTTCCTAACTGTAGAATCTGTAGAGAAAATTACAGAGTGGAAATACTGACAGCACAGTCTTGAAAGAATGTTAGGCCATTTCAGATTATCAAATCCCCTTCCGAGCTAGAAGTCCTGCTGTGCTTATTTTTAATAGTAGGCTCTTGTATAGTACAGCTGGACACGAGCATGGAAAAAGACTTTTAAATTCTAAACAACCTAACGTTTCTTTCTTGCACTTTTATTAATATCTTTTTTGCCTGTACATGTCACCGTCCAGGGGGGTCAGCCTCAGGACGGTCTGTCTTGCCGAGGAGGCTGCAGTGACCTTCCTGCAGACACGACATGAAAAGTGTGTCTAGTCTTCGGCGGTCGTTGGTCGGGCGGCACTGGCTGAAGGAGCAGCAGGCACGTCTCGAGGAGACCAGGCAGCTAAAGCCCCTAGCTGGCCCAGGAACAAAGGAGGCAAGAGAGGGCTGTCCCGTATGAATTCCGAGCGTTTATTGCCAAAGGGTCAGGGATGAGAACAGCCGAGGGGGCAGGGTCTGGCAAGTGATTAAGTATGGGTAGGAAAAAGGGGAGGAGCAAATGAGCGAACCAATGGAAAACAACACAGGGGAGGAACCCGGTAACAATAGAACAATCATGTAAACGCAGGGGAGGGAACAGCCAACATTAGCCAATGAACAACCGAGTACCAGAGAATTTTCTGGAACGGGGGTGTGGCCTTATACCTCGGCCTTGCCCATGGACAGCCCCTCAGACTCGGACTCGTCATTCCATTGGATAGGCAACAGTTGACGAGCAGTGGGCTGTCCCGAGGTGGGCCGAGACATCACAACATGTATATGTAATATTTGATGCAACTCCACCACTTGAAAAAATTCAGAGTGAGCAGGCTTTATAGTAACTTTTCTCCCACTACTGGGATTAGAAGTGTTTTATAATGATACTATTGTAACTAATTAAAGTAAGTTAGGGATCATACTGAGGACAGAATAGACATCTTTCAGATTTTCACAGATTTTATGCTGTGAAGGGTACATAATGACTAGGCCTTGGATGATGAAGTTGCTGCATTAAACAAGTTTGCCACTATGCTACAGGACTTGATGGGCTTTGGACAAGTATATTGTCCCTTTGAGATTACTATTAGGTATTGGTGAGCTACTTTTTTGTTCACCAAGTGGAATTAATATTCTGAGAAGGTGGCATTGGTATCAGTATGCTTTGGGTTTCACTGTGAGTCTTTTAATGTGAGTGTGTAAGTCTCTAATATAATCCGAAGTAATCAGAAAATTTTAGTTCCTAAAGTATGCTGTATCAGATCTTTAGATTTTCATGAAAAAGACATCCACATGACAATACGTTGGCAGCAGTGCTGTCATAGCCTGACCAGTCTAGAATATCTAGAATTTCAGCATAATCCTTGCTGCTTTCTGTTTTCACCTCTTTTAAACCTCTCCTAGCAGTCCTAACACCTAATTTTTTAAAGCAACAACTTAATGTATTTATGTATTCTCACAGTGCTGTAGCTGTAAAAAAGTTACTTCTTCCTGAAAATGACCAAACTTAATAGTTCAGTCATGCAACACACCTTTGCTTCTTATCTCTTATGTCATTGCCCAGAAGACATCAACTCAACCAGTTCCATTCATGCCCAAATAACTCTGTAAGAATGTGGACTGCACTATTATGGTTATTTTAGAGGATATACTGGTTCTATCCCACCTTCCTGTGTAACCTGCCTATAATTCCAGAAATACATTAACCTTTCTACCACAAAAACACAGAATACTGTTCAGTGTTCCACTACTTGAAATAGTCCTGATGCCGGAGATGGAGACAGAGAAGAATATTTAAATAATAATATAATATTTTAATAATTTCTTATTATTGGGCCATTATGAGGAGCTGTGCTTGTGTACTCTGGAGAAAAGGAGGCTCAGAGGAGAGCTTATTGCTCTCTACAACTACCTGAAAGGAAGTTGTAACAAGGTGGGGGTTGGTCTCTGATACCAGGTAAAAAGCAATAGGACAAGGAAATGGTCTCAAGTTGTGCCAGATAGGTGTAAATTGGACATTAGGAAAATTTTCTTCAGTGAAAGTCTTGCAAAGTCCTGGATAAGTCTGCCCAGGGAAGTGGTGGAGTCAACATCCCTGGAGATATTTAAAAGGCATATAGATGTTGCACTCAGGGACATGGTTTAGTGTTGGATGTGGCATTGCTGGGTTAACAGTTTGTGATCTTGGAGATCTTTTCCAACTTAAATGAATCTGCAACTCTCTGATTATATGATTTTCACCAGTAATGAAGAAATCTGGTTATTACATCTTCATTGTGGTTTTTGATGCTAGTACTGGTTGTATTTTAACCTTTGGACCCTGTAGTCCCACAGATCTGCCTCAGCCAAACCTTCCCCATTATCAGGTCTATAGGATGGGTTTTCCTAAAATTTATATTTTGATAAATCCATCCTGCCACTTGCTGATGCTTCTGTCCCCCAGTCCTCTTTAGCCCACCTCAGAAATAATCTTCAGCAGATATCAGTACAGGCACCTCTATTTTTACCAGGTTTCTTCTATGCTTTGATTTTGTCCCTTATTTTAAAACAGCCTTTCCCTCAAAACTTGCAGGTGTTTTGCTCCAATAATTGTAACTCTTTGTGGCCCAAATGTATTTATTTGTCTATCACCCATGCCTGAAGATCAACTCTCAGAACACTTTCTGGTAAGTTCTGGTTCAAAAGCAATCCCTTTTGAGAACTCTTGTACTTTTTTCCTTAGCAGTCATGGAGAAAGTATAAGGAGATGATTGCTCCCTCCAACTCTAAAAAACAGTGAAACAATGCAGTCATATAAGCACAACTTGGGGCAGATAAAAAGACATGAAAAATGGAGCACTAACTATTAATCATAAAGCAAGAGGGGTAGTTTTCAGTGATAAATTAAAAACAAAGGGTTTATTTGGGACTCCTTTTGGGGAAAAATGTCTTATTGATAGAAGAATAGTAGGAAAGGTATTTCTAGAATTCATAAATCTTGAAATTTCTTAGAAACTGCCTAAAAATATTGTGAAGAGGTAACTAGAAGTTAAAGCTAGTTTTAAATAGAGACCTTAGAAAAGAAAATATTCATCCAGCCACTAGATACAAAACACTGGTTCTGTTCATCAGAGGCTTGGAAATCTTTCTAACCTAGGTTAGGAAAGTTTCCAGCTTCATAAAATCACAGAATTCAGAAAGAGAAAAGTCATTTAATTGCCTCTTGCCGATACTCCCTAAGATACTCCAGATCTTGACTGGTTTCTCACATCTAATTGGAAAAGATTCAAGTGACAAAACCATCACAGCTTCCCTTGCGGTGAGAGGGTTTAATTGATCTCATGGTGAGAAAATTACTTCTTAGGGTACAGAAAGTAGTTCTTAAGAGTGTGTCCTGGTAACCAGCAGAGATTTGCATAAAATCTCATTGAGAAGGCAAAGCTGCTTTATATACTTTTTGAAGATTCAGTATCCACATTACTCTCAGTTTCTCTTAGTTTGATATTCACCAGGAGCTGAAAGCTAGCATGTGAACTGATCTGGCTCTGTTCTCTTGTGCAGTCTAACACAAGCTGTCTTACTCTCTAATTATAACATTCACTTTTGCAAGAGGGCAGATGATGTAGCTCCTGAGCCAGTGATTGTGATGGCTAAGGAGCCAAGGAGCCCTAAAATAACAGGGGCCTGCTAGTGGACCGATTCCAAGGTTTAAGAACATCCCCTCACCTCAGGGTGAGAAAAGAAAAGCCTCTCCCATCATGCTTTGTGGTGCTATGCAGACTTAGTCTGTTTGATTGACTTGTACCCCTACACACCCCCAGACCTTCCCCATTGGCTCCCTTTCCCTAGTCCTGCCTTTGTACCACCCCCATGCCATCAGATGATTGGTTCTGAGGCTCCCTCTGCTCCTGTATAAAAACCCTGGACCCTGCATGATCGCCTGTCATTCGTCTCTGGCTCCTTTTGGGGCGGGATGCGGTAGGCCATCATCCGTGGAATACCATATGGGAGAGCCCTCCTGACTCTTTGCCTCTGGTAACGCTGAGCAATCCGGCTTGATTGTGTGTGTGTGAGAGTCCGCGCCTGACAGCCGCGTGGGTGAGAGGAGGAAGCTTGCTGGAGTGCTATACTGCACCCACCGGAACGATTGCATTGCCAGGGACGTTTCAGGGAAACGCAGCTGCCCTTCACGAACCCACATACAGTGCGTTAGGCAGTGGCACCATGTTATCCAGGTGGCAGGGTGTGTGCCCTTCCATTTAGATTTCCAGTAGGGACTAGGCAGCTGCATGCTGTTAGTTTAGACTTTAACTAGACTCCTGTAAGAATCTATAAATAAAAAACTGTATCCCATTTCTGACAGTGGCATCATATTCAATCCTTTATATAAAACTCCTGCGGAATTTCATGAAGATGAGTCCGTGGGACGCAAACCAGTCTCAACTGAGATGTTAACTCAGTGCAATGTATTGCAATTTGTTAACATAAACTCCTGATCAATGACTATAAAATCACTAATTTGATAAAAAGAAAGCAGAAAAAAAAAACCCATTAAAAATACACTTAGGGAGACAGTTTTTCTCTCTCTTTCCATGGCTCATCTTTAGTTACTCCCCTCCCTCCCCCTCCCCTCTTCTCTTTCCTTCTTAGTGTCACCTTCCCCTGTTTTGTTTTTTTTTTTCACTCTGTGTTACATTCACCCATCCCAATCCCTTTGGGGGATTTGGAGCAATGAACAGCCTGGGAGCTGGGGGTCACCTGTCTAGTGGTGCATATGACACTCCTTGCTTCCCATTCATTTTCCTCTTCTCCAGGCAGGGTCTTCCATGGGCTGCAGTTCCTCTGTGGGTGTTCGTGTCCTGGCACGAGCTGCCCTAGGCTCACATTTTCAGTGATATCCCTGAATAATGCTCCTTTCCTGGAGTGTCTCCTTTGAAATGGATCTCCAGTTCTGACCCCAGCAACATTTCCTTTCATGTGCCTCTTCCCTTACTTTTCCCCTCCTTGCAGCTGCAACTTTTTCTTAAATATGTGTGAGCAGGGTATCCCTTGCCTGGATGTGTTTGATTTTTTGTCCACAGGCAATATGATTTTGACAGTGGTCTCACAGACCTCTGGAAACATCTGCATTTCCACTGTTTCCAGTCGGCACTGGACATTTCCTAGCCACATCCCAGGTGGAGTACCCTCTAGGGAGCCCCATGCAGAAGGCAATAGGAATTTGTAGAAACCAATGACAAGACTGATGTAGTAACCCTTTTACAGAGTTTTCAGTGTCATAAACCAGTTTGAAAATTATGCAGAAAGATGTATTCTGTGCCTAAGATCCTGGTTAGCTATTTCCTACACACCTGTGCTTTTAGACACATGGGAAGACACATACCCATGCATGAAGAAGCTGGAAAAATTGAGGAACAGTGCTTCTATTTCTCCTCCCATCCCTTTGCATGTTAGGGCTCTGGTCTGAGGAGAAATAACCTTGATGCAGGCATAAAATATACTATTGGGATTGCCATGGCAGTTGCTTCCACTTTAGAGCAGCACTGCCTCTAGGACAGCCATTGCTCTTTGAGGAAATGTGTGAGGTTGCAAAGAATGAGCAGTGCTTTCCAGTTTGTGTTAAGCACTTTGGCAGGCACTACTGGAGTACTGTTATATGGGAAACACGGCATTTGTGTGTGGTAATAATATGTTCAGTACACACCTCTCTGTACCTTTCTCAAGAACAGCACAAGCACTTAAAAAGCTCCTGCTCCTTTGAAGGTATACTACTGTGTATTACATACTTTTAGCATTATGAAACATGAAATTCCATCTTATATTTGTAGTTGAGCTCTTAGAGGGTGTTCTGATTGGCTTAAAGGAAGGAGAAGCAGGCTTGCCTCAATCCACAATTGCGGAGAGTATCTAGGTTCTAAACAGACCCAAAAGCGAGATTAAAACACAAGCGAGGTTAAAGGTTGGTATCCAATATATAATGCAACTTTATTTTTTATAAAAGAGGAAAAAAAGAGAGAAATCCAGAAAAGTAGGAGAATGCCAGAATAATTATGAGAAGCACAAGAAAGGGGTTTCCAGCACTGTCGTGTGTGATGAGTCTTTCCCTGGTGAAGTCCCTCCAAGAGCTGGCCAGCAATCCAGCAAGGCAGCAGAGCCAGGCAGCCAGACCAGCAGGGTGGGGGGTCACAAACAGCTTTGTAGGAGCAGCCAGGACAGTGAAGGACAGCACAGAGACCAAAGACTGTGGCACTATGTAGATTTTGGCAGTGCAGCCCCCCGTGACAGGTTAGGCACTTGCTGATAGAGGGTTTTGAGAGTGGCAGTTGTCATGTCCACTTAATAGAGGTCATTGGCTGGCTTGCTTGATGTATAAAAAATATTACTGCTTGCTCACTTGGTGTATCAAAAGTCAAAAGTTTGCAGCTCACTCACTTGGTGTATCAACTATAAGCTCCCCTAATTTATCATCTACAAGCACTATTTATAGCCTTCAACAGGGTGCCACACTTTCTAAAATAAAGCATTTTCTAAAGTTTTTGTTAGAAGCAACTTAAAACTTTAATTTTCAAACCTTTATCTTCGAAGATGTAATAGAGAAACATTCCTTACTTTTTACTGATTTGCTACAGAGGGTCAATGTTTGGTGCTGATGAGTTAACTACAGGAGTGATTCCCAAAACCTGATCACTCCTTATGTTTCAAACTTTCTTCTTCTTCCTAACTGACTAACTCAGAGACTTATTTGGTGCTCTAGCAGTTTTGCAGTTGTAGAAAGAATTCTTCCCCTAAACTGATGCCCATGGCAGTCAGATCCTTAATCTTGCACTTTGTCTTAGTTCCTCAGGGACTCGCTCACACATTATGACTTATGTGTGGTTGGCAGAATCTCAGCCTGCTGGTTGAGGAGCAGTCATTATGATTTTTATTTCTTTTTAATGGCATTAAGAACATTTTCAATTAAGAGTTAAAAAATATTTATTTTGTTTTCTAATAGAGATAATGGCTATGATTTTACAGCTGAAATACAAAAAACCCATGAGCAGGCAGAATCTTTGAAGTCTCACTGGCCCTCTTGTTAAGCAGCACATAGCTTTATAGACCTGTTTCCCAGAATCAGTTTATATGCACTCCTGCAGTAGTTTAGATACTATGTGGATAAATATGACAATTATGATGAGATATGAAAAACTTCATTGCCCTCCAAGACAATGGACAATTGACTAATTTGTATAACCAAGATGCTTGTAGGACCTGGCATGGTGTTAGCTGTGGAATATCTGCTGGGGACAGAGTGCTGATCTCAAGGTAGGCCTTTTGATTTCCTGTTCCCCTTTAGACACTTCAGTCATTATCAGAAGTTGGGAGACTTTGACCGTCCTGGCACCAGGCAGGACCAGACTACAGGTTTCCTGCCAAAGCATAGAATTTATTAAACAGAATAAGCATGGGATGTGGACAAAAAACCTGCATTATCACAGTGACTAATTCATAGTTCTGTCTGACCTGCCTGTCTGTTCTAAGGTTATTTGAAATTAGGAATTAATTTTCTTGTATTCCCTTTTTCGCAAAAGTTTAAGAAAGTCTATTACCTTCACGTCTTGGTTTGAAAGACAGGTGTTTGCTAAGGAAGGCAGGAGCTTCTCTTGGAATGGAAAATGTAACTCCCTTCCCTCCGAATTACCGTAATTTTGAAATTAAGAGGTTTTCAGGCAAAGATATGAGAATAGGAATAACAGTTCTTTATTAGTATGTGTAACAAGGCAAACAAGCAAGAACAACTATGGCAGCAACAACAAACAGAAGTAGGAAGAATAAACCAGAAAAACGTAATGAACAGTCTCTTTGCGCTCTTTGAGCCCTTTCCCCTCGGTGCAGTTACGGTCACAGCCGGCAGGGGCGCTGTTGGCTCTGGGCAGGGCGGGTGCGGGGATTCCCCCCGCGCCTGCAGGGGGCGCTGTGGCGCCAGTTCAGCCGCCTCTCAACGTGAACAATGGCGGCACAGCCGGCGGAAGGGACGGAGAAAGGACTTCTTTTATGAACCCCCAGGGGCAACAGATCTTGGTGCCCCCTTTGGATGGCAACAGAAGCTGTAGCACGAACCTCAGGAGAAGGAGATTGGAACAGTAGGATCTCCCGGGAGGCAGAGGGTGAAAAGTTACAACGTAGCACAAACTCGGAGTAAAGGGCAGAGGTACGACGGGGGTTGGGCAGCAGCAGCCCGGCTCTGGAACACGGCAAAGAAAGGGCCCCCCAGGATTTCTCACCCGTGCTGGATGGAACCTGGGTCGGGGCTATGTGGAGAGGGGCGGCCCCCGGTGGGAAGCGGGGTGTTCCCAGGTCTTGGCGGGACATGCACTGGCTCTGGGCTCCCTGACAACAGAGCAGCAAAAGGAGCCAAGCAGGCAAGTTCAGTCACAGTGCTGGAGCCAAAAAAAAAAAAAAAAAGAAGCAGGCAAAAGCTACAAAAACAGCAGGATCCCTGGTCCAGGATACTGGCCGCATGTGTCCAGTTGAACAGCCCGCACGGGAAGAGAGGGGCTGCCCCTCGCCCTTCCCCCAGCTCCCTCCAGCGTCGGCCTGGCTCCCAAACATCGCCATAGCCCCGGAGCCGGGGAGTATGGGGGGGTGGGGTGGGGACAGCCACCACCCCTGGGCACAAATCCAAACAAAACAGATCAAAACCCCAAAAATGGGATGGGATAATGAACCATCCCCAAGACATTTCATTAACTTGAAACCTATATTGTTTAGCTGGACACACTTTTTTTTTATTATCCCTTTTTTATCTTTTTTATCCCTTTAACTTCTTTCTAAGTAATCTATCAGATTTTGTGGAATTTCTGGAATACATCACATCTCAAAAGTTGCAGCAACCTAAGCAAGGACCCTGAACTGTCAAACTCAATTTCCATTTCCTTGTTTCATACTTCAGTGTGAAAAGTGATGAAAAAACACCCATATCTCAACCTTACCGTTTACATATGTTATAGAGAGTTTGCAAGCTTTCCAGAAGAATAAGAACACCTTCTGGCTCTTGCAGCACATTGGCTTATCATTTAATATAAAAGAAAAGCAGGTCATGATGTTCATATTTCATTGAAAATACACTGTAACCAAAATAAGTCATTTACATTGATCCCAAGAGACTCCTTAGGTAAGTGGCTAAAATCATGTGAGGAGTTGGCTGACAGGCGATGTTTCAGACCCAGAGATTCATACTCAGCTGGCAGTAGTTAAAATAACCCCCTAAAGGTATTGAGAGCATCCCTCTGTTGTGAGGGGTCATAAGATGAAGACCAAAGAAAAAGAATCTCCCCTATCAAGCGCCATAGTGGAAATACCATGACTGCCTGATCTATACTTCAGCTTTCTGCTTTTCACTTTTAATAATAACAATATATATCAGAAGGGGCATGTCAGCAAATTATTAAAATTATTTAAAGCTTTAAAAATTATTAACTGTTTATTATTTTTATTTGTGAAAAACAAGGTTCACTCTCCTGTTAGGATTTAAAAGTTTAATAAGGGACAATAAGGGACAAAGATAATAAAGCAAAATTCACAGCGCTGGGTGCTTTGGTGCTCAGCCAAGAGCACACCTGCTACTTTGGAGACACCCTTTACATACACATAAGTTTGTTACATATTCATAAAAAATTATACATATTCAAACTTTCTCCAGGAACTGTTTAGCATGGCTCCTCCTTTTTAGAACATGTGCATTTCTTGGCTGTGGTTTTAGTCCGTTTTTATTATCACCCCCAGAGTGGGCTTTGGTCCATGGTTTCTGCAGATGGTAGTTGCTGATAGTTGGCATGTCAGTAGCAGGGGTCCCCAGCACACGTTGGTTGGATGTTATCCAACCAAGCAGAGAGCTCACAAGCATAGCTATTTCGCTATTATTTCTAAGTTTTAGGTTAAATGACTGAACTAAAGGCATTAGTTTAAAAATCTACATCTTCATACCAAAGCTACATATAGCATCTACTTGTAATATAGCCTCTATTTGTAGAAAGCCCCTGTAATATCTATTATGAAAGCTACACCACTCATTTTAACATTTGCAGAAAGCCAATATTAGAGCATCTATCACATATTGATTCACAACTTTTTTTCTTCTTTTTTAGAAATGTTTGAAATGGCACTGGTAATAGCTGTCAGTAAGAAGAAGAAATTCTATTGGAAGATCTTTACTTGAGTTGTAGTTAAATTAAGCTGATGTAAAATAGAAGAACTGCCTCTCTCCTGTAGTCATTTCACCAGTTGTGCGGGTGCACCCATTTGTGAGGTTTCCATCATGATTTCCATTAAAAGTAATAGCTTTTCTTTGTGTGTAACAAACATTTTTTTACCCAGATAATTTCAATGGCACAGTATAATTTTACAGTCCAACTCAGTGCCTGGTGAAGTCCTGGTAAATTGGGAGGAAATTTCTTGAGTGAGTTTTGCTGTTAAAACTAAGATTCCTTGAAAATACTGTCTCCCTGACTCTTCATTTTGGTCCTGTCTGTTAAGGTACATTATAAGAATCACCTCCTCTGGCCTAGGAGTTCCTCTGGCCACCAGTTAGATGGAGCTGATGGAGCTTACCCCAGTGTCCTCTGTGGACACGGACACACACAGACACACACAGACACACACACACACACACTGACACGAGTCACTCATGCTGGAAGCAAGGAGGCTCTGCCTCCAGCAGCATGCCATGGATGGCTCCCAGCCCAGCCTGCTCCTCCTTCTGGGCTGGCAGGCAGAAAGTCCCCTGCACTAAACTCTGGGGACACTCTATGTTCACAAGCACACTTATATTCATGGATCCCCCTCTGCCCTCCTGGTGCTCCTGCCCCAGTCCCAGAGCCCCTTGCCTGGCTGGTCCAGATAAAAGTTTGCTGGTGATGACCATGTGACCTTATCTACACAAGGTTTGGAGAGGACACAGATACTCCACCCCAGCAGCTGCCGGCAGTGACAACCCACTGATATTGGTGCCTTAGCAGCATTTTTTTGCAGTACATACTATTTCCGTCCCATGATTATCTCTAGTCACCAACACTGAGAACCTTCCACTCACCTCAGCACTCAGGCCAGGAGTTCCCAAATCCCCACTCTGACTCCAGCATCTGGTACCCAAGTCCACTTATGTCAGTGCTCCCAGTAGCTAGCACTCATTAGATTTGAGGGACATTTAAAAGCTCACTTTAGACTAAGGTTTTAGACAGCTCTATCAAAAAAGCCAAGAAGCTTACACTCATTTCATGTTATTTTCAATCACTTTGTTGTCAAATATGTGCCTGATTTAAGTGCATGGGTGTCTAAAGTAAGGTGTATAAGAAACTGTCTTGGATCACAGTCATTTCTTCCTCTGATAGGAAGCAGGCAAATGTGCTAAATATGTATTTGTTATAAATTATACCAGATTATTATTTTCTTAGAACAGATTATATGCAAAGTAATAAAAGGGAAAATTCTCTATAAATGTCTTTCCTGAAAAAGCTTTAAATAGAAGTTCTAAATGGCACATGATAGAATAGTAAGGCAAAAAGCTGATATTCCAACATTTTTGCACTTTCAAAAATAATATGAAAATGTTTGCATGCTGCGAAATACAGCACAAGACCAAAATTTTTGAATTAAATTACAGAATTTATTGTTACCAGATGATAAATTGTCTACATGTGATGAGCTAACACAATGCTTGTTCTACCAAAACCACTGGCCTATGGAACTGCACAATGCCCATTGTGTAAGGAGATCTGGAGGTTCACAAGCCCCATTGTCCTGCCGACTCAAGTATGTCAGCTGTTAACATTGGGGTCTATGACCATTAGGGACCACCAGAGAGTCCCCAGGACAGAAGAATGCATGCATAAAGGGGAGGGGAAATATGTTAATGAATGATTTCAGGGACATATATTACCGTATTCTGAGACAATCAATGAATATGTATGTAAAATACAGTATATGAACAGAAACTTTCCTTTACTCAGCATGCACAGCTTTGGGAGGGCTCCTGCTGATAGAATTTCATAATTCTGTAAGAGTATTACCTGAATTTTGTTTTTCTATTTTTTTTTTTTTTTGACATAAAGTGATAGAAACAATGTACAGCAGTTGTTTGGTTTTTTGGGGTTTTTTTTTGTTCTCCTGAATAAGTATTTTCAGTCCTTTTGTATGGTAACCAGTTATGCTGGGGTGCAAGGAACAGAAAGAACTTTCGGTAAGACAGTCCCCAGTACCAGAGAGTTCTGTCTAGCACATGGTAAGAAAAGAAGCCTCTCCCAGAATGCTTTGTTTTGTTACCCAGTTCTGCTCCNTCGAGAGATCGCTACACCTTGCGCTCTGCCACAGGAGCCCCCAGAGCAGAGAGATAGCGATATTTTTGTTCTACTTTTTTTTTTTTTTTAAATTCTTTAGGAGATTTATGATATGGATAAAAGCTGGTATTTTCCTTCTTTTCCCTATTTGGCAGGAAATACATGAAAATAAACTAAGGCAGGAGAAGCTAAGAGAAAATTAAATCAATTTTTCCTTAAGGTATTTTCCAGCGTCAGTGAAACTTCTGCTCTTGAGATGCCACAGTTGCATAGGCAGTGCTAAAAAGTCTTGCTTACAACTGGCTATATTAATCTGTGGTTAAATATAAAATGTTACATGTGGGACTATAAATTTATGTAACCATTCTAGTGGTCTTTTTTTTTCATAAACCATAGCAAGTGTTTGCTGAACAGGTGTTCAACTTTTCTAATTTTATTTTCTGTTACATTGGTACAATTTGCCAGTCAGTATGAGTATCTGAAATTTCTGAGGATAAATACTTTTTTAAGCATGAATCATTAAAATAAGAAATTTGGTTGCCATTACCATCTGGAGTTCAGTACTTTGGGATAAGAGAGAGTTATATGATCTCTTTTTTTTTTTTTTTTAAGATACACTGTAGTTGCTGAAAATAAAGTATTGGCTGTCTGTATGCCAGGTGAGCCAGAAAGTAACAGTAAGACAGGGAGGGTTAGCTTCCTTCCTCCCTCCTGCCTCGCCTCGCCTCACCTTCCCGTGCCTTTCTCTCTTTCTCATCACTAAAACGGATCTCTTGACATGGTCACAGGATACAATGCAATCATGAAACCAGACCAGCAGATGTAGCATCTTGCAGTTAGCCCAGCTCCTCTAGTCAGCATGATTGCAGAAAACCACTAAAGTGACTGAGCTAACTTAGGTGGTGCCGCTTATGTTTGAGGCATGCTCACAGTAAAGAAGCAATATAAAAGCTGATCTGAAATCTGTAACTTTGTCGAGTATCAGAAAATTGCTGGTAAGGATGCCTCAAGACCTAGAAATAAAACAACACACTTTCAAGGCAATATTAGTATGGGAGTGACTTGGGGTGACTTTATGATGTGTATCCCCTATTGTTGCTCTATGCCCACAGATTTGTGCCTTTCTGTGCCTTTAAACTGAGCCTGAGAGGGGGCAGAGAAAAAACCAAGCAAACTTTTCAAAACAGTTGTTCAAAGACACAGATACACACTCTTCTGTGTCCTGCTGCAGCAGCCAAGCAAGCAGGCCGACTTGCTTTTCAGCCAGCTTTCAGCTCCTTTTCTCTGGAGGGAGATGGAGAGTTGCACTTTGTTTTCTTGGGACTTTGGTTTTTTTCCCTTTTTCTCTTCTGGACTGATTCAACATCAGAACACATTGGGAGAATTTTGCACCGAGGTCCAGGAGGTGGGTCCACGCCGACCCAGCTCCGAGGAGGAGAGAGACCACACCTACAGAAGGACTCTGCAAATCTTCCCAGGTTTCTCTCCATAGCGAGAGATTTCATTATTTGGCATTATTATCCTTTTCCTGTGTGTTTGTTAAATAAATAATTTTTATCTCTTTCACTTTCCTCCAAGGAAAATTTTTTTTCCCCAAACCTGGTGGAGGAGGGGTGGTTGTAACCTGCTTTCTATGAGAGGATATTTCCTCCAAATTTGTCCAAACCGGCATAGGGCGGTAATACAAAGACTGGTCTTTATTGGAGGCCTCCATGGACAGATATAGAAAATGCCCACCCCCGCATGGAGTGAATACAATTTGATAAGTTTAGCAAATTAGCATAATTGACAAAAATCCCCAATTAGAGACATAAGTGGTGAGGTCATTCCCCCTTATGGTTCCACCTCTTACTGAAGCCCCTGGTTAGACAGGAACTAAACTTTGTTTATGAAAATGTGTCTCAAAGAGCTGTTTTCAACCTTAGCTTCCAGGAAAAACCAAGATAGGATAGGGGCCTTGGACTCCCCAGCTTGGAGCCTCTGGAATGTTTTGTCTTTCTGCCTATCAGGGTAGGGAAAAGTACTGGAGCTAGCTAAGAACTATATAACTATACAACAATAGAGCTACAAATACATATGAAGGAAGTATAAAAGCAAAAAGGCAAAAATCAATTTGGCATCAGTAAGAAGGATGGGGAGGACAGCAAGGGGTATGTTGACATTATTGTGGAAAAGGAGCCCTAGCAAATACTGAAAGCCCTACAATTCTTACTTACTCTACTGACGAAGAACCCTTGCAGGCATGTGCTCAGTTATAGCAGTATTGAAGAAAATTTCAGACACCAAATTCCATTCTTTCCTTTGGTATCCTTCAGACAGCAGGGAAAAAAAAGACAGTTTGTCTCCTGCGATGTGCAACTTCCTGGGTTGATGGCATCTGACACAGGGGATGAGCTCTGCCTGGGAGGGACCTGCCCTGCCCTGCCCTTTCATCTGTGGGGGAAGCCCTGTGCTGACTTCCACAGAGCCACCAGCCTTTGCTGTGCCCTGACGACAGAGTACAACTGTCCCAAAGATGACACACCTGTTTTAGATACAATCAAATAAACTCTTGCAATTGCAATTTCATTTTACGTGTATGTTCAAGAAGTGATGCAAGATGTCAAATGAAGCTTAATCCATATATGAAAACAATGTGCAAAGAGCAGACTATCCCAAACTAAGTCAAAAGTGAAAGGACATTCTTGGAGACTTTGTGCTCCATCAGTATCAAATTTCTTTATAGCAGGAACAAATTAAGACAATTTGTTCTTGTCTTTCATGTTTGCTGGAAGGCTAAATGGTTACTAGATAAATTAATGCTAACAAGGTATTGCAATGTTAATCCTAATACTTAATCCTACCATTGAAAAAAGTTACGAAAGTTCAGGAAAAATGAGCTTCATTATGACTTTATCAGTCCTATAAAACTTGCATGTTCATAACTGAAGAATAATTAAGATGTACAAACAGACATGGAATCATAACAGAATTGTTCCAACAGAAGAAAGTATGTCATGATGAAAGCTATTCCTTTCTTATACCTTTTTTTCTTACAAAGAGACACATTCTTGTTCTATTTCTTTGATATCAGGGATAATCTTAGTAACTCTCTCTTGTACTTTCTCACTGCAATTTAAAATGTCTTCAGATTAATTTTACAGTACAAGTAGGACATCATTTCCATCTCTGGGAAGCTTAGAGAAACACATTAGAAATAACATTTAATATAAACTGAAGCAAATAGGCTACTGCCTTCTTTTTACTTGTTAGCAGAATAAGCTATAATGAGTATTTGGTTTAATTTCTTTTATTTTCCTTGCATCTCTAAGTTCCCTTACTCTCACTGTATCAATTCTTTTGTTGTGACACTTGGCATTATATCCCCTGGCTATATCTGCCCTGAAGTTGCTACTGAAGAGTCAAGAAACCTCATATTCCAGAGGGATTCCTGGAAACAGCTGAGCTGAAAACTACTAAAAAGATTTTGAAGAAATGTAGCAGTGTTGTTGCACCACAAAAACATTTTAGTTTGGTGAGATACAACTATTTTTCCTTTTGATCATCTCTCATTCTCTATTTATATTCTGTATATATTACTTACTGTACTGCAACTGTGAAAAGGAATGTGTATTAATCTGATCTACTTTGAATTTCATGAAAAAGTTTTACTGCTTCGGGTGCCATTTGGGCTAGCTCGGTGTCCCGGCACCTGGCACTCTTCCGCCTGCCCTGGGCGGAGGTTGGACGGGGACTGATCTCGGCGGGGGCCGACGGGCGAATCACCGATCGGGTTCGCCTCGACCACCGACGGCTACGGCGCGCGAAGGAGGCAGGAAAATAGGCGGAGGGGCTCCTCCGTGGGTAAGGGGCTCATTGCAGCACGGTAAAACCCACGGAGCAATCCGCCAGCCACGTTGTGCGGGGGCGCTTTTGTACCCCGACAACACGGGCGTGGAAAACATGCAGGAACCAACAGAACGTTAACCAGGGGGTGTTACAAAGGCGGGGAGAGGGAATTACAGCAAATGGGGGAAGGGAGAACTGGAGCCAATGGTAAGGCACGGATCACAGCTTCTGGGGTGCTCCCTGTAATTTCAGGGGTTCTGAGCTGCAGGAGCCTCAAACCAAGAGGAGTTTCCAGTCTCCTAGGTTCAAGTGATCATGGCTCACTGCAACATTTTACTGAACTATTTATTCAATTTACAAAATTAATCTAAATTAATCTTTCGAGACATTTATGAACTCATATTAAATCAGATAGCCAAGAATGCAATCATTGGTAATCACAGGACTTTCAGAAAATCCTGTAATTGTCACAGTTATCTATATGTAATTTACATAAAGCAAGTATAAAACAATTTTCCCTTGTGATCTGCATTTTGCCAGGAACATTTCCTGCTCTCCCAATATCGAGATGCTTAACTGTAAATGTACCAATAAGATCCTTTTTAACATGTGCATATGTTAATGATAGTGTATTAAATCATCATGATAGTGTGTTAAATCATCAGGGCTCTAAAAAACCTTTCCTTAATTTGCTTTCACATATTATATAAAACAATAAAATAGAAAATAAGCAATCAATTGATGTAATAATATGCCTTAAATGATAGCCCATAAAGTTCCAAGGTGCTAAACATGTACGTTTTAGTGAGGCAGATATTTTAGAGAGAGCAAGAATTACATCCTCCAATTACTTGGATTGCTGAAAATTATGAAACTACAATTTGCATTTGCTTTCTATGCAGAACTCCTCCAGTAACATGCTGGAAACCATCACTGGACTCCAAAGCTGAGGATTGCTTAGCCAGCAGAACTGAAGTGATGAAACCACCTCTATTTGGTAAGGAAAAAACCTGCCCTTTGGGACAGAGAATATCCTGAAAGACAATTTCTTACAGCCGGGTTCTTGTCTGATGTGAGCTTCTCACTAGCAGCATTTTGGTATGACAGATTAGGCAGGGAAGCTGCTCTGATAAATATACAGTACAGAAACGCTCCTTGATGGTGTTACACAGAAGATCAGAGCTGAAAGGAATACAGAGGCACCATCCATACTCAATACCATCATGAGTATATGAACAGATTTCCTTCTTTAGCTTTGAAACTGGGCACTCCTATGGAACGTACTGTGTCACAGCAAAGAAACTTGACTGTTACTTGAGGAAGAACTTGTAAAGGGTTGGAAACTGGACATTGCTGGCAGCACCCACAGCCATGTCATAGTCACCTACTTGCAAAATGCCCTGTAATTTTATATTCCATTCTATCCATCTGGCCATCTAGACTGAACTATATCTGAGTCTCAACACAGTTGCCATATACTTCTGTGGAAAGGAAGAAAAATTAGTACTTTAGCAAAACACATGTAATAGAAAATGTAGGTTAAAACTATATGTTAAATGTAACTGGCCTCATGATGGTATTATATCAGTGTTATATCAGTATGAACTGCAATAGTCTCTCGAAATAATTTTCAGGAGCTCAGTTTTTATGACTGAGGTCACAGGCCTTGCATTCCACATTCCTATTGTGACGATAAGAAGAAATGCATATTAGGTATTGCAGTTGACATGGCATGAAGTTCTGACAACTCTCTATTGCTGCGTCTAATTTTATATCACAGAATCATTTAGGTTGGAAAAAACCTGTAGGATCATCAAGTCTAACCATTAACCCAGCACTGACTAATCCACCACTAGACCATGTCCCTGAGTGTCACATCTAGACATCTGTTCAACAGCTCTGTGGATTGTGATTCCACCACTTCCTGGGGAAGCCTGTCCCAGGGCTTTACAATTCTTTCAGTGAATAAATTTTTCCTAATATCCAATCTAAACCTGCCCTGGTACAACTTGAGGCTGTTTCCTATTGTCCTCTTGCTTGTGACTTGGGAGACCAATCCCCACCTGGCCACAACCTCCTCTCAGGGAGCTGTAGAGAGTCAAAAGATTCTTTCTGAGTCTCCTTTTCTCCAGGCAGAGCCCCCACAGCTGCTTGTCATCAGACTTGTGCTCCAGACCTTTCCCTGTCTCCGTTGCTCTCTCTGGACATGCTCCAACACCTTAATGCCTTTCTTATTATGAGGGGCCCAAAACCTGAACATATAATGCATGGTGTGGCTTCACCAGTGCTGAGCACAGGGTGTCAGAATAGAAGATAACCCATTAGATCAGTTAAGGAAGCAGATTCACCATTCTTCTAAACATTTTTATCTCTGATAAGCTCCAATTATTTTTAAAATAAAGACACAATTTAATTTAAAGCTTTTAAAACTTCATAAGAACCAAAGTAAACAGGAATTTAATTTAGAAACTCCAATTTGAAATAATTAATTTTAAATTGTTATAATTTTGAATGTAAAATAATAAAGGTAAAAATGAAAGTAATCTTCAAATTAAGAAATAAAAGGTTATTTTAAACTGTTAAATTTAAATATAAAATTATTATTATTTGTTTTTTAATTTCTTTTCTATATGAAAAAATGTTGAATGTATCTCTTTCTGCCAAGAGCTTTGAAATTGAGAAAGTCATATTTCATTAGGAAATCCTGGACAGCTGTATATTTCAATGTTATATTTAAAACATTCACTGAAGAATATAAATACAATATCATCAAACCAGCATTGATAACCTCTTCACAACTCACACTTTTCCCAGCTTCTTATTCCATATTTTACTGCTCCTACAGATTATTTTTTTAAATGGTCCTAAAAAGAACTACTTGTCATTTTCTTTATACAAGCAAAAAGAAACTCATATGAGAATTGCTGGAATTTTGTACTTTATAGTGTGCAAGTGACTTAATGCATCTAGCCAAAATATGTGGCATTCGCAAAGTGCTGAGATTATATTTCTAAGACTTCTCTTAAGTTCAAAATAAGATATTTAGCCAAATTATTAATCAACTATCCTACAATATACTTCATAATAAAGCTGGATAATATTGGTATCAATAATGCAAATTTAAAAAAAAATTAGTGTGAGGCTTGATACAGCATTTAGTTGTATTTTATGGATAGATAAGACAATTATATTTTCTGTGATGACAGTGCACTGAGCACCTCCGGAGATATGTGCTACCTTTACAAATATGCATCTGAAGAAAGGAAGGAAACATTTTAAAAACAATTTACCATAGAAAATAACACGATTTTTTACAGTACTAACTTCTCAAGTGGCAACTAAGGTAATATCTAGTTATAACAAAGCAGTATCAACATTTTTTTACATTTTACCCATACCCAGTGCTGCCTTGGACAATGTATTGGTTAAGACATAACATCTTCCTATATCAAAATACAAGAACCTATGGTCTCAAAATCATTGAGTATTTCATCACAGCAACTCTGTATGGATGAAATATTTATTACCTCTGTATCAGAGAAAAAGTATGGAATGCTAATACTTACTTACCAGAGTTCATGCTGTGAAAGACTGATAGGAAGCCAGCTCTATGCCAACTTCTCTTCGTCTAAATGCTAAAGCAGTCACATCATTCCAAAGATTAAAAACCTAAAAATCATATTCACCTGTACCTTAAATGAAGACTGCAGAAGATATTAAATAGTTCCATTGTTATCACTGAGTAAGAACATTTTCCAAATATGACTAATGTGAACAGCAAACATCCAAACAGCTTCTATACCTGGTTCACTAAGAGTTTGCACAGGATGATGAAGAAAATTTTCAGAAAAGGAAAGCATATAATTGGGTTTCTGTGGTATAGGCCCTGTGGACCTACACTTTTGCCCTTGCATGCACAAGAGGTTATTCCTTTACGACAGCAATAGTGAAAGGTTCTTATTTCCCTCCCCACTTCCCTTGTCTCTATGTACCTTGAGGCACATAGCTTTATTAGGAAGGCATTAAAGCCTCTTGGAAGGCAAGGGAATGACCTTGCTGACTCTCAGGATTATTTCAGCAGGTGCCCTTGGGGCTATAATAACTTTGGCAGCCTTTTCCAGTTTATCCCTGTAACCCTGAGGACTGGGAACACAGGTTCTTGTTTAAAGGAGGATCTCTAATGTAAGAGATATTTCTCAAATACAGAGAAGTGTAGCCCCTTCAAACTGAGATCTTGAACTGAAAATAAATGGCGAGAGGGCATACATGGCACACAGTAAACTTCTAGTTATCGAAGCACTGACACTAAGAACAAAGAAGTACCTTACTAAGCTATCACATAATTAATTCTCTAGCATGCACTTCCATTCCTCAAATATAATGAAATCTGCCCATGGAACAAGACAACATTTATAAACCATGCAAAATGCAGCAAAATAAGAGGTAAGTGATACATAAGTGTTATACTTAGTGATATGTTACCCCCTCCAGGGAAATGGAGCTTCATCTGATGTTACTCCCATCATGCATATGATAAAAAGTACAACGTTCTTGTATATAAAGACAGTGTGTCAGTAAGAACTGAAACAGTATTAGTGGAACAAAGGAAACAAAGGAAATGAGTTTCTACTTTGAGTACCTGTGGTTAATTGTAAACAGCAAAAAAAATCTGTGCAGAGAAAAATACCAAAAGTATTCGCTAATTCATAAAGTCTTCTCATAGAACCACAATAGTACTTTCATTGAGCAGACAAAGAACAGGAGTGAATTTTCTCTGAAGTTTCTGGCTATCAAATTGCTTTTCTGCCTAATTTTTCTGTCTGTAATCTCTAGTTCTAGAGCATGGCAAAAACTCCAGCAATACAGAAGTAGGCAATAAAAGAAGCATCTCATCTGCCAGTCAAGATAGGAAATCTCAAAGATTAATTATTATTAATTAGACTGGTTATTAAACTGCCAGGAATCAGAAGACTGCTTTCTTGTAAAATTAGAGCTTCTAATTGAAGGAGTAAGGAATACTGAGTAGCAGTGAGCTATTTGGCCTGACAAGCCGATCCAAAAGGATGTGTGACTCCATAGCCCATTTTTCCACTCCAATCACATACAATTACTTAAATAAATGCTTTGACAACATAAATTGTCAAGTATGGTTTAAATTCTCTACGTTAAACCATCCAGCCGATTCCTTATCCACCAAATTATCCATCCATAGAATCCATATCTCTTCATTTTAGAGAGAAGGACATTGCAAGGGACCATGCCAAAGGCCTTAAGGAAGTCCCAATAGATGCCATCCATAGCTCTTCTCTTGTCCACTGATGTAGTCACTCCATCATTGAATGACACTAGTTTGGTCAGGCAGGACGTGCCCTTGGTGAAGAATCTTTTATGAAATTACTCCAGGATGCACACAAGTAATACATAATATAAAACAATAATATGTGCATGGCATATAGTGCCAGTCAGAAATACGAAATGACCAATGCACAAATTTTTTTTTGAGTGTGAATAAAGATGTAGCTGCAATGCTTGTGAAAGGCTTTAGTCTCCACCAAAACTTAAAACCTAGTTATGATTCTATTTTCAAAATGCCTTTTGGAGGTTTATTCATGTGCATAGAATTCATTCCTGAATGTTGACAAACCTTTAAGAACTGGATTTTAAAACATGCAGAGATACAATAAAAAATGTTTTATGTAGCCACTAATTTTATAATCAGGATGCCATTCAGTTTAAAATAGCAAAGCCCTCCTTCTATTCAACAAAGTTGAATTCTTCATGTTTTGTTTTTAGAGATTCTTTCTCATATGCTGTGTTAACAGATTTGCTCAAAACCACAAAAGCTCTACTGAAACAGGTATTATTTCTTTCTTTCAGGAAGATTTAAAATCATCTGCCAGTCCCTACAGTTGATCTGCTGTTTACTACCCCCTCCTAAACAAGAATGGAGCAAAGCACAAAGAAAACAAAAATTAAGCAAAAATCAGTGGCTACATGTCCTGACTAAGGAGCAGAGAAACAAACATTTTATATAAGAAAACTATGAACAAAAACCCTGGACAGGAGGTAAAAATGCAGAAAGCCTCATGGAGCACCAGCTTAACAGGTCAAGTCACAGTCCCACATTCCACCTTATTTCTTTCCCTCAAACACTCATAGAAGCTGAAGTCTTGAAGGAAGACTAAAATTTGCTGGCTAAGGATATTCTCCTATGTAATGTTCAAACAAGGCAATGTCAAATTAATAAACACGTATGCATATTGTATCACAAAATTTCAGTCAATGTCTAACTATACTTTTCCTTTTGAATCAAGACTGAAAGAACATTAAGACTAATAGTTGTAAGCTGAAAGTTGTATTTATTTCTAAATATATCTTCACTCTCTACTGAAAGATAAGAAACCAGTGAAAAAAAGACATGCAGTGCCCAGACCCACATTACCATCTATAATTATTCAATTATTCTCAAGTAAGAACCCAAACTAACTTTTTTTTTCTGCTCCCGTTTAAAATTAGCTTTCATTAATACTAAAGAACAAAAAAGTCAAGAAGCTTTCATAGACTTAGTTAACGGCCATCAGATCAGATAAAATCACAACAGGATATCACATTTTTGTATGTCTTCCTTGTCCAAATGCAGCTGTTAAATTTGATGCACCACCACTCTTAAAGTTCAAACATTTGTTGCCTGTGTCTTTCTTCCCAAATTTTTTAAGTTCACTTTTGTGAGCATGTTTTCCAAGTACTAGGTAGTAATAAGAGTAATCTTGTGCAATTTGTTTTCATATGAACCAGTGCAAATAGCACTACCCCATTCTTACTTTGGAACAAGATATCAATCAGCTTAAAGAAAGGTAACGTCCTGTTCCCAACAAGATAATGAAGGCTTGCAAAAAGCCAAGAAAACTTCCACCAGATTTCAGGGGGAAAAAATTCACTGAAAAGTAAGAAGTAGGTCTTGCCTGTTCTCTAGAAAAGCCAGCACAACAATTTTCAGTTTAAAGAGAAGAGAGAAAGAGGTCAGAAAAACTGAACGTATTTTTAGAGTTATTGCTTTTGCAGCCTGAACATCTTAAACAATGTCTTCAAATGTTTTATGAATCTTGATTCAGGAGGAGAGCAAATTCCAAACAAAACAAAGGATTTATTTATATTTCTGCCCATCAAAAAAACCCAAACAACCCAGACTTTTCTATTGGTGTTTCTGTTGAAAGGACACCACTTAAAATAAGGAATGTATTTTGGAATATATTTTCTAGAAACCAATAACAGAGTATTTTTTCTAAATAGCTAGTTAGCTATCACTACATTATTGTAAACAGCTGTGCAACATGCAAGAATATGCTATTCAACCATATGGTTTTTTAAAAATTGAAAAATCTGCACTAACCTCACTCACAGGAAAGGTTTATTCCAAAACTCTCCTGAGTTAGGGAGTACTACTGAGGCTGAGCACACTTCTACAAACTCAGAAACAACCTAGGTTTCACTTCTGCAACTCCCCAAAAGACCTAAGCTCTGAAAAAGCTGCCCCCTTTAAATCAAAAACCACTAGGAGGACATGCATCAGAGTAAGTACATTCTTCTCTGTATTTTGTCCTTTATTTTGACAACTGAAACCAATAGCAAAGTTCCCATTCACTTCAGATGATACCTGGAGCTGCAGTTAATACAGGCTGACTTGCAACAAGAGGAAGCCTTGCAAATCTCAATATGAAGGAGATGCTTCCTTGGGATCTTCAGGTGGTATATTAGAAAGTGAAATTCCCAGAAACTATTCTAAGTTTTGAAAATAAATTACATTCACACCAGCAGAATTCTGAATTATTCAATGGTCTCAAGCATGTGTCAACATACTACCCTGATGCAAAATTCTGAATAGCACTAGAATTGGCTTCACCATTAGTCTCACTAACAAATTCATTCATATGAATTCATACTTAGTATGGTATGTCAGTAAAGATGACACTTTTAGCCAGTGTTTTATTAGCAAAATCTCTGTAGGAGGTGCTTGTGAAAAATTCAAAATACATGTAAGTACTCTTTCTAGGATAAAAATCCCTGCATATGGCTAAGGCATGGAAAAATATTCAAACAACACTAATTTAAATGTTATCATGGCCACATGTATCTAAGATACAGTAGTATATAATAAAAAACTGGAAAACCAATTTATTTTCTTTTGTAATTTCGTCTTTCTAAATGCTGATTATTTCTCTACATCCTTGCCTTCAGCACCAAGCCTCAGTGCCATGGTTTACTTTAAAATGTAGTGTTAAGTTACAGGTTGGACTTGATGATCTCAAAGGTCTTTTCCAACCTAATTATTTCTGTGGCTCTGTGAAGCTCTGTCAGCATGTTTATTGCTTCCATAATTATGCTGAAAAATATGGGAGAACCACAACTTTTTGAGGGAGATGTATTTTTGTCTATGTGAATGAAAACTAAATGTTATCTATGAAACTAATTGGTTGTGGATGGCCAGTATAAATCTTCTGTGCTCTCTGAATTGGCATTTAGCATTTAACTCCCTTTAATCTCTTTGTCTGTATTTTTCTTTATTATCTCAGCATGTCAAGGTAGACAGACAACACTACTCAAATGTCATTTTTGTCAGTCATAGAGCCCTATCTCTCGGAACCAAAACAGTATTCTGCCAAGTATTTCAAAGATCTTGGATTGGTACTGCAATCCGAAAAAACACAAGATAAGAATTATGCTCAGTCTAAAGGAGATTAATTTTAAAAATGCCTTATGGGAAGATAGGGATGTCTGTTAGAACTATTCATATAGTAAATTGGTCACCGCTCTGAGACCCCTTAGGTTCTGAATGCTGCTCCCACAAGGGTCAGGATCCTATCTCTCACGGATTTGTACTAAGCTTCAGTGATGTTTGAAAACCTTACTCCCTTTGACTTAATCTAGGAATGATCTAGGGGTATCATGCAGTGTAGGTTCATGAATCTGAAACTACTATGGTAGAAAAACTGCCACAAGTTCATACAGACTCGATGTATGTTACGAAGTTTTTTGAAAACAGAAGGATTGCTTGTAAAATAAAATTCCTGATGTTCCCATTTAAAATTTTAGTTTTTTGATCTAAACCAGTTATGAACTGGTATAGACTGATTATGACTATGAATAGGCTGAAAAACACCGTTTTAAGGTGTAAGGTGCCTGGCTTCCCTTCAGCATGAAACCTGCAAAACCTGAGGCTTTCACAATTTCACTCCTGATTTGTTAGGAAGAGATGAGGAAAATGGAAGTGTTAATATGTCAGCATGGCAACTGGATGAGTGTAAGGAAAGGTGAGAAGAATCTCACTGAAAAAGAAGGAGCAGGGAAATAGGAAAAATTGAAAAGATAAAGAGGAATTCAAGAGCAGTCATAAAGGTAGTCCAGCCCTTTTGGTTTGCTTGCCAACTTTTTGGATTTAGTTTTTAGGGGCAATAAAAGTAATCCATCCACAAGCACCAAAGAAGTAATAAGTAAATGACCATTAAATAATATATATAAATACAGAAATAACTGCAGTGAAACTTTAAGGAGAAAATTTAGGTGTTCAATAAAGCTCAAATTAGTGAATAGATGCAAAGGCTGAAAGAAAATTGCTTGTGGTGTTTCATCACATTTAGAAAGCTTTTTATTGTTTCTGCTTGGTGACAAGCTTATCAGAGTGCCTTAAAAGTACTTAGACTGTCAAGTTCTACTGTCCTTATTGGATTTTTTTCTGAACTTTCCACTATTTCTGATCATTTCTGGAGGTCATGCTTCCATTTTGCTATGCCGAACAAACCATAGTTTATTTCACTTTTCCTCACAACAGGCTGCATATTGACCCTTGCCTTTATCCTTTTCCCTAAACACTGTATTAGAAACACTCCTACTAAAAAAGAGTATAGCATGCTAGCAAGGAATCCTGGGTTCTCATCGTCACTTTCCTTGGAAACATCTTTTTTCATAACTCCTGACTTACACTTTTTCTGTTATGAACTATTACACTTAATTCCCCTAGTCTTTTTTCATTTCCAACTAAATAGTTTTCAGTTAACAATGAATTTTCTTATTACCACTCCCTAAGGATATGACTAAGCAGCTGTACTATTAAATTTCATCTTATACCTTGCAGGCTATTCCACAAGGTGACCCAGTTTTTCATCCCTCTTTTTGATGATGCTGAACAGCTTTGTCTTATCAGCAGGCCTCATTAGCTCTCTTCTGTCAAAGACTTTAATGAAAATATTAAATTATATTGGTCCAAAGACTGATCTTTGAATCTCTGTAACTTTCCTCCAAGCTGATAATTTTCTTTGCAGAGCAGGCCAGTGCAATTTCCTTTTTAACCACTTCAAAGCCTATACAAAATATATTCTCAAATAACTGCTTCAAATTATTTTCTGATGTGTTATCTTTGCTTAATCCATGAGGTGTGGGTTGTGGTTTTTTACATTCTACCACTTACAATGAAACTTGCTACACAGGTAATATAGGAACATGGAGCACTTCTTTCATTATTCAAGGGAAAAGGTTAGATAACCTGGTTTGAAAACATTCATTTGAGTTTCACTTCCACCCTAGTGGAAGCAGTTTTCATATTCTAGTCTTTCCTCCACCACTGTTTAGTTTACCTCCAATTGTAAGTTCTATTGCCGTAGATGAAAACTGAAAACCCAGTTTAAGAGCTCTGCCTAGATGCCTCCAAATCTCTAGTTTCACAGGATGCTATCTTTGTTTCTTCATCTTTTTTTTTTTTTNTGAAGAACATTGAGGTTTTTGGGTTACTTGTTTTACAAAGTTAGACCTAATTTTCAGCAATGCTTACTCTTAATTCTTCCATGTATATAAGAGTTAAAAATAAAGCCCAGAAAACTGAGAAAATCTTTCTGCATTTCTGAAGACTTTGGCTTCACTGGCTTTACTACAGCAAGTACTTCAGGCTTTGTTTAATACCCAAGTTCTAGCTATTTTGTATATTTGATCTAATTACTTTCCAATGTATTTAACTTCATTCAACTTTATGAAGTTGATCTCTAACGTCTGAGTTGTTGTTATTTTGCAGCTGACATACTTACCTCCATCTGTTTTTTCTTTATTTGCAGTGAACCAGTCTTTAATGACTCTTACTATTTATCAAAGAGAAATCTGAAGCTATCAACATCTTTTGTATTTTATGTGAATTTGGAGAATTGTTATCTATCACATCTGCAGATGTACCTGGCAGTACACTTACTTTCTGATCTTCATAAGATAAATTTAATTCTGTCATCATTTCAATAAACTCCCAGCTATCAAACCCACGCAATTAATAGCAGAATAACAGAAGTTTGATCAACATCCAAACATGGCACAACCCCAACATTTTTTAAAATTAATCTTACCATACACTTCTTGCAGTAATTTTGGCAGAAAAACCTTCTTTCTGTACCATTGGAAATCTTTCTGTACAGCTTGGAAATCTACTGCACCATAAACACTATAATCCTGCCTTCAATTGGAAAGCTCTGGTCTTTTCAAGACTACTATCCTATCATGAATTTCTGCTATATCTTTTATGACCAGACTCAAAAGATTACATACAACTGTTTCATTAACTCCTCTAGCCATCTGCTGCAGTCAGTAACAGGTCTTTGTCTTCCATCTCCATACCTTCTCTTCCCTCTAAGAGCCGAATACTACAAACTGTGACAAAATCCTGATCTGTAATAACAATAAATGCCAGTGAAGAAAGAATTACCAAACCACCTCGTTCACACTTATCCTTCTGCAAAAGCTCCATTTCTTTTTCATTAATTCCCAGCTTGCTGATCTTGTGCAATGTTTACTACAGTTCATGATCTCCAGAATTATATTCCACTTCCCTGCAAATATATTTTACAGAGCAGCTGCTTCATAAAACAAGCACTTTCTCACAAGAGTTATAAGGTTCAAAATATTTAGGAAAAAGCACAGATGCAAAATACCAACTTCATTGTCTGTCACAGAATTAGAAAAGTCTCCTTAGAAACAAGTGGTTTTCTCCTGGGCAGGAGTGAGAAATAGTGCACAGCACACCATTAGGAGACAGTAGCTTTAATAAAAACTCACACCACGGAGAGTACATGTAAAGCCAGTGTTTATGACTTCCATAAGCAGCAAACTGAGATATATATTTTTGTGTTTGCAAAGAATGTGTAGGGTGGTGAATGGAATGTGCTTCCTCAGAGAATGAGTAGGAGATTACCAGGGTTGTAGCAGAGAATCTGCGGAGTCTAGATCCAGAGGGGAAAGTGGTGAGGTAGCAAGGACATAAATTAGTAGGGTGGAGAAGGCTGGAAGCTTGTTCCTGTTTCACATCCACAACGTCAACTTTAGCATAGTTCCCTGGTCAAGAGTGAGGAATGCCAGGGAATTCATCAGGACCAGCTGAGTCTGAATTTAATGCCTGCAAGAAAGAGGAAGGTCATGGTAATGCTGTAGGAAACTCCCTCCTGTAGGCACCAAAAACACTATTCTGATCCCCATCTGAAATCTCAGACCTTCTGCTTGCTGTTGACTTACTTCCAGCAGGCCTGTGGATGACAGCAAATTGTTGTGAGAAGCAAATAGTGTGACCTTTTAAGGGAATTTGGACAGGCTGTAGAAACAAACTTACATGAATGTCATCCCACACCCTAGAGAAGTGCCCTAACCACTGTAGGAATTCTGCGGTTTGGGTTTTTAAATTTTTTTTTTTTTCTTTACAGAAAAACTGTATATAGAGCCCTCATTCCAAATGATTGTGCACGACTAACAGTCTTAATTAACCAGTCAGTTTAATCTGATTCCTGAATATTCTTTCTTGCTCACCACTTCAATGATTTGGAACTCAGTAAATATGTATCAGTACTTGACATTCTAGGAATGTTACCCTATGACCAGTTAAGAGGTACAACTAGTCCTTTGGAGGTTCAAGCCTTCAGAAAAATTTTAGCTGCACATCATGCTAGGTAACCTTGAGATAAACAACAACCATCTAAGAGCCAGGAATGTATTTGTTAACGGGTAGTAACAAAAGAAGAATTATACATATTACTCTTCCATTAAAAAATAAACAAAAATATAGTTGCACAGTTGCTGCAGTTTCAGTGTGTCAGGTTTCTTTTGTCACCTCAAAAACCAAGTCACTGAATGTATTTTGTTAGGGAGAAAATTCTGAATTCTGAATTTGTGTGATTCCTGCTTCAAGGGGGAAAACCCCACAACGTATCTCTCATTTTTCATCACATAAGACACTCACAATAGAGGCTGAAAAATGTACATCTTAAATAACTACTATAAAGATGTTGCAATCATCATATACTTCCATTTTCTTCCCACTCTATTACTGGATATAATTGCACATATGTACATTAGTGATTGAATTGCCAAATGGAAACACTTGCTATTTGATTATCTTTCATGTTTCTGCATATGAAATTTGAAATACTACATTTTATCTGAATATTTTAAGATAAGGAAACAAATATGTCAAAGCATCCAAGCTCAGCAGCTGGCTTTTACAGGTTTATCACTGAAGTGATGGGTTTTCAGTTCCAGTTTCACATTGTCCAAAATATTGAGTAGTGTCATCAGTGTGTTACTTCCCTCTACTGGTCTTGGTAGTGATCCATGTATAGGTAAGAATATGTATTTTAATTGAAGGAATGTATAGTTACCATTGTTTAGCTCATATTTACAAAACCCAATCACATAAAACCTTTTGTTCATTAAACATATTGACAGAGTTGTCACTAGTATTTGAAGCTATGAGATAAACTTCTACCATGAGAGCATACAATATTAATCCTGTTTTAATGCAGAGAACAAAAATATGCAGTAGATTTTGTAGGTAAACCACACAATTAGTATTGATAAATCTGCTGTTTTCCTTTAATCTGACCTTGTACTGAGCTTGCTGAAAATTTTGGGTTTGACAGATTGTGTATTATTTTTAGTCTCTCAGAAGTCAGCAATCATAATTTAAACATAGCAGTAAAATGGCAACAGAAGCCATGCTGACCACAGAAATAAGCTACCGGAGATGGCCCTGCTTGCAGCCATGAAGGGCCTTGCAGGACAGTACGGCCAAGGAAAAACTGTATGACTCATACTGAATGATTTTCAGTGGCAATGGTGGTCAGTGCTCAGCTTGCATAGTACCATTCATTGGTGTCAAGCAGCACCGTTCCCCCATTAAACCAATGCATCGTGAGCACCTCAAATATCCCTTCCCTGCTTAAAGTGGCCTCCAGTAGCAAAGGAGAAGGGAGAGCCAGCACGACCTTAGTCTGTGGAAGGAAAACTACGTGTGAGCAAATAGGACAAGGATTCAAATACAGATAATGCAGAACCACTGGCATAACTCTTACCACAGGTCAGAGCTTGTGCCCCATGTACACTCTCTTAAAGCACTGAACTCTACTTACAGGACCGGAGATTTTAGATAGCGTTAACTTATAAAAGCCTAAGCCTTTTTAAAAGGCTATTTCTTTTAAAATCCAATGTATTGGATTTTAATGTTACTATGGGTTTGTAATTCTCTAGGCATAACTACAGACTTAAAATTTAACAAGGCTGTAGCCAACTTTCTCCTAATGAATATGTTCTCTTTATAAGAAAATACCTCAGAAAATTATGTATACGTTCCCAGAACAGCTGATATTAGCTTCAGGAAGTCTTCACTCCTAATCCTGAAATACCAAAAGGTAGATTTACTAATCTCTTATATTACATTTTACTGAACTTTTGTATTGCTTTGTCATTTCTGGAAGCTGTTCACAGTGATCCAGCTCCAAAATCTGCACCCTCTTTCTGGGCAATATTCATGTTCTCCTTTTCTATGCTGTAATTACTGTCTGCTCCTTGACAGGCAGGTATTCCTCCTGCTTTTACACATCTTTCCTCTCAGCCTCCTCACAAGGACTCCTGCCTTTCTTGTACTTTCACGTCTGTGTTCCTACCTTACTTCCTACCTCCTAATGGTATATTTTTTCCACTGTGTATGGAGCTGTTGAGGAAAAAGACTTTGTGAGACTGAAATAAGTAAATAAGGAGTCCTTTGTATTGTAAGTGGCCATTTAGGAAACTAGGTATTTTTCTCAGCCATGTAGAAGCAGCCTTGCTTGGAGACACATTTTTCATATAGTGTACTTAGGCTTGTCTCTATGGACAAAGTAGCAGAGAGAAAAAGTGACTTTTCTTCCTGCTTCTAAAGCAAGGAGTGAAACAGTAGAGAATAACGTGTGTGAGAGAGGAAGGAGGAAGATAATCAATTTAGCAAAAGAATCCTGCAAATCTTCCTCCTAACAGATCATTATTGAAATTGGCTCCTTCAAAAATGCCATAGTAGACCTTGTTTGAATCAAATAGGAATATATTCAGAGGTTCTAAAGTGATTTTGGCCTCAAAACCAAACAGTCTGAGATCAGAGTAGGGGAGCATATCATAAAGGGAAAAAGGAAACTAACTGCACAGCTAAGTCCCCAAGCAAGGTGGGTACCAAAATCTGTACAGACCTCAACTGTGGGCAGCACATCTTCCTTCTTCCAGGGATCAGCTTGTACTGATTTTGCTTGTGGGATGTCATCCTGAACATTCAGAATGTGGCATTATATGCCAGTAGGCCCCATACTGAGTGACCAATAGGAAAGATTTTTCCAGTTTTACAAATTAAATTAAGAAGTGAAATACAACTGACACAAAATGGCTAAGGAAGCAGTAGGATGCTGCAACCCCCTGCCAGCAGTAATGAAATTGAGGTATCTACAGCGTATTTGGTATGAAGAAACACTGATCATAACTTGTCAGCTTGTGAACACTTTAATTTGAACCATGGATCCATTACACTTTTTTAAATTTAAAGCTCCCTGAAGTACAGACCATCTCCACAATAAGCATGAAAATGCAAAAGGATTTTGATCATTACTAGATTTAGATGACACAGGGCTCACAACTTAGTTATAAAAGGATTTGAATTATTACTCGTTTTTTTTAACAAGATCAGGCCAGAGAGTGTAGACTTTTCGAAAGTACAGGAAGTACAACAACTTCCCATCTCATTAGAAATCACAAGTTCTTTATAATCCCCTTTAAATCCTGCAACTTTTAAATAACCCTTGAGTATACACAGATGTATCTGTCATCAGTTTACCTTCTCAAATTCATATGATCATAAATGAAAATCACTGCCACCTGTTATCTGTCTTTGAATTATGGAATTCATCAAACCTCCCTGGGCATAGCAACCTCAAAATCCCACAAGAACATAGTGCAGTGAGGAACTAAGACTCCCTATGTGATAATAGAGGCTAAACTGAAAACAGAGGAAAAAAACCAACTTCTTTTTAAGCCGATTTTAGCTTTTAGTAAGAATAATTTAGCAATCATGACCCTGAGTCTGGAAAACTGTACAAGTTCTGGGACCAGGAGTTCTCTGAGTGAAACATTAATTTCACTGAAGTATCAGACAGATCTTAGAAGAAAAAACACTTCTAAAAAAATACTTTCCAGCATTGAGAGCTTGTGGGATTTATTACATTTTACAACTGTTGCATCAGTTTACCCACCCATCAGCACCTTCTCATGGCATTTTGTGCTTCCAGCCCAGCAAGGATACATTCTATTCTGAGGTAAGGGTTATTATTGTGGCAGTATGCAAGCACTGAATATTTGGCCAAGGAAAATTATGCTATCCCCTTTCTAGAAATGCCTAAAAATCAAAGGAATATGATCCCATGCCACCTAGAGTAGCTTTGACAGCCATAGTCTAAGTTAGTGGTCAGACTAGAGAACTCCCATAGGTCCCATCCAGTCTAATTTATTTTACAAGTCTGCAATGCTTGTCTATGTCCAAAGTTAAACCCCCCCTTCAGAAGTAAAGTAAGTTTGATTTTTTTTTTCCTTGTCTTCACTGTTTATATAATTTGTGGAAATATCCAGCAACTATAAAATCACTATACAGTGTACTTTTAGAGTCAATTCCTCATTTCACTTAAAACATCTTATGTGAATAGAATTAAGGTCTTTAGTGCATTTTTATTCAATTCCTCGCATTTGAAAACAAGGATAGTAGCAGTACCCTGACTCACAATACAATACAAGGGCATTATAAAAAATTTATAGGACATATTGGGCTAATTTAAACTTAACATTATCCATGCAAGACATATCCATGGATGCCCACATAGAATTGTAAGACTTCATGAAAGCAAGAGAAAAATCTTAAACATTTAAGTAGCTAAGAAAAAGTTATTTTGCTGAAGTCTTCAAACATCTTGAGAACTTGCAAACTGGTAATATTATAGTTATATACGAAATTAATGTCTTTGATCTAAAAAGGTATGATAAAATTGTTGTTCTTCTCTTCTAATATTTTACTCCTAGCAAGAGAAAAAGATCGTAGATAAAATTCTTATTACTGAGAAGAAAAAAAGAAAAAAAAGATGCATAAGCACACAGTGCAGTAAACACAGTCTAACCACATTCATTTTTAGAAACACTTTGTATATATTTTACAGATATTTATGGTGTATACAGTTGATTTGATTTCTCAAATACAAAGGATGTTTAAGCAATACATTCTTCCTGATCTGTAGCATGTATTTTTTGCACAGAGCGCTTCTGTATAAACAGACTTCTGTGCCTGAAATGAGTCTTGTGAAAATCAGTGTCCTTCTGAGAAGATGCAGAGCCTTCCAATGCATAAGAGCCTAACAATAGCAACGTGTGCATGTTACAGTACCAGAGCCATATTTTCAATCCAGTAGGAAACCACATTTGATTTTGACAACCGTATGAAACATATCAGCCTTTCAAGGATCACAGGCCACCTGCTGTGCTTGTTGGTAATGTAAGGCTCTCAGTCATCAGTGAATATGTGAAGAGTTCTAATTGTCATCTTGTTTCGCAGTTCCAGGATTTGCATTGTTCCTTTTTTTAACCACACGTCGCTTTGAAGAACAGCAACAGGACAGAGTACGGTTTTATTCCCTTAACAAAGAAACGTATGTTTGATTTCACTTAAATGAAAATTTGTTCCTTAATGGAAAAATTTATCATATTTTAGACAATATCACCCCAGAGCAATTGCATCTACTTATACACATTAGACCTTGCAGAATATCTGTGGAAATTACATCTTCCCCCTTACAGGTATCAGTCACAATACTTCTGGCTGACCCTTTTTCATGCTGCAAGAAGAAAAAAAAAAGCAGACCTTAAATCCATGCAAACTCCTGTTTTCTCCAAATGAATGCTCACGCCTGCTCTTTTGATAGTGGTGGTAAAAGATCTGCGTAACAGCAGCAACAGTGACACCCAATGGTCACTCATATATTACACTTTCAACAGGGAGCATGAGGTACATACTCTGCCACTAAAAGTGAATACCTCAAAGTAGTAGGCCAAACTAAATTTCCCATCCACACATTTCTCATCATAACCGTGCTACAAACAGGGTATTTTAAGTTCACTTGAATTGATCTTTTATTTGGATCAGTCAACAATAACAGCCAAAATAAAAAGAAACGACTAGCAAACAAAATTGCAGCCTGTTAAATGTTTATACATGGTAAAATATTTCTGCACCTGTAAGACATTTTAAAACATGGAATGTAATGGGGAAGAAAAAAAGACTAAGAGTACTTTAAAATGGTTGTTTCAAATAACAATAAAAATTCCAGGCATCTGTCTTGGGGTGACTTTATGATGTGTATCCCCTATTGCCTGCTTTACACCCAGACATGAATCCTGTGTCCTTTTCTGTAGCTTTAAGGCAGACCTTTAAGAGAGAGGCAGAGGAAAGCCAGAGGAATTCCTCCAGTGCTGTGTTCAAAAACAGAGATAAGCTCACTGGCTTCTCCTGCCTGGCTGCTCAGCTCGGCTCTCTGCAGCAGGGAAGAGAGTGGCATTCTCCCACGTTCTAGCTTTTTGTTCGTTAGCTAAAGCAAGGAGTTTTCCTGGAACTTCGGTTTCTTCTTCTTCTCTTCTGGACTCTTCAACAACACCGAAACATTGGCCGGTAGTCCTTACACTTCAGCCTGGAGGGGCCCAAGTAGACCCAGCTCTGGAGAGGAGAAAGCCACGCCCACAAAGGACTCTGAAATCTACCCAGGTTCTCTCCACAGTGAGAGGTTTTATTATTTAGCATTATTCTTTTCCCGTGCCTGCGTGCATTGTGTTTGTTTAAAAAAATAGGTTTTTTGCCTTTCACTTTCCTCCGAGGAATTTTCTTTCTGAACCTGGTGAGGGAGGGGCAGCTGAAATCTGCCTTCTTTGGCAGGGACGTTCCTCCCAGAGCATTTCCCTTAATTTGTCTCAAACCAGGACAGCATCATATGAAGTTCCTTATTAAAAGTTAATCAGTTAACAATTACTGCTCTGAGTGACACATAATTGTCTTGTTTTTTAAGAATCTATGAGTTGTGATAAAGCACTGTAAACATCATGAATATTATCAATTTTGATCTTACAACAGAGACAAGCTGCTCTCAACCCAAGTGATAAGGATGCTGACCCTGATCAATAAATTAAACATAAATCATTGAGGTTTACCCTCCGTCTCTCATCTACTGATTGACTTGCCAAACAAGACGCACTCAGTAAAAGACATTTTATGTTAGTGAAATGGTCAGTAACAGGCCAAATTCAAACTGTCTCTGTAACACCTAGCCAGGATTAATACTGAAGCAGGAGAGAAGTAAGACAACTGTTTCTGACACCAGATAACTGAAATTTGCAGGAATTTCACACCACTAAAGCATCAGGGAACTGTCAATCCAAAAACACTTTCACAATCAAGCAGGTGCAGCAAATTCCTGCAGGACAGATTCTGTCTGCACTGTAAATTGTTTGCACCAGTTTGGGAAATAATGGACACCACAAGGAGGATTTATTCCCTCACCTTTACTAGGATGTCCTGGAGGTCACCTTCACTCCCACACAGCAAAGGGCACAAAGCCAGGAGGTTGCACAGCCCTAAAAGTAGGTAGAGCTGAGCTTGTATCTTCCTTTACCCTCATGGGTGCATAGAGAAGGTATTTCCACCACCTGTGTGAGGTGCTGTTCTCTACTTACTAATAAACCTTGCAAATTCAAGCCAGATCAAACATCTCTGTAAGCTGACTTTTATTCTAGGTACTCTATGAGATCACAGATGCAAGGCTAAACTAGTGCTTTTTCCTCTAAGCCCATAACATTTTAATTTTGTTGCCTTGTAAAATTGTGTTGCCTTGTTTTTCTCACATCTTTACAAGAAGCTAATAGTATAGAATAAAGACCCAGAACTCCTCCTCAATCAAACACATACTCCCATTAGTGATACTCTGTATAAATCCGATTATGAATATTTTCAAATGGCAGAGATTACAGAAGTCACAAAAAATACACACACACAATATGTGATGCCACATATGCAAATAAAGCCTAAATCAATTTTAAGAAAATGTGATTCAGTAGGAAGAGAAACTGCACTGTGAACTTTTCCAGCACCCTTCATCTTGTCAAAAGTAAATAGTGCTGAATGTTTCAGCACCTCAGAAAAATTTCTTTTGGCTTCAATTGGCCTTTTTATTCAATTGCTAACTACATTAGTAGTTTTTTTCTCCATAAATTAGAGAAAGGTGGATTCAATGGATGGACTATGGGGTGGATAAGGAATTGGTCTGGTGGTCACATCCAGAGGGTAGGGAGCTCAGGGGTATCTCATGTATCTTAATATGACCAAATGCTGGTGCTGCACCTGGGTCAGGACAACCCCTGGTGCCAACCCAGGCTGGGGATGAACAGATCGAGAGCAGCCCTGCCCAGAAGGACTTGGGGGTGCTGGGGGTGAGAGCTGGACATGAGCCGGCCATGGGCACTCCCAGCCCAGAAAGCCAAGTGTGTCCTGGGCTGCATCCAAAGCCCCGTGGGCAGCAGGGGAGGGAGGGGGTTCTGCCCCTCTGCCCCGCTCTGCTGAGACCCCACCTGCAGAGCTGCCTCCAGCTCTGGGGTCCCAGCACAGGAAGGACATGGAGCTGTTGGAGCCAGTCCAGAGGAAGCACCAAGATGATCAGAGGAATGGAGCACCTCTCCCATGGGGAAAACTCAGAGGTGGGTCCAGAGGAAGCGGGGGAGCCTTGGGACTCTTGCACGGGCTTTTCAAAACCTCACTCCCTGATGCGCTTGGTGTGGTGGGGACTGGCAGTTACTTTGTAGCTTAGGTAACTTGGGGTTTTGTTAGTCAGAGGAAAGATGTGTGCTACAGATGTTTGTTTTACAAACAATCTGATGGATGTAAACGTCTTTGAAATGGGTCTTAATATCTCTACTGACTTGGGCCAGCAGGTTCGTTGCCAGGCCCAGGCAGCTTGGCCCTTGAAACAGACAAGGGTCAGCACAAGCCTGAACTTCTAAACTTTGGGGTAAAACAGTAGGTTCAAGGGGGCATATGGGATAGGTGGTTCAAGAAGGCTGTACCTTCCTAGCACCTCAGCCAATGGGGAAAGGAAGAGGGCAACATGCGGCCCAGAGTTAGGATAAAAGGGAGGCTGCACCCTCCAAAACCTTGAGAGAGAAAACCCCACGGGCATATGCCCCAGTGGCCTCTCCCCTTTATTCAAATAAAGTTGAAGGACTCCTCTGTCTCCTTATAAGATGAATGAGTCTTTACAAACAGACCGTTTGAATCTGCTTGTAGATATGGCTAGGAGCTTAGAGATAGGGAAGTAACAGAAGAAAACTCTTAGTTCTAGAAGATGTTACTAATCAACACAGACTGTTGCTCGGCCAAGGCCATGTTAAATTCCTGAACCTAGAGAAAAAGAACAAAGACTTAAAAGAATTATGAATAGGTTTTATTCTTTTTATATAACAAAACAGGGGGGTGCATATTAGAGGGGGCCATAGGAGGTTTGAGAAATCTGTACCTTCTGAGTATCTCAGCCAATGGGGAAAGGAAGAGGGTGTTGTGGCTGGGAATTAGGCTAAAAAGGGGGTTGCATCCCCCAACAATTCAAGACCCCATGGGAAATGCCCATGGCTTCTCCCTTTATTCGAATAAAGTTACAGGACTCCTTTGTCTCTTTTTTGGACATAAACCTCTGGTGCTTGTGAATCAATTTTCCTGACAGACATAAGCCTCTGGTATTGGTGTATTGGACATTAGCTTCGGCAAGAAGGTTTTTTTTCCCCTTTCCCTGGCCTTGGAGACTGCAATCCTCCAGCAGCTTTTGTTTTTTCTTGATCTGTTTGGCTTGGTTTTGGACCGAGATCAGAGAGGACAAATCTATGGGAGAAGCACTGGCCATTGTGATAGATAGATAGATAGATAGATAGATAGATAGATAGATAGATAGATGCTCTAATATTGGCTTTCTGCAAATGTTAAAATGAGTGGTGTAGCTTTCATAATAGATATTATAGGGGCTTTCTACAAATAGAGGCTATATTACAAGTAGATGCTATATGTAGCTTTGGTATGAAGATGTAGATTTTTAAACTAATGCCTTTAGTTCAGTCATTTAACCTAAAACTTAGAAATAATAGCGAAATAGCTATGCTTGTGAGCTCTCTGCTTGGTTGGATAACATCCAACCAACGTGTGCTGGGGACCCCTGCTACTGACATGCCAACTATCAGCAACTACCATCTGCAGAAACCATGGACCAAAGCCCACTCTGGGGGTGATAATAAAAACGGACTAAAACCACAGCCAAGAAATGCACATGTTCTAAAAAGGAGGAGCCATGCTAAACAGTTCCTGGAGAAAGTTTGAATATGTATAATTTTTTATGAATATGTAACAAACTTATGTGTATGTAAAGGGTGTCTCCAAAGTAGCAGGTGTGCTCTTGGCTGAGCACCAAAGCACCCAGCACTGTGAATTTTGCTTTATTATCTTTGTCCCTTATTGTCCTTTATTAAACTTTTAAATCCTAACAGGAGAGTGAACCTCGTTTTTCACACCGTGGACTGGCAGGGACCTGAGGAATTGCTCTGCCCCAGGCCCAGACCTCAGAAAGGGCTAACCTAGCAAAAGTAAGGACCCTGAATCCACCAGCTTGGTCTGCTGTGAGGAGGAGACCAACATTGGAAATTCACCAGGATACTATCTGTTTTTTTCCCCGAGCTGCTGTGTGAACTTTCTTCCTTCCCTGAGACAAAAGCTGGCACCATTTTGTTCCTCCTTGCCATGTGGCCAGCCGTTTTTTTTCTTTCCCTGACATTTTGGGGTTTTTTGTTCTGGTGTGGGGGTGTGTATGTGTGTGTGGGGTAAGGTTCTGACAATTCAATATCTAGCATTTGTTCATTTTTTCCCATGCCACATGGACACTTTGTCAATAAACAGTTTGTCAATAAATGGTTGGGTTTTTTTTCACTTTATCCACTAGGTATTCATTTTCTTATTGGCAGAAAGGAATTGTTGGAACCCCTTTTTGTGTTAGCTGAAACACTCATTCCGGAGTGTTCTTCTCCTAAACTTGTCTCTAAACTGAGACAGCTTCAAACTGAAAGTCAGTAGGTTTGGATTAGATACCAGGAAGAAATTCTTCCCTGTGAGGGTGATGAGGCCCTGGCACAGGTTACGTAGAGAATCTGTGGCTGCCCCATCTCTCGAAGTGTTTGAGGTCATGTTGGATGGGGCTATGAGCAACCTGGTCTTGTGAAGGGTGTCTCTTCCCCCGGCAGTGGGTTGGACTGAGATGAGCTTTAAGGTCCGTTCCTACCCAAGGTGTTTTATGATTCTATGATTAGTAAAGTCATTGAAAAGAAAAAATAACAGGAATTTCTCTCAATTGCTCCCAGAATAAATATTCGAAATATAAACATATTCATAGTTTTCATAAGCATAGTACTTGATGTTATGATGTCAACAGCTGTAAATTAAAGGCCTTTGGTATTGTAAATCCTTTTTTGCATTTTTATATTAATTCATTGTGGGTTTGGTTTGGTTTTTTTTCCTCCTGTTTTATTGATTAAAAGATGCAGTACTTGTAGTTAAGTAAGTTGTTTATAGTCAGGAAATGAGCCAAGGTTAATATATGTATTTTGACTGTGAATTCAGAGTACTGGTAAGGACCTTTGCTTGTATAGCTGATTGTTTTACTGCTTGAATGGTCATTGTTTGTTAGACAGCCTTGTCATTGTTTGCTAAGCAGCCAATCTCAATAGGCCACAGCAGTTGTGAAGAGATATAAGAATAGCAGTAGAGAAAAATAAAAACGTCTATGACTTTGCATTACTGCAAGTGTGTGTGCTTTTATGTCCACCTCGACAAAGCCACAACTGGTGACCGCTAACGTAATCCAAAGAGCCTGCCTGGAGAGTAGGAAGCCTCAGCGGAGATCAGGGGAGGCGGATTCAATGGGAGGAGAGTAGCGAGGACAGCTACCAAGATCCAGATCAACTTCAACCTTTTAAAGGTGAGTCCGTTGATAACAGAATGGGAGCAAATACATCCCAAGAAGAAAAATCAGTAGTTAATATATGGATGTCGATGTTAAAATGACATGGCATAAATTATGATAAGCTGATATTGCAAAGACTTTTACTTTGGTGCAAAAATCAAGGAATTGAGATGACACGTGTCAACGCTTTTAGCAGACGGACATGGGAAGCAGTGGGATGGCATATTTTCGATCTTGCTTCTTATAGAGATAATACTGTTAAAGAATTTATGACGACATGGAGGTTAGTTTCAGACACTTTGAAAGAACTGAAAAAGGAACTGCTGCAGCTGCAGCTGGTATAGCAGAGAGAACAAAGACAGATAATGCTGGTGGGACTGGGAACATTGCAGTGAGAGGGGCTGACAGGACACAGGCTGGCGAGGAAAAACCTGTGTTGTTTCCAATACCCAAGCTGTGGAGGGCTTTGCCTCCTCCCTTTTCAAATCCTGCTTCTCGCCCCGCTTCTCCCTCCGCTGTCTCCACAAATCCCTTTGATGCACCTTTATTACCAGCCGGGTGGAGTGACAGTGATGGAAAAGGTGCAAATGAAATTGCACCCTCAGCACCCCCTCTGCCTGTTGCTGCACCCTCACTGTCTGCTGCTACTAATCCTTTTGTACAAGGCGCAAAACAATCCGTGTCGGGGATTCAAAATGATAGCCTGCTTTATAGAGATGCTTTAACTTTGCAACCTGTATCTCTAACTCGGGGCACGCGGGACCCTGCAGCTTTTTGGAGAGACATTAGGCTAGAAGCTTTATCTGATAAAGATTATGAAGCTGCTGAGCATCTTAAGATTATTCAGCAATCACCAGATTCGAAAGAGCCACAAGACACTGTAGTCTCTGCCTTCCCGGTTGTTAGGGGCAGGGGCCAAGCGCCTGATCAGCATGTTCCATTTAACTGGCAGGTATTATCTGAGCTACGCCAACTTGCTATTAATCACCGTTTGGAGTCCCCTGCTGTAACAAAATTGTTAAAATTTATAACAAGTGAAGAGTTAACTTCTTTTGATTTGAAGCAGATTGCTAGACTGCTTTGCACGCCAGTTCAGTATACAGTGTTTGAGGCTGAATGGAGGGCTTCTTGTGAGGAGACTACTTTAAATAATATGCAATTGCCTGTAGTGGTCCTCAATTCGGTGCAGGTTTACCCCAATTAATGGGATTGTATCCCGTGGATGAGCCTCAGCTGCAAGCTCGCCTGCACCCTTTGATCTTAGAGCAGTCCCGTGATCATGCTTTGCTGGCTCTGTTTAAGGTAGCAAGGATGTCAGCTCCTGGGAAAAGCTACACAACTATCAAACAGAACCCTGATGAGACTTTCACAGTCTTTTTAGACCACCTTCAGGATGCGATAGACAAACAAATCATAGATGTAAAAGTAAAAGAAACTTTACTTTAGCAATTGGCACGAGACAATGCAAATGAGGAATGCAAGAAAGCTATTGACTTGCTGCCTATGAAAAAGCCCTCATTGAATGATATGATCAACGCTTGTGCAAAAATAGGGACTGCACCACATCAAATGGTTATGCTAACTGAGTCCGTTACTATGGCCGTTGCAGAAGCTATTAAAATGACACATAATTGCTACAGCTGCAGACAGCCAGGCCACTTTAAAACTCAGTGCCCACACAGAACTTTGTCCTCCAGTGCAGCTAAAAACAACAAAGCAGTTCCCGGAGCAGTTCTGTGTAACCGATGTGGTAAACTGTGACATTATGCGAAACAATGTAAATCTCGTTTCCATGCTAATGGACAGCCTCTTAAGGATCAGGGAAACTCCTGTCTGAACGCAAGAGGATGGCACGTGCAGACAAAAATGCTTCCCCAGGAACCGCTGCGTCCGGAACAAGTTTATGTAACCGGCTTGC